>VMDO01000817.1:71181-253796 GCA_007922755.1 Pedetes capensis
AAAAAAAAAAAAAAAAAAAAAAAAAAAAAAAAAGACAGGGCCTGACTGTGTAGTGCAGGTTGGCCTGCAACTCCAGTGACCAAACCGTCCCTCTGACCTAGGGTCCTGAGTAGCAGGACTACAGGTGTTCGCCCCCGGCTGCCACATTTAAAAAGCAAAAAAGATGTAGGTAACTGGTATCACTTAAACACGTGATCAATATAAAAATGATTAAAGAACTATATTACATTTTTTGCCCTTAAGTCTTTGAAATACAGTGTGTATCTCACATATATTCTAAATTTTCTTGCTTTTTAATTTTTACTTTCGTTTTATGAGACAGGGTCTTGCTATATTGCCCAGGCTGGCTTCAAATTTGTGATCCTCCTGCCTCTTGCGGTTGACAAAGTAGATGTATATACCAAGTTGTTCAGGACATGCGTAACAATTCCTAGTAACGGAAACAGATATCAATTTCTTTTTCAACTTAAGTTAATTTAAACTAAAAATCTAGTTCTTCAGTTGCACAGTTTCTATCATGCCAAGTGTTGGAGGGTCACAGGTGGCTGCCTAGTGCTCTGGCAGTGGCAGCCCAGAGCCGGCCTCCCTGGTATCGGCCCCCGCCTCCCACCCCTGCAGGGCAGACCTGTGGGACCAGCGTCTGCTCAGCCCTCCTCCTGGCTGTCCTCAGACCCAACACGCCCAGAACCATCCGCCTGGGCCCCACTGCACAGGCCCCACTAGCAAAGCCAGTCTTCTCCATCTTGGTTAATGACGTCCGTGGTGCTCAGGCCCACACTTCCCCGGGCTCCGTGGCACAGTCTCTCCTGACGCCTGTTCGGCCTTCTGCCACCTCCCCTCTCTCCTCCCACCTTGCCCCAGAGCCCAGCCCCATCTGCTCCTAGGTTGCTGCCAGACCTCTGCACTGACCTCGCGGGGTCCTGCGCCCAGTCCCCCTCTACCAGTCAGTGCTGCTGTGAAAGAGGCCGGGCGGGGGCTCCCCTCCAAGCCAGGCCCCGGCCATGGCCGACTGGCTCCCCGGCGCCGGCTTCCCCTGCCGCCCCAGTCCCGGGCCGGCCTCCCCTGCTCCAGAACCCCTGGCTGTTCCTGGAGCCCAGGAGGCCAGGCGCCCGCGAGGCCGGCTCCCCTTACTGGAGTCTCCGGGAGGCCTCCCAGGCCTGTCCGGCCCCCCACGGTCCCTAACCCGCCCTGCTCCGGCTCCTGCGGCTTCCTCGAGGTCTGCCTGCTGGACGCGGCCCTCCTGGGGTTCCCGAGCTCCGGAGGGAGGGGTTCCGCGGTCCTCCTGCTGCGTAGACCCGTGCTGGACTGGGCGCGCGGTATTTTTAATGAACGCAGGGCGACTTCCAGGGGCGAGAACCGCTGGAGCCAGGGACGGACGCTCGGTCCCGGGCCTGAAAGCGGAGTCTGGAGCCCAGGTCGCAGCGCAGGGCGTGAGGGCCGTGCGGGGCTCAGGAGCGGGGCCGCCCGGCAGGCGGGGGACGCAACGGCGGGGACGCGGCCGGGCGGCTGCGGGGCAGCTGGGAGGGAGGACGCGCGGGCCTGGTGTTCAGGACCCCGGAGGCTGCCGTGCGGGGCGGAGCCGCTGGCGCGCGCTCCCGGTGCGCGCTCTCAGCCCTGCCCACAAAGGGGGGCCGGGCTCTGCCCCGCGGCGTCTGCTGGGCCGGAGCTGGGAGGCCCAGGACCAGCGGGGAGGCGTCGCAGCAAGCCACCCCGTGGCCCCACTCCAGTGGCCTCCCTGCTCCAGTGGCCCCCAGTCCCAGTGGCCTCCCGTCCCAGTGGCCTCCCGTCCCAGTGTGCCCCACTCCAGTGGCCTCCCGTCCCAGTGGCCTCCCGTCCCAGTGGCCCCCAGTCCCAGTGGCCCCCAGTCCCAGTGGCCTCCCGTCCCAGTGGCCTCCCGTCCCAGTGTGCCCCACTCCAGTGGCCTCCCGTCCCAGGGCGCCCCGCCCCAGGCCCCCCAGGCCCAGGGCGGCCCCACTCCAGGGTTCCCCGGCCATCCGGCCCACAGCGGTCCTTTATTTATTTCTTCTGGGGGACCAGGCGAGGTCATCTGTCCTGAAGACCAAAATCGTTCCAGGAAGTTTGTGCCTATTAATATTCCAGTTCCTGGCAGCTGCCTCCGCCCGCACGGGGGCAGGGCCAAGTTCGCAGCCGGCCGCAGCTCTCACGGCCGCCGCCCGCCCAGGGGGCCGAAGGGCCCTCGCCAGACCCCACCGCGGCCGGGGAGCGGGGTTGCCAGACCCCCAGGGGCGGCGCACGGGCCCCAGAGTATGGCAAGACGGAGACCAGAGGCGGGCGGAGGAGGCGCCCCGGGCCTCCCCGCCTCCAGAGGGCGGCGCTCGGCCCGCAGCGCTGAGGGGGAGAAGGGAGAGTGCGACCCGGGGTCAGAGGACTGAGCAGCCCAGGCCGAGACGGTCCGGACGCTGGGTCGGCCCTGGCTGCATATGCTGGACCTGGACGCCCCGAGGCGCGTGGCTCCTCCCACCACCCCACGCGTTTGCCTCTATCCGCAGTGGCAGAAGCGGATGTGGGAGCTCAGAGAGGTTCCAGGGCGCTCGAGGGCACGTGTGGCCCCAATTGCGAGGTCGTGGCGTTTGACAGACCTTGTGCCAGCATCCTCCCCAGGGGACCCACAGGAGCCCCTGGAGCTCTGGACCTGGGAGCTGGGGGGTCACAGCCCTTTCACCCAGGGCAGAAGTGACAGCTTAGGCTTTCTGGCTGCCCACAGCGGAACATCAGTCACTTTGCCAATGACCCCTCCGGGCATATTTAAGTAAAGACCTAGGGGCCGTTGGCATCCCCACCTCCTGACTTGTTAGGTGCGATCAAGTCGGGTCGACTCCTAACGACTCTGTGTACAACAGAAGGCAACACTCCCTGACTCTGCCAGGCCCAGCGCTATGTCAGGGCTTCTCTGCTGTTCATAGGGTTTGAGTGGCTGATTGTTTGGGGAGTGGGCTGCTGGGTCCTTCTCTCAAGCCTACAGCAGCCAGCGCTCCCAGGCAGTCTCCCATCCGAGGACTAACCTTCCACGATCTGATGGACATGGAGGCCAGGGTGGTATGGCCGTGGATAGTCTCCACAGGAGGCCACGGCTGGTGCTACCAGCCCGCAGGATGTGAGCTGAAGTCATCACACACGGGGACAGCGCGCTGTCTTTCCCTCGGTGTCTAGGAGTCAGTTGTGAACGTTACGGGCACCTTCTACTCAGGATTCTCACCCCCACTCTGTCCAGCTCTGCTGGAGGTCACTGGCACCGCGTCGATGGCTCCAGGGCCAAGACCTGAAGGGCAAAGGGCAAAGCCTGTCTCCTGACTCCCCTGGAGCTCCCAGCATCCCTCACCTCTCTTCCCAGCCTCCTTGTTCCTCCCTTACGGCCCTCGGGGAGGCTGGGAAGGATTAAACAGACAGAAGGCACGGCCTGCCAGCTGCAAAGTCTCCCCTTGCCCCTCCCAGGGAAGACGCTCAGAGTCCCAGTGGAGTGTAAGGAGGGCTGGCACCTGGCTCCCTGTGATGCCGGGCAGGAAGATCCCCGAAGATGGTCCAGCCCTCCCCGGGGCCGCGGTCAGCAGGGGAGGCATCTTGGAAGCCTAAGCCCTCAAGCGTGGCCGCCTCGCCTGGTGTCCCAGCCCTGAGCCCTTCTCCAAGCACCCTGCCTCTGTCTGCATTCCCGCCCAGGAGGGTCCAGTGGGGGGCGGTGTCTAGGTCTCCATGAGCTAAATGCCCCCTGCTCAACCTGGGTGGGCCGGGCTGCCAGCTGCCTTCACTTGGGGCTGCCAAGCTACCAAGTGCAGGGGCCTGGAAGAGCGACTGGAGCCTCAGCTATTTTCATGCAGAGTTAGGCACACAATCCTTGCTAAAAATAAATACAAAGGAAAACCCCAAAGTAGCTGAGCCTGTTTTAATGCCTCTTATTTTTCTTGTTCCTGGCTCTTTTGTCTTCCCCTTGCTACTTAGGAGCCAGGCTTCACACGGGGCCCACCCTGAGTGTGGCCAGCGCGCCCATCCGGGCCTTGGACGTGCAGCTCCATCTTGATCGTGGGCAGAGCTGGGTCAGAGAGAAAAAAAAGAGATCTTGGGGCTGGTTCTCTGAATGCAGTTTATGTTAAATGGGACAGAAACTGAGAAGGAATTTAGGGATGCAGAGCCGGCTTCCTGCTGCTCTCGGCGCTCCACCTCTCTACTCAGCCCGTCTATCAGAGAAGGTATTTCACAAAATATCTGCCAAAAGCCGGGTGCGGTGAAGCACGCCTGTAATCCCAGTGGCTTGGGAGGCGGAGGCAGGAGGATCGCAAGTTCGAGACCAGAGACAGTCTGTGTAATTTAGCGAGACCCTGTCTCAAAAAGTAAAAAAAATAGGCAGGGGGCGCAGCTCAGTGGTCCAGCACTTGCAGAGCATGCAGGTGCAAGGCCCTGGGTTCAACACCCAGTACCGCAAAAAGAAAAACAAACAAAAAACAACAAAAAAACCACAAACAAACCAACCAACAAACAAAAAGTGTCTGCCGAAGAAAACACAAGTGGATGATGGCCCTTGTCCCCTGAGAGAGAGCACATCTGAGTAGTTTAGGCACCTGGAGGTATCTCTGTTTATTTTATTTTTTTCCCCCGGTACTGGGGGTTCCAGTACTGGTACAGGGAGGAACCTAGGGCCTCGTGCCTGCATGCTCTGCAAGTGCTGGACCACTGAGCTGCACCCTCAGCCCATTTTTTTTTACTTTTTTGAGACAGGGTCTAAGTTACGCAGACTACCTCTGGTCTCAAATTTGCGATCCTCCTCCATCCACCTCCCTAGCTGCTGGGATTGCTGGCATGGGATTACAGGTATATGCCACCATGCCCGGCTTTCTGTTTATCTTTTCAGGAAGGAATCAAGGGTGATAAACACCTTTGGGAGTGTCTCCATAGAAAGGGACCAATGGTCGCTCTTTTCTCTGGGGACTGGTCTCTATCCAGAGGGTGTCTAAGAAGTAGCTTCCTCCTGCTGTGGTATCATGAATTTTCCCTGCCAGCCCCACCTCCTCCACAGGTGATAGGATCAGGGATGGGCTGTGCTCCACCCAGAGCCTCTGAGAGAGAAGAAGCCCAGCATCTGGGCCCTTCAGCGAATTTCTGTAGGCTGCTTTTTATCCCCAGAGTAAGGGTCTTGCTTTCCTGTCTGCATGTCTCATCATTTTTATCAATGATGTTGTTGAAAAGTGGGCATTTTATAGAAGCAGCCTGTGTAATTTAGCGAGACCCTGTCTCAAAATAAAAAATGAAAAAGGGAGGTTGAGGGTGTAGCTCAGTGGCGTCCCTTCGCAAAGCCTATGTAGGACCCTGGGTTCAACCCTCAATTATTGCGAAAAGAGAAAGAAGTGGGCATTTTAGTAGTATTTTGTAGGATCTCTGGATTCTGGCCCCTCCCACAACACGGTTGTTGTGGTATTTTGCTTGTTTGTTTATTGACTTACCTGGACCAATTCTAAGAAGTCTGCCTCCTCTCCCTCCTCCGCTCATTATTTTTCTTGTTTTTCTTTTTTAGCCTGCTTTGCTAAGGGTTGTCCCTACAAGCATCCTTTGCTGATGGACCAGTGTGTGGCATGGGCACGTTCAAAATCCAGGCAGTTCTACAAGTTGACCAGCTTCTGCGTCCCGCCAGACCCCTTCAAGTCTGTCCTGCGATGCACAAGGCAGAACACGAAGCCAAGGCGGCGGCAGGGCCAGGACCGTCTCCCTCCTGAGTGTGCAGCCAGCTAGGTGTGCCCACGCGTCCACGGCCCTGAGGGAGTGAGGAAGAGGCCTCTGTCCCCCCTCCCCACTGGCCAGGGTGCAAGGTCACCGGAACCAGTGTTCAGTTCCTTACTGTGGCAATCAAGAGGGTGCCTCACGTCAGGGCCTTGGGCATGGCCAGGGCCGAGTCCCCCGGCCTCGGTGCTGTGGGCAACATGGGGTCTGCTTGCCTTCAGACAGCACTGTGGGCCACATGGGGTCTTCCTGCCCTCAGAGCAGACTGGCCAGTTCTCCCAGCCTCTCCCTTCTCCTGCGTCCCTGAACTGAACTGACGTGGTGGTGCATTGGTCCAGGCCTTGGGGAAGGAGGAATAAAGACCCGGTTCTCAAGTCCCAATAACCAGGGTGAGGAAGAGAGCTGGAAAATGGTTAACCCTGCCGAGATCCCAGGCGCTCTAACCTAGTGGGGAAGGAGTTCATCGGGAGCAGAGGGCTTGGCCAGGGGCAGGGATGTTGGTTGACAGAGACTGGGCCCTAAGGATGAGGGGCACCCCAGCTTCCCCACAGACACCCCAATCTGCTGCAAGTGGAGCCCAAGGCCACCAGACATTGCTTGGATAACCATATTTTGGTCCTATTGTTGGCAGATTTTCTAAAAGATTTGCCTGTTACTGTGCTGCGATTCTTTTTTTTCCCCACCCCTTCATATCCCTCACTGATTATAAATATTTTCCTTATGTACTTCGTGGGTGGATGACACACTCCCATAGTTCAGGTTTCGGTTTTTCTTCGTGGTGCTGGGGGTGGGACCCAGCTCCTCTTGCATGCAAGGCAAACACTGTGCCGCTGAGCTACACCCCAGCCCCATGATTCAAAGCCTCATCGGGGCAAAGGCAGCCCGAAGGTATGGTGGCGCAGACGTGGTGGTGCGCCAGTGGGCCCAGCTGCTGGGGAGGCTGAGGCAGGATCCTCAGGAGTCTGGGACCAGCTGGGGTCAGCACTGTGAGGCCCCATCTCCTAAATAAGTACATGCAAGGGGCAAAAGGGTCTTCAGGGACAAAGCCACCCCGCTGGCCCAGAGCAGCTGTCTGCAGAGGCAGACGCTGCTCTGGGCTCCACCTCAGAGCTTTCAGCTCCCAGGATGGGGCAAACATCTCCCTTCCCTGTGATAATGGGGCCACCTGCCCAGAGTCCCTCCTGCCAGCCCTGCAGGCGGGCTCAGAGGAAAGCAGGGCCGGAGTGGCTCTAAGGGCTGGGAGAGGCAAGGAGCTGATGGCCTCGTGTGTGTCCTGAGAGCATAGAAGCGGGGAGCCTTGTCCTCTGGGGTGTCCCTGAGCTCCACCCCCCTTCCCCACAGGCCAACCAGGGAGCTCCAGTGCTGGAACATCACTGAGCCTCTCCGACCCCCAGGCCATGTGGCTCCTGAGGACCAGGCCGTGTCCCCGGGTGGGGGATTCTGCTGCCATTTAGGTTGGGTGAAATGCCAGTCTTTCTCTGGATGGCCTGGGGGCTGCTGGTGTTTGGGGAGCCGGGTGGTGGTGGGGCAGCTGGACAGGCATTCTCCTTCACCAGGTGACCGGTTCACCCAGTCCCTTCTGGGCGCGTTGCTAGAGAAGCCCCGGCACTAACCACTGGGGAGGTGCCGAGTACGGATGGCGAATCTGATCCGTCCGCTGGCCGAGGACGGCCTCTCAGTTCACTGCCTCTGGGGGGCTTCCTGCTGTCTGTCTCTCTGACTGGGCTGCTGCCCACTGGGTGGGGAGGCCAAGGGTACAGGGAAATGGCAGGGTTGGCCTTTGCTTCAGGGGCAGATCTCGGGCAGGATGTGCTGGCGGCGAGGCCTGCCTGGTGTGCAGGGCACATGGTGCATGGTTTGCTGGACCAGGTCCTGTCTCTAAGGAAGGGGAGGGACAGTTGGGCTTATGTATGGCAAAGCCCCCCGGCCGTGGCAGGCCCCGAGGGGAAGATGTCTCACGGCCAGTGGCACAGCGAAGTGGCGGAAGGACCTCCTGACCTGGGGATCTGGAGAGCTTCCTCCCCTTGTGAGTTGTCTGTCCCTGGTCCTTGGTGGAGCCTCCATGATCAGTTGCTGGCCACACTCGCCATGTGCCCTTGGAGGTAACGGGACAGCCGGGGGCTGGTGAGGAGGCTCAGAGGGCTCAGAGCACCAGCAGGGCCCAGGCGCGGGAGGGTAGGCGGGAGAGACCAAAGGGCTTCAGAGAGGGGGCCTGGGCTACCCGCACAGCTCCAGGAGCCTGGGGCCAGCTCTCTGCTGTGGCCAAGAAGGCTGCCCTGTGAGCCTTGCAGCCTGTGGCCGAGACTGACAGAGGAGCACTCTGGGAATGTCACTGTCACAGACCGAGTATGAAGCGTCCCCCAAAGGCTCATGCCCCGGCTAGTGCGTCCAATGGCTGAGAGGTGACTGGATCACTAGGGCTCTGAGCCAATCACCGGCTTAATCCACTGATGGCTTCATAATATGATGGCCTGATGAGGTGGTGGAAATGTCAGGGGAAGGCCCGGCTAGCTGCAGTGAGGAGGAGGCTGGGAGTGCGCCTTTGAAGGCCGAGTCTTGGCCCCGCCCCTTCCTGTTACGTCTCTCTGCTTCCTGGCTGCCGATCAGGGAGCAGCTCTGCTCCACCACACCTTTCCTCCATGATGCTTTATGGAGCCACAGGCCACAGCAAGCAGGCCACAGCAAGGGGGCCCAGCAACCATGGACCGAAACCCCTAAAACCGTGAGCCCAAAGAAATTGTCCTTCCTTTTAAACTGTTTCTCTCAGGTCTTTGCCATGGCACCAAAAATCTAACACAGTCACCCTCAGTCCCACTTTATAGATGAGGACACTGGGTCTTGGAGAGGTTGAGCGACTTACCCCAGGCCACACAGCACGTAGGTGGTGAAGTCAGAGTTCTTCACCCTAGTTTCAGGAGGCAAGAAGCACTCTATGAATCCTATAAAGTATGTCCTTACGTCTCCAGCTCACCCCTACTGGATGGCTGATTTGAGATAAGTATCAAGAGGCGGGGGGTGGGGTGGGGGGGTTGGGGTGTAGCCCGTCCACGTGGCACATACCTGTAATCCCAGGGGCTCCGGCTCCGGAGGCAGAGGCAGGAAGATCCCAAGTTCAAGAGCAGAGGCAGTCTGCGTAACATAGTGAGACCCTGTCTCAAAAAAGTGAAAAAAATTGGGCTGAGGGTGCAGCTGAGTGGTCCAGCACTTGCAAAGCATGCAAGTGTGAGGCCCTGGGTTCAACCTCTAGTACCACAAAAAAAAAAAAAAAAGAAAGAAAGGAAGAAAGAAAGAAAGAAAGAAAGAGAAAGAAAGAGGCCTGGGGGTGTAGCCAGTGGCTAATTGTCTCCAGCATGGGCTGCCAGGTCCTTCTCCCTAGTCTGTCTGATTCTGGAAACTCAGTTTAAACCTGTCCACCATGGGTGGCCCTGCTGATATCTGAGATACCAGGGGCATCATAGCCACACCCACGCCCCACAGCAGGACACGCTGAGAGCCCCTGGGAAGGTGGGGCACACAGTGGAGCCAACTGTCCACCTCACTGCTGAGGAAGCAAAAGACAAAGAGGAAGGGGCTGGGGTCCCAGTCCCGCCTTCAAGCACATGACCAGCATACCCCGAAGACCTCCCGCTAGGCCCCACTCTAAGAGTGCCCACCGCTGTGACCAGCCCGAGGACGGTTTGGGGCCTTATCCGAGTGGCAGCCTGACCGCCGTCTCACCACTAAAGCACTTACTTGACAAAAGGACTCCTTTGCAAACCCCGGCCTGCCGTGGGGGATCCTGGTTACCGGGGTGCTGTGCCCACGGCTGTTCACTGGGCTAAACCTTGGTGTCAGTCACTTCGAAGGGCAAGGCTCCCTGCTCACAAACAGACCTCCGGCTTCTGCTGGACTGTGTGGATGGACGCCTTGTCCCCAGACCTGTCGTGGGGAGGTGCCCTGGTGGAGAGGTGCCCCCGTGGGGAGGTGCCCTCGTGGGGAGGTGCCCTCGTGGCTTCGCTGAGTTGCGCAGGAGCCCAGAGTGGGGGCCTCGCAGCTGGGACCCACTGGGGCCTCCGGGAGCGCCTCGGACTCGCGCCCCCTTGCACCGTCGGACCTCCCTCTCCGGTTCGCAGGCAGGAAACAGGCACGAGAAGGTCACTGCGCTGCTGGGTCCCGCAGCGGTCGGCGCTCGCGGGAGCGGTGGCCTCGGGCGCCCTCTGGTGGCCGCCGCGCTGCCCGCCCGGGGACCTCAGCCCGCAAGCGCCGCCTTCCTCGCGGTGGCAGCGCAGTCACCCTGGCAGCATCCAGGTCCCCGTGCACCCGGCCCTGTAGGGCAGAGGCAGTGTGCGTGGCGCTGGGGTCGCGGAGGGAGCGGGGCAGCGAGCAGTCGGTGCCCAGCGGGGTCTGAGCACCTGGCGCGGAGGGAGTGGAGCGCCCTGAGGCCGGGGTCGGGGAAGGACAAGGTGTGGGGGGCCTGCAGGAGCCCGGGAGGAGCCTGGGCAGGAGGACCCTGCGCCAGGAGGCCGAGGAGGCCGAGGAGGGCCTTTCTCCGGCTGGCCCTCCTGTTCCGGGGAACCACGGCTAGGAATGCAAAGACAGACATTTGTCATCATCGTCCCCAGGCTCCAGGGTCGAGGGCGGGGGCCGCGCTCCCCTGCCCGGATGGCAGCTCATTGCTGTGTCCATCTTCCTGGGGAGGACTCTGTGTCCTCACATGTAGATGGGGACAGAGGACAAGAGCCTGGTCCCTTCCACCCACAGTTCTTCCATCAGGGTTCCAGGCCCAGCAGCGTGGTTTCCAAAGGCCCCCAAACACAGCTGCGCTGGGGGCTGAGCTTCAACCTGAGTGATGGAGGAGACGCCGTCACTCAGGGCAGAGTGGGCTCCCGGGGGGTGGTGAGGCCCGGGTGCAGCAGCCCCTCAGAGGGCGGCTTGGAGTCCAGGTGGAAGGAGCCCAGAGCTCACAGCTCAGGAAAAGGACGGTCTGGGTGTGGCACCACGAGGGTGCAGCATCCGTCACCCTTTCCAGGTTATCCCTGGCGTGCCTGCCCGCGGAAAGGTGAGGAGCCCGTGGGCCAGAGCCAGGCAGGTGGCTGGGGCTGGTGGGGGACAGCTGGGTGGGAGGCGGGGGCTGTGCTACCTGACAGCACCTTCCAGAGCAGGAGGGCTGCAGTTCCTAGCCACAGGGCTGCTTTAATTGACCCCTACCTTAACTTACCCAGATGCCCCGGCAGGGCGTGTGGGAGGGTGGGCCTCCTCCTCTCCTCCTCAGGCTTCCCCTGGGTTTGCTGTGTCCTGACCCGCCCTGGACATTTTCACTGGCATGCATGTTTGGGGCTGTTTCTTTTAATCAATGGAATCGTGGCTGGGTTGGAGCTCAATGGTAGAGCACTGTCTAATGTGGGCAAGGCCCTGGGTTCCTTCCCAGCACTGGAAAAAAAAAAGATTATTAATTAAAAATCATTGGGGCCATGTACACATTTTTCTTTAACGTGCTTGTCGGACAGCTCTCCAACCCGGGGCCTGCTTTACCCACAGTATAATAGTCACAGAACAAGCGTCCACCATCCGGGGGGCTTGGGCCGCTCCCCTCTGCTGCGCCCTGATTTGCACCCACTTTTGCACTCAGGTTTGAGTACAGGGATCTGAGGTAGGGTCTCTGAGGTCCTGTGGGTGGGAGCTGAAGGCACTGACCTGGTGTGTGCACTCTGACCTGGCTGGGACAACCAGTGGGCTGTGGATCTGGGACTCAAAAGTTCAAGGTGCCCCCAGGCGTGGAGGCACCTGTCTGTAATCCCAGCACTGTGTGTTCAGGGCGGGGGTGAGGCTGGCCAGCCTGAGCTACACAGTGAGACCCTGTCTCAAAAAGGAGGATGAAAGCCCGGCACAGTGGTGCACACCTGTAATCCCAGCGGCTCTGAAGGTGGAGGTGGGAGGATTGCAAGTTCGAGACCAGAGGCAGTCTGCGTAACTTAGCGAGACCCTGTCTCAAAAAGTAAAAAAAAAAATGGGCTGAGGGTGCAGCTCAGTGGTCCAGCACTTGCAAAGCATGCAGGCGTGAGTCCCTGGGTTCAACCCCCGGTACCACAAAAAGAAAAAAAGAGAGAGAGAGAGAGGATGCAGAGGAGGAGGAGGAGAAAAGAGGAGAAGAAGAAGGAGGAGGAAAAAGGGGAGAAAGAGGAGGAGCCGTTGTCGTTAAAATAGGTTAAAGGCACAACGTGTTAGTGGCTGGGTAGGTCTCTGGTTTTGTTTGAGCCAGAGCTGAGGTCCCTGCAGGCCTAGATGCAGCCACCAGATGGCGCAGAAGCCAGTAAGACGAGGCCTAGCGTCCTAGGTCAAAGCACCAAAGAAGGCGAACCAGGGCCTGACCCGTGGGGTCCTAGGAAGAGGTTGGGGCTGGGGAAGCCAGGCTGCCTGCAATGCTCAACAGAAGCCCTGGGCCAGCGAGGGCTGGAATTCATGCTGTGCCGGCCAGAGCAGCAGCTGCTTTCTTCCCATCTGCACAAGTTCAGAAAGCGCAGTCATGGTCTGGGGGTCGAGGACACCTGCACATGGGAGGGATTTTAATATTTTTTACTGGGGTACTTGGGGACTGAACGCAGGGCCTTGCACAGACTTTGCAAGCGCTGTATCCCTGACCCACACCCTTGGCGCATCTCTTGTTTATTTTGAGACAGGATCTCACCAAGTTAAACAGGCTGCCGCTGGCCTCTAACTCGAGATCCTCCTGCCTCAGCCTCCCCAGTCGCTGGGATGACAGGCGCGCCAGCTGCTGCAGAAAATGCTGGGCCCTGTGGTCGGGGTGGACAGGGCCTCTGCTGGGCATGCAGCTGGGGGCAACCCCAGGGGCGCCTGTGCCAGCCGAGCCCACCATTAGCAAGGAGATGGACACCGCACGGCATGGGGTGGGGCACTGTGAAGCCCGAGGCAGAATCCATAAGGATGGTGTGGGGCAGGTGCTTTGGACCCCAAGCCCTCCTCACCACCCGAGTCCAGGCGTGTGTCCAAGAAGCTCCCTCCGGCCCGGCACAGCCTTGATCCCCACACCAGGCCCGTCCGGCGGGGCGTCCAGCGGGCATCTCGCTGGAGCCTGCGCTGGGGTCCCGGAGCCCCCGCCCGGTGCCCTTCTTTCCACCTGGGAGCCCCCCAGCCGGCACCCCTGTGACCAGCCATGGGCGCCCGAGGCCTCCACGAGTGGCCTCCAGACAGAGGCTAGACAGGACAGAGCGGATCCCAGCCCACCGCGCCGCAGAGCGGACTCGTGGGTGGAATATTAGGGCACTGCGTTTTGGGGGTGGCATCGTTCGCGTTTCACGGCATTGGATAACTTGGGGCTGAAAGGTGTGGGGCAGAAGACGGTCAGTGCCCAGCCCAGGCGCCCCCTTGGACTGAAGCAGGGGCCACAGCCTGCGCGGCATCAGGAACACCGGGGAACTCACGGCAGCCCCAGTGGGGCAGCACCCAGTTTCTGACTCAGTGGTGGAGCCCAGAGTCCGATCAGTGGCTTCTCTGTCGCGCTTGCTGCTGCTGCTAGCTGGAGGGTGAACTTCTAGGAGGTGCGGTCTGAGCCAAGAGCTGGGCCTGGGACCTGCAGGCCTCCTGTGTCCGCCTAGGAAGTAGACGGGGTCAAGGTCGTCTCCTGTCACCCAAGAGGAACCCCGGGCTTCGCCCTACAGCAACCACTCAGCTCAGAAGGGCAGCCTCCAGCCCAGAGGCCCCGGACCTGCTTCCTGGGAAGGACCCTCCAACCTTTTGTCTACGTGGTGAAGGATGGATCCAAGGGCCCACGCCACACCCCAGCTCCAGCCCCAGCCTCTTTATTTAGAGACGCGGCCTCTAGGTAACCCAGGCTGGCCTTGAACTCCTGATCCTCCGGCCTCCGCTTCCTGAGTGCTGGGATGACAGCCGTGGCCATGGCACCAGGCTCTCGGGCAGCCTCTTTTCCCACGGAAGGCAGCAGGCAGGCCAGGACAGGACTGACCAAGGCCGCCCACTGAGGTCTCCTTCCGGGACCTTCTCGGGGCCCCTCCCTGCCCTGCAGTGCCCAGGGTGCTTTTCTCATCCTTTTTATCCGACTCAGTTGCCCAAATGTGTGAGACCAAATCACAACCTGTGGGCCCAGCAGAGGCCAGGCCGTGAAGTCTCTGAGCATCAGGTGACCCGGGAAGGCTGTGGGACTCATCACTGTTGGGTTGAGAAATCTGGGGGGCCTCCCGTGGTATCACCACATGCTGAGAAGCACCTGAGCACTGGCTTCCTCCGAAGGCCACCCAGGAAGAGGTGATGAGGCGACAGAAACCTAACTCAGGCAGGGTCCAGGGTGCATGCCTGTCCTCCTAGCGACTCAGGAGGCTGGGGCAGGATTGATTCCAGTTCACACACAGAGATCCTGCCTCAAGGAGAAAAAAAAAAAAAAAGAAAGAAAAAAAGAAAAGTAGTCTGTACTACATAAAGATGTATATTGTGAATTCTTGCAGAAGTACTAAACCATCAAAACCTAAAAGAACTAGGAAGTCACAGGAGCTGTACAATCGTAAAGTACTGAGTCTAAAAGGCAGCAAGAGAAGGAGCAGATGAGGCAGAAAAACAGCAAAAGTAAGTATTTAATAGTGCTGATAATACAGTGAATGTACTGATATCAATGATTATATACTGATAACGTTAAATGTAAACTATCTACACATGCCAATTAAGAAAAACATGATTTTAAGGCCAGGCATGGTGGTACACACCTGTAATCTCTGCACCTCAGAAAGTGGAGGCAGGAGGATTACAAGTTTGAAGCCAGAGGCAGCCTGTATAATTTAGTGAGACCCTGCCTCAAGATTTAAAAATAAAAAAGGGCTGGGGGTATAGCTCAGTGGTACAGAACTTGCAAAGTATGGGTGAGGTCCTGAGTTCAACCTCCCAGTACCACCAAAAAAACAAAAAAACAAAAAAAAAAAAGGAAAGAGAAAAATATTTTAGGATAGATTCTTTTTGTGTGTATGTGTGGTACTTAGGGTTGAATCCAGGGCCTTGCGCCTGCGTGCTTTTCAAGTGCTGGACCACTGAGCTGCACCCCCAGCCCATTTTCTTTTTTTACTTTTTTAGACAGGGTCTCGATAAATTACACAGACTGCCTCTGGTCTTGAACTTTCAATCCTCCTGCCTCCACCTCCCGAGCAGCTGGGATTGCAGGCATGTGCCACCATGCCTGGCTTTAGGATAGATTTAAAAGAAGACTCAACTGTATGCTACAAACAAGAAACTCACTTTAAAATATAGAGACATAAATAGATTGGGATGAGCCTGCGCACACCTGTAATTCCAGCAGCTCGGGAGGTGGAAGCAAGAGGATTGCAAGTCTGAGGCTAGAGGCAGCCAGCGAAACTCAGTGAGACTCTCTCAAGATAAAAAATAAAATATGGGTTGGGGCGCAGCCCAGTGGCAGAGTACTTGCAAAGTATGTGCCAGGCCCTTGATTCAACACCCAAGTACCACAACCAAAAAAAAAAAAAAAAAAAAAAAAAAAAAAAAAAAAAAAAAAAAAAAAAAAAAAAAAGGTATTCAACACTCTCTATGTTGGTAATTGGACTAGACATAAAATCAGTCAGGATAGATAAGACCTTAACACAACCACTGATCAACTTAACCTGCTTGGAATTTATAGTCCCTTCACCCCCAAGAACAAAGGAGCACCCTATGACATAAAAAAAGTCCCAGTAAGTTTAAAAAGAATGAAATCATATAAGTATTTCCTCCAACCAAAATGGAATTAAATTAGAACTCAATAACAGAAAAACAAAAATTGTAAAATACCCAGCAAGCATTTGTGAACCAGCCAGGCATGGTGGTGCACGCCTGTCATCCCAGTGATTCGGGAGGCATAGGCAGGAGAATTGCAGGTTCAAGGCCAGGGGCAGCCTGCGTAATTTAGTGAGTGAGACCTTGTCTCAGAATACAAAGTAAAAATGGGGTGGGGGCGCACCTCAGTGGCAGAGCACTTGCCAAGTATGCATAAGATTCTGGGTTCAGCCTCCCAATACCACAAAAAACTGAATAATGTACCCCCCCCTTTTGCTGGTGCCAGGGGTCAAACTTTGGGCCTCGCACATGCTAGGTAGACTCTACCACTGAGGTACATCCCCAGCCATTGTTTTTTTGAGACAATATCTTGCTGTGTAGCCCAGATTAGCTTTGAAGTTGCCATCCTCCTGCCTGTCTGCTGCGTGCTGGGACTAAAGGCCTGTGGTACCATGCCCAGTGCCTGAATAGAGTATTCCTAAATAACCCATGCATCAAAGAAGAAATCCCAAAGAAAATTAGTATTTTAATCAGATAAAAATGAATGTTTCGAAATTTATGGGATGCAAAAAAGGTGCACTTAGGAATTTATAGTTTTAAATGGTTAGATTAGAAAAAAGGACAAGAACTCAAATATGGCATGAAGGAAGCATATTAAATCCCAAATAAGCAAAGGAGAGTAATAAAGTCAATTAAATTAAAAATATTTTTAAAATAGAAAAAACAGAACCAACAGTTGCTGATTCTTTGAAAAGACCAGTAAGTTGATAAACCTTTAACCAATCAGATCAAGAAAGAAAAGACAGAAAAGACAAATTGCTCATGGGAATGAAAGAGGAGACATCACTTATAGACATCACTGCAAAAAAACTGCCAATCAAAGACAGTTTAGGTAAGTTGGGAGACAAACTACAACTCCCTTAAGAAACAGGTAACTGAGCAGCTGTGTATACACATACTACCCGTACATATATACAGATCAAAGAAACATAACTCAGAGTTAAAAAGAACATTCAGGCCTAGACAGCTTCACAGGAGTCTCGTACTAACTATTAAAGAAGAAATAATAATGCTACACACACATCTCCAGATAAAAGAGGGTAAACTTCTGAAACCAAATCCAAACGTGTCACAAGAAAACTGCACTTGCCAATACAGAAACACACAAAATCCCTCATGAGATATTAGCAAACAGAATCCAGCAATACAGAAAGAGGATCACTTCCGAGTGAGATTTGCGATGCCAAGGTGATTCAACATTCAGAAGTAATCAAGGTAATTTAACCAATCAATAGACTCAAAATGAAAACCCATATGATCTTATCTTGGGATGGAGAAAACGCCGTTGACGATATCCAATGTATAACAAAAACTCTCAGCAAACTAAGAACAGAAGGGGATGTCCTCAAACTGATGAAGGGCATCCCTGGAAAATCCAACACCTGTCATTACTCTTAATGGTTAAAAATACTATCTTCTCTTTAAGAAGTCCATTCTTACCGCTCCTTTTAAACACTGTACTGGAGGGCCTACCCAATACAGTAAGGTGACAAAAAGAAAAGCTTACAGATTGGAAAAAATAAGTAAAATTATCTTTGAGGAACATCTGATCTTCAACACAAAGTCTCAGACACTACATAAAAAGCTATTAGAATAAAAAGTTTAACAGGATTGGAAGTACACATTCCATATAAAAAAATCAACTGAGCTGGGGATAGTGGCACATGCCTGTAATCCCATCACTTGGGAGGCTGAGGCAGGTGGACTGCAAGTGTGAGGGTAGCCTAGGCTATATACCAAACCTTGTGGGGTTTTTTTTTTTGTTGTTTTATTAAAAAGCAAGCAAGAAGGCAACTGAATAGAAATAGAAATTTAATAAAAGTGTGTATACTTCCAAAAACCATTAACACCTAGAAAAAACCCTAAGCAAGTATTTGTGCAAGATTTGTACAATGTAAGCCCTGAAACATGGCTGGTAAAAATTAAAGAGTTACGTAGCTGGAGGTACACATCACAGTCATGAACTGGAAGACTCATCGACAAGGTGTCAATTTCCCCCAAGTGGATCCACACATTCAACGCAACCCCACATACAGGGTCAACTAATTTCTCACAGAGGGGTCTAGGTAATTCAGAGGAGGAAAGGTGTTTTTAATAAACAGTGATAAAACAGCAGACATCCTGTGCAAAGAGAGAACATTTTGATCATTACCTCACATTATATACAGAAGTCAACTTGAAAGGGATTGTAAAGCCAAGTGGACAACCTAAAGTATAAAACATCTAGAAGAAAACCTTAAGGCAGGCTAAAATTTCTTAGGACACAGAAACCATAAAAGAACAAGTCAATAACTAAACTTTATAAAATTAAAATGTCTGCTCATCAAAAGGCACTGTTAAAATGAAAAGACAAGAGATGATTGTTGTTGTTAGGTGCCATCAAGTCGGTATCCGACTCATAGCGACCCTCATAGGGTTTTCAATGGCTGTTTCAGGATTGCCTTGGGAGTGGATTGCCAGGTCCTTCTCCCATTTTTGCAGTGCTGGGAATTGAACTCAGGACCTCAGAGACTGTGCTTACCAGCAGTGCTCTACCAGCTGAGCTAAATCCCAGCTGAAGAGATGATTAAACACTTGAAAAACACATTCCCGACAAAGTACTAGTATCCTGGAAACATAAGGAGCTCTTACAAGTCACTAAGAAAACAGACAACTCAGTTAAGAACCAGCAACAGAGCTGGGCGTAGTAGCACATGCCTGTATTTCCAGCACTCGGGGAGCTGAGGCAGAAAGTGTGAGTGGGAAGATAGTTTGGGCAACATAGTGAAACCTGGTCTGAAAACCCAGCCAACCAAAAAACTCAACAAACACCAGAATACCAACAATTGTTGTTGTTGTTAGGTGCTGTTGAGCCAGTATCCGACTCATAGCCACCCTCTGTACAACAGGGGAAACACTATTGTCAGTGCTTCTCTGCTGTGCATAGGGTTTTCAATGGCAGATTGATTTTTGGGAGGGGCTTGCCAGGTCCTTCTCCCAAGCCTACAGCTTCTGGTGTTTCTAGGCGGTCTCCCATCCAGGTACTAAGCAGGCCTGACCCTGCTTAGCTTCCGAGATCTGACGGGATCGGATGCCACAGGGCTACCGCTGCAGGTAAAAAACATACAAGGATGGCAAATAAGCATATGCAGAGATGCTCAACATCTTAGTCAGAAGCTGTCGCCCTTCTCGTCATGACAAAGACCTGTGAAAAGCAGCATAAAGGGAGGAATTGTTCTGGCCGCCGGTTCAGAGTGGGGAGTGCAGCAGAGCACAGCACTTCACACCCTGGCAGCCAGGAAGCAGGGAAAGGGGGACAGGAAGGGGCAGGGACGAGACCCCCAAGGACCCACCTCACAATTGCCCCACACAGCACCACCAGCTGGGGACCAAGATTCCACACAGTGAATCTGTTGGGGACACTTCACATTCAACTCTCAACAGCAGGGACTTGGAAACCAAAACCACAGGCCATGAGAGACCACGTATGAGACGAGTAAGATGTTAAAAGCTGACATGAAACGTGCTGTGAGGATCGGGAATTCTCAGATATTGCTGGTGAGGATGCAAAGTGGCACAGCTACTATGAAAAAATTTGGAAGTCGTTAAACAAGCTACCCAAACTACCAAATCCACTTCTATGTCTGAACCCAGGAGAAATGAGAACATCCATCTCGTAAGGACCTGTGCATGAATGTTTACAGCAGTTTATTCCTAATCACCCCCTTGTCAGAAAAGCCACATATCATTAACGGGAGTGGACAGTGTGGTTCATCCATACAGTGGGATACTTCCCAGCAACAGTGTAGCCTAATCCATCAAGAGCCTTCAACACCATGGCTGAGTTTCAAAATCACTAAGTGCTAAGGCAAAGAGCCACACAAAAGGCTCCATGCTTTCTGATTATGCTGGTTAAGATTTTCTGGCCAAGGTAGGTCGACAGTGGTTGCCAGGCGGCAAGGACTCCAATGGGACAAGGCAAAGATATTTGGCATGAGGACATCGAACAACGTATCTAAAACAGGTGCATTTACTGTAATTTATCCCTCAATAAACCGGAGGTTCAAAAAAAGAAAAAAATCTTGAAGCAAGAACGTATCAGAGATTTTAAGACACTCGAACTCAGAAGTGAAAGCACACTGGGATGCATACACAAAGTAACACAGGCACATCGTAATTTACTACTAAATCCTAATGGCAAAATACTAAGACCACCTATATGCCCTTTATTAGTGAGGTGGTAAAATCCAATGGTCTAATGGAATAGGACTGAGAAGTCAAAAATACATTCAAACATCTATATCCAACTGATTTTTGATGAAGAAGCCAGTGTCATTCATCAGGGAAAGAATCTCTTCAACATATGGTGTTGGGACAAATGGATAACATGTAAAAGAATGAAATTGTACTTCCTACCTCACTACAGATACAGGAGTGAACTCAAAATGGATCAGTAACCTCCATACAAGAGTTAAAAGGTAGAACTATTAAAAGCACACACAGAGGGCCAGGCATGTGGGAGCACGCCTGTCATCCTAGCACTAGGGAGGCTGAGGCAGGAGGCTCTTGAGTTTGAGGTTACCCTGGGCTACATGGCAAGACTCTTCTTAGAAAAGAAGCCCTAAAGCATTCTGGAATATACAGATATATACGTACACAAGACATGCAAGTAGAAGGGGGACCACTGATGGGGAGAAGCGGGTCATGGGTGGGTCACGGGGAGGTGAACATGAGCAATGTACAATGATGCCCATGTACAGAAATGTTATACTGAAACCCATCAAATTCTACACTAAAAAATTACTAATAAAAATATGGCAAAAAAGCATCTGCAAATCTATACTATCTACTTTTCTGGCAACTCAGCTTTGTTATAAAAACCACACAGAATGGTAAGCATTGCAAAGAGGAAAATGACGATCTTTGGGAGGAAAGAGAGCGTGGTACTCAGGAAAAGGTACACAGAGCTCAAATTCTTTTGTTAACGTTTTACTTGAGATCTGAAGCAGAAAAGCCAAACAGGCAAATGCAACAACACGGGTGTTGTTTACACGAGTACCTCACGAGTGCTCTACTGTTTTCTGTGTGCTCAAATTATATAATTGAAAATTAGAGAAGCCTGGTACAGTGGTACACACCTGCCATTCCAGAAACTTGGGAGGTGGAGGCGGGAGATTCACCAGTTCCAGGCCAGACGCAGCCTGCAGAACTTAGTGAGACCCTGGCTCAAAAAAGTAAAAAGTGGGCTGGGGTACAGCTCATTGGTAGAGCACTTACAAAGGATGTCTGGGTCCCTGGGTTCAATCTCCCAGCACTGCAAAAAGAAAAAAAAGAAAAAAAGCGAAAGAAAAAGAAAAATTAGAAACAAAGAAAAGCTTCCTAAATGGTAACTCTTTCCTCTCAGTGGTGAGATATAATTTTAGTTTTATGCTGGTCACATAAACTCTAAATGTTCTATGATTACAGATGTGGCTTTTATAATGGGGAAAAAAAATCAATGAAAGTTACATATTTTAAATCCACCTGATAAAGGCAGTGTAACCACCCACTAGCACCTACTCTTTCATAACAGACACTTGCCCTCCCAGCCAATGTCACGACCCTGCTAGAGACACTGAAGCTACCGGTGCACAGAACTAAGTCCTAGCTAATGGAATGTGCCAGGCACGGCACAGTGTCAGACAGTGTTTCCTTCTGTTGTACATGGGGTTGCTGTGAGTCAGACCCCACTCGATGGCACATGGGACGTGAGCAGAAGAGCTGTCCCTATGGCCCCGCACAGGCTGGAGCATGGAATGAGAGCCAGACAAGGCAACGTCTAAGGCTGCACATGGAAACGCCACCACCCCTTAGGGTAGTGGAACTACAAAGTCAGAGCCGGAGGGCTCGAAACCACTTCCTGAAGTGCTGGAGCCCACCCACCTCGCACCATCTGCTTCCTCCGGCCTGTGTGTGAAAAGCGATGATCATGCATGAGCCCCAGATTATCCAGCGTCCTAACTAACAGGGCAGGAAAGGCCACTTAAGGACAGCATTTTCCATCTTTTCTACTAAAGATACCATTTAAGTACAGAGAAAACTACAAATCTTTTGAAAAGGCAATCTAAGCTCACATTAAAAATTGCTCCCTGAACTGCCACAAATTAATCGATAAAATTCAATATAATATCCCAGTGTAAATCCCATTAGGATGTTTCCTGAAACATAACTAATGATTTAATTGTATGGAATAAAGGTACAAAAATAGCCAAGAAAAATTACCAAAAGAACAGGCTGATTTGCCTTATATCAACATATATTATGTTAAAAAAAAAACTACAATAATTTAAAATATGATATTAGCACATAAATGGACAAACAGACAAATGCAACCCAAGTTCAGAAACCGACTCACACATACGGAAATAAGTTGAACAAAAACTAAGAACACAATTGAAAACATCTGTGCGCACACACAGTAGGCTAAATTAAGACAGGCAGTAAGCTGGAGGGAACACTAATAGATTTGTATATAAACTATAATCTCTAGATGCTAGTAAATCATATAAAAATTACCCAGCTGCAAATGGGTAAAGGACCAAAACAGGCAGTTTTCAGGAGAGGAAATCCAAATGCCAATAAAAACAGATGATTGATTTTATTCCTAGTTACCAGGGAAAGACACATTAAAGTAAAAGTTCATTTTTCATCTATCAGGTTGACCAAAATTTAAGTCTCGATAATATTAAATATTTACAGGAGGAAAAGCACTGTTTTTCTACATCAGCAACCACTTATTGCTGTGAAGTGGTCGCTTCTCTTCGTGAAACAGGATGGTTTCCAAGCGTGCTGACTCAACGGCTCTCCTCGGTGCTTCTTCACTCTGGCTTCACAGCACCCACAGAGCAGAGGCATCAAGACAACCACCACCTTCTGTCTCTCCAAGTTTCAAAAGGAAAATATCGAACACCCCAGCCACCCTTGCATTCCAATGGGGTCACTTCTGAAGCCCAAGGTGCCCACCGGCCCCACTGCTGCTCTGCAATCATCTACCCTGACAAAGGGCCACCTGTACCTCAGGAGCCACTTCGGAACAGGTGTCCCTGGGTGTGTCACAGCACATTCTTCACACAGGGTGGGGGAAGGAAACAATTTTATAACTCAGCCATTTTCAATAAGAAAAGCCAGCATGTTCTTTTGCATCAAGTCTGGAAAACTTTAAGTCTATTTAAAATCAGTAGGGTAACTCACAGCAAAAACTAGTCAGCCAGAAAGAGTTTGTTACTGTTTTTTCAATTAAACAGAAAGGATCACCTAAAATAGTTCTTGTCCTACTCAAATGATGAAATTTTGTATTAATGCTCCAGAAATTAACTATATTAATGAAACGTCAAGTTACACATAAACATTTTAATTGATTAAATATATTACTTTCAAGATCTTTTTGAAATCGCACTTGTACTAATCGACAAAGGCAATAAAAAAGTTTAAAACCAAAAATGTTCAGATATGAACACGTGACAGGAACTGTTATGTAAAGTAACATACACTGCTCCCAAGAACTATATCTTTAGAAGGCAATTTATCTTAACATGTGCAAGGACAAATTTGTAATTAAAGGCAGAAAGAAATATATATTAGTGCCTGCTTTTTAAAAGTTTATTTTACATTTTAAATACAGTATTTTTCCCATTAAAAAAAAAAAAAAAAAAAGCCAAGAAGTACCTAACTCCATGGTTTCTCTACCTTCTGTATAGGAGAGCTGAGGGCAGCCTAACAAATGTTCTGGATGGAACAGTACAGACACTAGGACTGTTTCTGAACCGAAATCCAAAAACACAAACCAAGCACTGCTTAGGAGAAAATCCAGTTTCTGAACAACCAAGTGAGAACAGAGTTAGACATGTACAAAACCAGGTATTGAAAAAAACAAACACAACAGGAAGAAATGCAGCACACACAAAAGTCAAATGGCCTGTATGTAGTGAAGTGCATACACTGGAGCTAATGTGTGGAATCCCCCCTACAGGAGGTGACTTATGATTTGAAATTTAAAAACCAAAGTCTTTCAGTGACAACATGAAGTAAGAGCACTAAGTGTATATTGCCATCTTATTTTCTATCTACACCACCCTCCCTTCTGAAAACAAGACTCTCTAGACTTACCGCTTACACAAATTTGAAGCAATTAATCCATATTTGTTTTCAATAAAAAACACAGATGAACCTCTTCCTATCAATAAAGACATAATACAGATTAAAGCTATAGAACTTCAGCGTGGAATATTTCTAATTCTCTGTAATCAGAATTCCAAGCTGGAATCATGTAGGGCAAAGAAAACGGACTGTGTCTGCCAGTGACTCCTGTATTAGTGCAATGTTACTTCCCAAACACTGAATTATATTAAAATGATTTTATGTACTATAATTCAGCAGACGCCAATCTGAGTTTACAAAAACCCCTAAACTCTTTGTGCAGAAAACTAATTCAATCTGAGACGTTCCATAGAGCCAAATCAAAACAAAAATTGTTTTCTTACTGGTCATGAGAATACCAAACGTAAAGGCCTGAGTTTGTAGAGACTGGCTGAAATGGTGTTTTGAGGTGCTCCATGCATCTGGATGCTTCACCTACCTACGGGGTATGACTACTCTAGGCTGATCTCAGAAAACAATTCTCTGACACAACTCTGAACTAAAACAGGTACACCCGAAGCCAAAACAACCCAGGTCATTCAGAACAAGATCAAATTGAGGCGATTTCTTTTTCTACTGTAATTTGGGAAGTCCTGAATTTTTAAGCTTTAAAAATGGTAACCTTCAACCGAAGCCAGGTGCATCTGACGCAGACTCTGGCCACAAGCACTTTCCATCAGAGGGCACTGTACCTACAGGCACTGACAGGAGACGAGAACAGGCGGCAATGGACCGACCATCAGCCAGGTGGGGTCAACGCCGGCAGGATTTATTTCGGAGACTTTGAATTTTAACACGTAGCTCATGTGACTTCAGCATCCACTAGTGACTCTGGTGGTCAGCACCCAAGGGCTAGGTGAGTCTGAGGGATCCCTTTTAACCCCAAAGTACTAACAGTAAAGAGCGTCAAGGAAATCCTGATTCCCAACCATGGTTCACAAACCATCGGACCAAAATCAGCGGGGTAAACACTGACTCCAATGCTCCACAAGTCAAAAGAAATCAAAGCCATCTTGCGCCCAGCCCTCGCGTGCAGACTCTGCGAACCATCTTTATCTAGTGTAGTAGACTCTGTAGTAGACGGACTTGGACCTCCACAGGGAGTAGGAGTTGTCGAACTTGAGGAGGTAGACTCCTCTCCCTGGGTACTGGTGGCTGCCGGCGTACACCTCCTCGTGACAGTCCCGCCGGTACACAGGCACGATCTCATCCAGCAGAGGCTTGCTGGCATTCTTTTTGGCTTTCTCTTCACAGGTGACATTTTCTGTGAGAAAGAAGAGACATGAGTCAAAGAACAGATCTGGGGACGGACCCAGGCCTTGTGCTCTACCACTGAGCTGCGTCTTCAGCTCCCTCCATTCTTCCTTGAGAAACTGCTCCTTCGGACTCCTCTCAAAGAATCCTTCAACTTCGTGCATGTAAGCACGAATTATTATCCACTCAGATACCTGAGCTCCTGCTGTGGACCAGGTACTGCTCTGGCCCTGGCACCTGGTGGGGACGTGGTGGGGGCAGTAGAGTGCGTCCTGTTGTTCTGTCTTGCCACTGCACCTATTTCTGGGCTCTGTTTTTCTGTTCCCACATCCACTCAATTCCTAATTCCTTCTCAACAGGAGGAATCTCGTTACTGAGTATGACCAAGGAAACGTAGCTCTGATGTCCTCTTCCCCAACGAGAGTTCTCCCTGCTCTAGGAATGGGGAAGGCAGCTCATAAGGACGATTACTTTCTGTGTCTCTCATAAAAAACCACAGCGAGGTAAGCACTCGGAGACATCCCACATTCAATTATTTCCAGTAGCCCTGTGCAGTACAGAGATGATCTGAGTGGCAAAATAATGAGCGCTGATCATGGGGTGTCCCAGTTAACAGCTTTCTGGGCTCTAATGACAGAAGGTTAGGAAAGAAATACCTCTAAAAGCCTACAAGAATGGGAAAACGACCCCAGCTTAAAAGTTTCAGTTTAACATATTAAATGTAATCAGGCTCAAGGTAATTAGGTGAAGGACATATTGGGCAGAGAAGATAAAAGACTTTCAGGTTTATAACATGGCACAGTGAATTCTGGCCGACGTTTTAAGCAGGTGATGCTTGTCAATGGCCAGTATCAGGAAATAAAAACAGTGTGTGAACCTCTTAGTCTGGAATTCAAGGAAATATGACTAATTATAATATAGCATCTTGGACTGGATCCTGGAACATTACGTAAAAAACAAAGAAATTAGAATAAATGCAAACCAGATAAAAACAACATGTCAATGTTGTTCATTAGCTAAGATGAATGACCCACAGTACAGGGTAAGACGTTAGCAGGGAAGCTGGGTGCAAAGCACATGGCCGCTCTGCGTTATCTTTGAAAGTTTTCTGTAAATGCAAAACTATTTTAAAATTTAAAAAAGTTTATTTAAAAATAGTAGATGACATTCATAAAAATGTAGGCCCAAATCAGGTTTTACCAAAGCAGTATTTAAATGACAAGTATAGTGTGTTTCAAAATGTACACTAATGCCTATAAAGATATCCAGAAAACAGACTGGTTCATTAACTCAAGAGCTGATTTTGTTCAAAATTCACAAAACTAAAGATTCCTGAGATGGATGGACAAGGCACCCTTCACCAATTCAAGCAAAGATTTTGGACATAGGAGCAACAATGTGGTGAACCACCACAGCAGGACAGGTGACCGCCCTCGCTTCTTCAGAGAGAACAAACCGAGCGGATTTCAGGGCTTAAGAGAGAAAAGCCAACGAATCCTCACAAAAAACGGACTCTTCTATGGGAAACCAAGCAAAGAGGGCTCCCCATAAAGTGCACACTGTAGACGCGACATGGGGTACAGGAGCCTCCTCAAGCTATGGACAAATGCACTTGGTGAGTCCAATCTTCACATGGGATAGTCATGCTCATTCAGTGAATAATGCTTGGGAGCAATAAACTGTCACGGCTGCTGCTGTTGACACAGAGGCTCTAATGGACCGGCTTTAGCTGCAAGTCATGTTATGAGTGGGAATGGTAAGAGGGCAGGCAATGCCATGCTCCCTTTGAGGGATGTCTTAGAGCTAAGGTCAAGGACATCATGGCTTTTACCTAGAGAAATGGACCCCAGCCATTTTTCCTCCCAGTATCAATAACCCCAAACTGTCATTGGCTCAGAACAGGATGTAGGAAGCATTCTCCTTTTAGAAGCTCTTTAGGAGGCAGGAAAAACAGGAGAAATATATCAATCACTTCAACCAACCTCTGAGCAGAGAATCCTCTTTTTTGCAGTGCTGCGGATCAAAGCCAGGGCCTTGCACATGTAAAGCACAAGCCCTACCAATAAGCCACACTCGTAGCCCCAGAGTCTCGTATGCTATTCACAAACATTTCTGTAAGTTCGGTAACTTGAATGCATGCACCCCCCTTTCCTTCCTCACGTGTGCAACATGCAGCTCATGTCACTTCAGCCCCCGACTGTATCCGACAATCTGACTGTCATGAGCTCCTGTGCTGCGTCAGAATGGCCAGCACAGGGCATAGCTGCTGTGCTGGTGTTGCAAAGGGACACCTGAAACGATGGTAGTGGCACCTGGCCAGTGTGCTCAAGATCTCCTCTTGCACCCTTTCTTGGTTTTCTGGTTTTCTGCCTTTTTCTCTGGTCAGTCACCAGTATTCAGGTGATGTTTGACTGTGCTGGTGTACTGAGGAATAAAGACCGCCAAAAACGCAATGCCATGTAAGACAAGGCAGCACGCACGCCCACAGGCCCCGGTTCCAATCTCCAGGTGGGGTGGAATGAAGGGCTCTGAATCTGCTTCTGGAGTGAGAGGCAGTCTGCACGATGTACTGGAATTCCTGGGACACTGATGGTTCACACCAAAAATGGTACAGAATAAAAATCATATTTGGAGCTGAAAAACTACTTTGTATTAAATATTACCTTAATTTCAGGAAATGCTTAAGGCACACCTGGTGGTATGTGTTCTCCCAACATGACCAGGGCCTCAGAGTGGGGCACGTGACTGAACGACTGGAGACTTCGAAAGGGGACTGTGCTTATGCCCACTCCACGCACTTCCAAGAACACCTGTTTCAGCTCATCCCAACAGAACATTACCCGCCCCAAGAACGAGAAGAAGTCCTGTTTACGAGTCAGGTGGCGGGTGTGGACATTCCCATCCACTTCGCTCCTAACTCAACCACAAATAATTCGTATGTCCTCAGTATGCACGAAAGTCAAGCCCCAACTTTTCCAGGTGACAAAACTAAGGAGAACACCTTCTCAATAAGCAATGCATCTTACAACCGGCTTCCTAGACCAAGGCAGTTTACACCAGGGCTGTCCAACTTTCTGGCTTCCTTTGGCTACACGGAGTACAGAGGAATTGTCCTGGGCTGCACATAAATTATACAATATAGTTAGTGAATACGCATAGTGAGGGGAGGTCACAAAAAAAAACAAAACTAAAACACACATGATGTTAAAAGATTTTTGTGGGGTCCCCTTACTAGCTGTCCTGGGCTGCATGCAGCCCATGGGCTGCGAGACTGAGATACCTACAATCCAGGACTCAGGAGGCAGGAGAAGCACAAATTCGAGGCCAGCCTGGGCCACAGGGTGAGCTCCAGGCTAGTTTCAGCTATATAGCAAGATCCTATCTCAAAACAAACAAACAAAAAAAACCCTAATTAAAAATCTCACTCTTGTGAAACAGTGGTCTTCATAAGGAAAAAAAGTTGAGATTTGTGAAATGTTCTGGTGAGTTTTTATATTTACATCAAAAATTTCAGGACTGAGGATGTAGTTCAGTGGCAGAAGGTTTGCCTGACGCAGAAGGCCCTGGGTTCAAGTGCCCAGTGGCGCACACCCGTACCCAGTGACTCAGGGAGGTGAAGACAGGAGGATCACAGGTTTGAGTCCAGAGGCAGCCTGTGTAACTTAGCAAGACCCTGCCTCAAAATAAAAAAGGGGTTAAGGTACAGCTCAGTAAGCAAGCACTTGCAAAAGTATACATAAGGCCCTGAGTTCAATCCCCAAGTACCAAACACATACACACACACACACACACACACAAACACACACAAAATCAGAATTATGACCTAAAAAGCTGTTATCAGAAATATAAATTTAAATAAATTTCAGACTTGACAGAAATTCTTACTTGCTCCTTAAAATTTTCTCAGAGTGGAGCATGGTGGCCCACACCTGTAGTCCCAGCTATCTGGAGGGTGAGAGACAAGAGGATCACTTGAGCCCAGGAGTTTGAAACCAACCTGGGCAAGAAAGTGAGACCTTGCCTCAAAAACAAACCTACATAAATACATAAATAAACAAATACAAAATAAATAAATAAATAATGATCTCAAGACATCTGACTTCTCAGTACACAGCTAGAAGTGTTCAGAAAAGAGCAAAAGAGCCAGCTGGGCGCAGTGGCGCAGGCCTGTCATCCCAGAGGCTCGGGAGGCAGAGGGAGGAGGATTGCAAGTTCGAGACCAGAGGCAGTCTGCGTAACTTAGCGAGACCCTGTCTCAAAAAGTAAAAAAATGGGCTGGGGGCGCAGCTCAGTGGTCCAGCACTTGCAGAGCATGCAGGCGCGAGGCCCTGGGTCAACCCCCAGTACCGCAAAAAAAAAAAAAAAAAAAAAAGAGTAAAAGAGCCTAGTGCCACCCAGACTTCCCTGGTATTTGGAGACACTCCTGCTCAGGCCTGGATCCTCTGCAGGAGCCCAGCCTCTCAGCCTTCTCCACCAAGGTCCCACCAAGGACCAGACTGTTCCCTGCCCACAATGCAGTAACCAGGGAGCATGTGGCTGGCCGACACACAAACCACATACCACCTTTGCCAACACACAACCAGCATCTCCTGACCATGGAGCCGCGGCCCTACCTTCCTCCTCCTCGTCGTCATCACTGGACTCGCTGACGTGCACGCTCACAGCAGTGTTGGGAGAGTCTGTCCATTCAAAATATACCCCAAACCCAATGTCATAACTGTCTGTAGCAAACTCCCAAAAGAGATACGATCCTTCCTCGTGGGTGGGGACTCGGACCGTGACCACTTCTCCTCGGCCCACGGTGATCACAGAATCAGCATCCTGGCGAATCTTCTCTTTGAAGTCTTTGATCTGGGGGCGCGTCCACATGGATGGAGCTGCAATCACTGGAAGAGATTCTAAACGCAACAGGAATTACAAAAGCTAAAGAGAGCTTCCACCCTGCAGGCAGCAACATCTGCACGGGGCCACCTGCCCAGCCCACTCCCACCAAGGCCGGATGGTGCAGCTTGGACCAAGGATAGAGGGCAGCGTAAAGGCTCCCCCACTGGAAGTCTCTCCCCAGGTGACTACATCCAACGAGGCCAAAGGTTCTCAGAGGTCATGGTACTTACTCCCCAAGTGACAGATGGAATCCATAATCTTAGAAGTGATTTTTCAACACTCTAAAACTACATTTAAGAATGATCTTGGAAACTCCCTAACTAGAGCTAGAGAAGCCCTCTGGCAAGGACCAGACACCTGGACCTCAGAATAAACTACTCTTTTGAATGTGAACAACAACAAAAATAAATTAAAAACCAAAACAAAAAAAACAACAAAAACCACCAAATAGGCTTTGACTTCAGTCTATCCATTGAAAAAGTCTTGACCTCCCAGTATCTCACAGTTCTAGTGCTTTTCTGAAGGAGCTGGGGGGAAAAAAAGAAAACAGAAAAAACTGCACGAGACCAGAAACACTGAGGATAGAGAAAGTGGTAGTCTCGTTACTGGGCAGTATCTGCACTGGACCACACAGCAGCTTCCCACAGTCACTGACAAAAGACTCCCTCTCATTTGAAAGTGCGGGTGCAAGATGCCTGGTAAGAACAAAGGGAGCAGGTCCTTCTCTGAGGCTGTTTTCTCTTACTTGTTCTAAGCAGACAAGAAAAGATTTCTGAAACCAAGTCCCTAAGGACCCTCACCATCCCTGACACTCTTCTCACTGCTCTTGCTTCAGACCAGTCTGTTTGTGTGTGCCTGTGTCTGTCTGTCTGTCTCTCCCTTTTTTCCTTTTTGCAGTATTTGGGGGTTGATCCCAGGGCCTCTATCACTTTTTTTCTTTTGCAAGTGCTCTACCACTGGGCTTCACTCCAGCACATTTTTAATTTTTTTTTTTATGGAGACAGGGTCTCAAATTACGCAGGCTGCCCCTGGCCTCAAGCTTGTAATCCTCCTGCCTCCGCCCCCAACTTGCTCGGATTCCAAGTGTGAACCACCACACCTGGCTCACTGTCCTTCCTTAGGGAAGCCTCTGGCCTGAGGTCACCCCCGTCACAGGCACCCCAACTGCAATGTGCTTTCCACTCTTCACCACAGGGCTCACCGCAGCTGCAATGCATACTTCATGTGCGTGGCTCTGCGTCACCACTGCACCCCTAGCCCTCGGGAAACCTTCAACAACAGCTGAATGAATGAACGAGTTGCCCATGGGCAGCTAGCGCGGCTCTGCAAAATGCTGTTATCTTCTGGGCAACATGGTATTTTAGTCTCAAAAAATATAATTCTTGGTAGCCAGCCTCCAAGACGGCCCCAGTAATCCTCACCTCTGGGTCTTCATGCCACCTATAATAATAGGGTTGGCATGTGTGGCCAACAGAATATGGTGGAACTGCCTGTGCATTACTACCAAACGCAGAGTATAGAGACAATGTCACTTCTGCCTTATTTTCCTTTGGATAATACGCTTTGTGGGGAGCTAGCCACTGTGTGTTGAGGACGCTCAAGCAGTCCTATGGAAAGAATTTATGGAACAAGAACTGACTTCTGGTCAGTTGCCAACTTGCCATCCCTGTGAGAGAAACTCTTCTGGAAGCAGATCGTCTAGTCCTGCTCAAGCCTTCACACGGAAATGGCCCCAACCAACGTCTGGATTCTCACCTCATGACCAAAGACTGAACTGTTCCTAAATTCCTGACCACAGAAATTGTATACAGTAAGAAATGCTCATTGTTATTTTAAATTGCTAACAACAACAAATGTGAGGATAATGTGTTACACAGCATCAAACAATGTATCATATGTTCTCAATTCTAATCTGTACCCTCGAAAGAGTTTTAGTGACTGAGCGCACGCCTGTAATCCCAGAGACTCGGGACGTGGAATCATGAAGATGGCAAGTTCGAGGCCAGAGGCAGCCTGTGTAACTTAGACCCTATCTTGACATAAAAAGTAAAAAAGGGGCTGGGGGTGCAACTTGGTGACGGAGTGTTTGCAAAAGCATTCGTGAGGCCCTGGGTTCAACCCCCAAGTACTGCCAAAAAAAAAAAAAAAGAGCTTTAGAGGCCTACGAAATCGGATGTCAATTAGAAACGTGTGCAGGTTGGATCTGGGTCTGGTATCTGCATGGAGTGTGGGGAGACAAAAAGATATCTTTTGTGTTAAAAGTTTCCAAAAGACATCCGATCCGACAGCCCACACTATCCTGAGGGCCACCAGAAGCACCAGAGTGAGACTGAGAAGAGCGGGAGGGGCTCTGCACTCAGAGCGTGTGGCTGCTGCAGAGCCCGTCCACCTGCCTCCTGCAGTGCGGATGAGCTGCGACACCTGGGTGAACACACGGGCCAAGCGTACCTTTCGGTCCATTCTCCAGGGCTTCCTCGGCAGCCTCTGGCTCGAGCTCTTTCTCAGAGCTGTCAGCGTGGGTTCTGGCCTGTCCGTTCACTGACATCACGTCACCGGCTATGGTCGAGTTCACCTTTGATGACGCAGGCAAGGACGCCCCAGCCACAACTACTTCCTGCTGCTTCTGTAACGCTGCCTACAAACCAAGAAGAGCGAAGACATGCTGACCAGCCAGGCTAAGGAATGGGACAGCTGCCCTGGAGGGCGTTATGACACCACACTTTTGCCCCACCAAAGGACTCTGCTCCAAAGAGTTACCAGTAAGTTTTTACTACTTTCTAGCCTATCTATAGATGAGTATCAGTGGTATAATACCACCTGACCGCCAAAAATGATCAAAATTAATGTGGACAAAAAACTGTAACCACATTTCCATGATCTGAGAATAACCTCATATAGAATTGTTAAAGGCAAAATTGAGCACAGTAACATGTATTCTTAAAACTGATGGAGAAAAAATTTCTTGAAAAATTCAATTACAAAGCTAGGCATGGTGGTCCATGACTGTAATCTCAGCACTTGGGAGGCTGAGGCAGAAGGATCTCTTGAGCTCAGGAGTTCAAGACCACCCTGGGCAACACAGCAAGATAACAAAAACAAAACAAAACCCATAAAATTTGATTTAGGAAAATTATACTTCATAAAGATAGAAGTATTCTTGGTAAAATCTGACAAGAGCCCTTAAAGTAAACAACTCATACATGGACAACTATTCTAATATGGACAAAAATCACAAATCTTCACAGAAAAACTATGGTCACAAATTTATTTATTTATTTTTGTGGTGCTGGAGATTGAACCCAGGGGCCTTGTGCTGGCCTAAGCAGGCGCCCAACCACTGAGATATACTTCCATACATAATTCAATGCAAAACTGTTAATCATGTTGTAAAAACTGAAACCAGGGCATCAAACCCACAAAAACTTGGGTTCAGGTTTAATATGTTAACACTTAAGATGTTCAGGTTTGGTTCAGTTTCAAGTTCAAAATTTTAATACTATGCATAGACAAAATTTTGTTCAATTTTTTCAATTTTTAAATAGCTAATCATCCACACACACAAAAAAGAGCAAAACATTAAAACCTGAACCTAAACCCAATTTTTCACTGGGTTCAGGTTCAGAAAAATTGTTATTTATTTATTTTGCCATACTATGGGTTGAACCCAGGATCTCACACATGCTGTGGAAGCACTCTAGCACTGAGCTGTACCCTCAGCCCATTTTTCACTTTTTATTTTGAGACAGGTTCTCACTAAGTTACGTTAGGCCTCTGGGCTCAAACCTGCAATCCTCCTGAGTCCCTAGGATTACAAGCGTGTGCCCCCATGTGTAGCCTTCAGAAAAATTTTAAAAAATGCTTGAACCAGAATGGGTTCAGTCTCGGTTCAGGTTCAGTCTGAAGCCCTGCTATCTACACACAGGATTTAAACCCGAACCTGAACACTCTAAATTTTAACATACTGAACTTGTACCTGAACCTAAGTCTAATTTTTTCTGGGTTTGAAGCTCTGAATAAAAGACCAGTGTCCTGCTGGCCACAGTGGTGCATTCCGTTATCCCAGGACTCAGGAGGCGCAGGTGGGAGGATCACAAATTCAGGCTAGAAGCAGCCTGTGTAACTTAGCGAAACCTCGTCTCAAAATATTAAAAGAGTAAAAATTGTGCTGAGGGTGTGGCTTAGTGGTAGGGTGCTTGCAAAAAGTATGTGTGAGACCATGAAAACAACAACAAAAAACTTTGACCTCAAACTGCATTTTATAAGCCAATTTAAATCTTCAAAGTATGTTCTTAATGAAAATTTAACAAGAGGCTGGGTATGTTGGTGCATGCCTGTGACACCAGCACTTGGGTGGATTGCAGGTTCAAGGACAGCCTGGGCTACACAGACAGACTTTGTCTCAAGCAAAAAAAAAACACTGGCATCATTTACATAATTGTGATTAAAATGTGTGTATTCACAAATATGAAATCAAAATGTCCTGAGTCAAAATGGAAGAGAAAAGCATCTTTAACCAAAAGGACAACGATTTTGGGATATTCCTCTTCCAAATCAAGATGAACAGGTATTAGTGCTATTTGAAATACTTTAAGTAACTTTTAGGAGAACTCTAAATTATAACACACATACAGAAAAGTAGACAAATCCCAAATTAAGCAGCTTGATCAATTTTCACAAATCAAACGTATCCACGTAACCAATACTTAGATCAAGACATCATCTACCTCCCAGAATCTTCCCTGTTACCCCTTTCCAGACACCTCCTCCCATGGGGAACAACTTTTCTGAATTGTAACTACAGACTCATTTTGCCTAGTTTTAAACTGATTATATAACCGATGCTCTTTTTTATCTCTGGATTTCACTCAGTTACTTCTGTAAGGTTCATCTATAAAGTCACAAGTAATGGTACCTTATTGTTTGCATTACTAGAAGATATTCGACTATGAAGATATAAAATTTATTTACTTGTTCAACTATTCATGATTATTTGGCCATGTAACTTTTTAAATTAAAATAGTACACCTGAAGTTATTAGCACGTGTTCACTGTGATTGCATTTATATATTTATATAGATATAAATGAAAGAGAAACATAATCTCACAGTTTGGGGGTGACTTTTTTTGCATGTCTGTACACATGATTAATGTATCATTTATGAACCAATTACCTAAAGAAACAGCAGCACTGTTCTCTGCTGCTAATGCAGGCTAGCAAAACACGAAGATTTTAAAATACCTTCTTCCAAGGACTAGACTCTAAATAATTCCCATATGAGTTTTTTAGAAAGAGCATTAGCTACGAGAAAAAGTACATGCATCCAGAACAATCAACACACTCAGAAGACCAACTGCATGACAAGAAAGCAGGACAAGCATTGCTGCTGGTGGCCGGCAGCTCAAATGGTGCCTGTCCAGTAAGCCTGTCCTGAAACGCTCTAGCAGAATGAACAAACGCCTTGCCCTGGGATCCTACTGCCCATAAGATACATCGATTACACAGAAAATGCTGTCTTTATTTATTTACATACTCTTTTCCCTATACTTTGGGACGTTTAAAAAAGTACAGAAAGATACAGAAACAATGCAACAAACATCCACCCAGGTAACTACATCCCAAATGAGCAAGTGTTCTCATTTTGTCATTCTGGTCAGTACTTATGTAAAAATCAGTACTTTACAGGAGTAAAGTTCCCTCTGTTGCTTCCCTTCATGCACAATTCACTGGCAACTGTTAACAAATAACTTGGGTTGGAACACAACTAACAATCTTCCCTTAAGGCTGAATTCCCAGGCTGTCTACTTTATCTATTCCCAGGAGCAACCAATCAATTTGATAAACTGAGCTATATCTTTTTTTAGGAGTGGGGGCAATACTGAGGGGTTGAATCCAGAGCCTTGCACACTCTAGACAAGGGCTCCACCCCAAGCCACACCCCCAATTATTTATTTATTTATTCAATCTTGGGGGCTGAACCTAGGACATCATGCACACTTTGCAAGTCTTCAGCAACCAAGCTGCACCCCTAGCCCCTTGTTTTCACTTTTTAAATTGAGACAGGGTCTCCCTAAGTTATGAAGGCTGCCTCTGGCCTCAAACTCAGGATCCTCCTGCCTCAGCCTCATGAGTCACTGGGATTACAGGCATGCGCCACTGTGCCTGGCTTGCTGGGACAGATCATTCTAATCTCAACGGTGACTTTCTAACTTGGTTTCAGACTCTTGGATTTGCCCTACTGGACCGACTTTCTCATTAAATGACAGCAATCTATGACTAGGACAGTGTGTATGAGCTGTCCTACTAAAAATACGATCTCAATGTCTATCAGTGAAGCAGAAGAAGGGAGGCTACACACTAAAGTAGACACAGGCTGTAGAGGACAGAGAAGAATCCCTTAAAATTATCACTATCCTGAATGAACTGCAGCTTAGTGCACTTTTTGCTCTCCTATAGATAACACCTACAGAGCTTTTAAATGTCTCACTGATGCCAAATATCTGTGAGAATAATTGTTTTTGTTTTTTTCATTTTTAACTTTGTCTGAGATTCCACTATCAAGCCAGGGCTCAAACTTGCAATCCTCCAGTCTCACCCTCTGAGTAGCTGGGATTACAGGTGTGGGCCACTGTGCTCGGTTCTGAAAAGGTACTTTAGAGAAAGAAATGTACCTTCAACGAATTTAAAAAGCACAGCGAAAACAAACAAGATTACCTGGCAAGAAATGTACAGTAACTATAATGTAATACTTTTCTCCTCTCAAGCTTTTTGACAGGTGATAACTGTAAGTGAAAAAGTAGATTGAAGTTTGCACAGTTCAGCTTAAGGAGTCGTTTTATGCCTCCACTGATATAAAAACTGAATGTAAGATCAGTACCTCCCCATGTACAAAGCACTTTCACAGGACAACAAATTTCTCGTTTTCTTTCTCTGAGGTTAGCTTGTATCCTATTCTCATAAACTAGGAGAAAAGGCAGAAAATCAGAGTGGCAGTAACATGCCTGAGATCACAGGAGACGATGGCAAAGCCAGGACAGAATCCAAGCACTGCCAGACTCCTGGGACCTGTTCTTTTACCCGAGCCATTCTCTCCTATGTTGAAGCAAAATATTTAGGGCTGGGGAACTGGAAAAAGAATAGGAATGTGTCGTCGTGAGTACGTGGTGGATCCGGCCTTGCTCTGTGGAATTGCCTGTGGCCTTCAGGAGTCCTCCTTCAGGAAGCCCGATGGTGCGCTGCCTAAAAGATGTCCTTGAACTAAGGCTAGACCCAGGTCCTCATGGTGCCACACTCACTGCAATGACACTGGCCCAGACAACTCCCATACACCCAAAGGCTACCTCATGTGTTGCCTCGATAGTGTTTACTTTCTCCGGCAACTGTCAGGGTGATGCTGAAGTCTGCCTAAGGATCACCTCGACGTTACTTCATCCCTGAGAGGTTAATAATGCAAAACTCATTGGTGATTGTTAGAAAATAAGTTGGGTGCCAATGAAGCTGAAAAGCCTCTCTGAGGCGGGCTCTGGGTTATCTATCATACCTGTTGCTGTGCAAGCTGGACTTGGTACAGCTGCTGCATATACTGCTGATAGTGCTGCTCCTGCAACTGGCGGATGAGAATCTGCTGCTGCTCGTAGTTCCCTGGGTACTGCTGGGCTGCGTACTGCTGGAACTGCACGGCAGTCTGCGAGTTTAAAGCTGCCATTATCTGCTGCCTAAAAACATTAACAAATATACGCTAGTCTGACTACAGGAGACTGTTCATGACAAAATAAAATGTCCTTGTTAATTATCTTTATAGTTCATACTTCTTGAAAATGACTAAGCTCGTAAGGTATACCAATCAGCATGTGTTCCAGGCCCAGAAGAGGAGTAGGAAAACACCTGGCCTAATTTTTCACTTAGGTTTTTCAAGGCAAATTTGGGACGGAGAATAACAAGCACACCATCATACCTATCACCACCACCCTCATCACTGCTAACATTTAGTGTGCCCTTACCACGTGCCCTGCAGTGTTCAAAGCATTTACACGTACTAACCCACTTCGTCCTCAAAACAACCCCACAAGGCTGTTGAGTAACTTGCCGAAAATTCTACTGCAGCTGCACGCCAGAGCCAGGGTTCAAAGAGTTCATTTCGTTTCAGAAACCACACTAGCCCATTATAATGCTGTAAGATGATGGGCTGTTATCTTGGCAGAGATGAAATGTTTAACTGTGGCTATGGCTTCTCTACCTCCACACATGTAAAATAGCACAAGACAGAATAGCTAGAAGACGTTACAGACGGCCCTGGTGAGGATAAAGAAAGCCAGTGGAAGGCTGAGGATCTGTAGCACTTCACTTAAAGCTGTCTTTATTAGAGAAGAAACACTGAAAATAGTATCTGGCCAAGCTTGGTCTAGAGATACCAATTTCTATACAACTATTACAATTCCCTTTTATTTTCTTTCACAGAAAAACCATATGCTTCATAACTCAGTTATGTGACCACTTAACAAAGACCTCAAGGCGATGGTTAAGAAACAAATTAACAGTCAGGCACCATAGCACACATGTGTCATCCCAACAATTCAGGAGGCTGATGCAGGATCCCAGGTTGGAGGCCAGCTGCTGCCTGGGTAACTTAGTGAGACCCTGTCTCAAAATGAAGACTCAGAAAGGGGCTGGGGTATGGCACTTTCCTACCACGTGTGAGGCCCTGGGTTCAACCCCTAGTACTACAAATTAAATGTGAATTTTTAAAAATTAAAAAATAATCCTAAAAGAAATAGACAGATAGATAGCAAAGCAGAAATCTGCGAGACTCTTAGCCAGAGTGTGACCCTGGGCCCACCCAGGGCCCTACATCTTACTCCAGAAAAAGAGCAGCATTCAGACTCTCCAAATAAGAACGAGGCCCTGACCCAGCCAAGGCTGGCACTAAAGCTTCTTCTGAGAAACTAAGCAGAAACAACGAGGGGATCCAAGGACCTGAGTTCTCTGGTTTAACATGCCTGCCATGGCCGTTCTCTCCCAGCTCTCTGGTTTAACCTGCCTGCTGCGGCCGTCTCCACAGTGTGCAAGGTCCCACCCACTCCTTCTGGTACCTATAGCTCCCTTTGGAGAACTGGTGCCTTCTCAGATGGCTGCTCTTACAACCTTTACTGAAGAAGAAACATGAGTTTCAGCCTCCATGTCCTGTACCGGGATGAGGGACAGACACCTGATACACACTGGGTCAACGAGGTTCTTTGTCTGTGGGACGTCTGACTGGGTCTCACAGACTCTAGCCAGTCTGTCACATGCATGAGAAAATAGATCACAAGAGACCAAGCTGAGACGGCCTCCAGATGACAAAGCAGAGACACTGGGGGTATGAGGAAGACCACAGCAGAGACAAGCTTTGAAGAAAAAACGAGATCACGTGGCCCCGGAGACAGACAGCACCCAGGCGACCACAGTTCCTGATTCCGGTCCGTACTTTCCTCCCTGATAACATATCACTGGTAAAAATGAAAAGTAGCTAATGCTAGTCTACCTCCCAGGCAAACCACAGAGTTACTCTACACCACACAAGGCCAAGGCTCAGGAAGCAAGAGGACGGCAGCCATTTCTCACTGTCACAGCACACAGGGCCGAATGACAAGCTTACTTCTGCTGCTCCAGCCGAAGCCTCTCTTCCTCTATCCGCCTCCGCTCTTCTTCCTCCCGCTGAAGCCTCTCCTCCTCTTCCCGCCTCCGTTTCTCTTCCTCCTTCTGCAGGCGTTCTCTTTCCTCCTCTTCCCGTCGCCTTCGCTCCTCTTCCTCCTTCCTGTGAGGTAGAGAACAGAGAGAATGAGCCCCACACAGTGAATCTTCCAGGCATGGTGGCTCACACCCGTACCCCAGTGACTTGGGAGGCAGAGACAGGAGGTTCAAAACTTGGAGGCCAGAGGCAGCCTACAGCAACTTAACAAGACCCAGCCTCAAAATAAAAAAGGAGTGTGGGGGGGGGGTTCAACTTAGTGGTAGAGCGTGTGCCTAGTATGTGCAAGGCCCTGGATTCAAACCCCTGTACTGGGGGAAAAAAACTGAAAAATTGAAATAAATAAATAAATAAATAAACAAACACAGGACTAAAATTTTAAACCCAAACTGAATTTGAACCCTCTACATTTTAACATACTGAACCTACACCCGAACCCAAGCCCAATCTATTGTGAGTTTGAAGGCCTCATTGCACCAAAAGCTTTTCCTTGCTAATTTCTGTTGTTGTTGTAATCAAATTTATTTCACAAATCTGACAATACTTTTCCCTTCAAGTCCATGCTCCACAGGTCTGGTTGTAGCTCAATGGCAGAGTATTTACCTAGCATGCAGGAGGCCCTGAGCTCGACCCTCAGAACCACAAAAAAATATATATATGCTCCCTCATGTCAGAGAATGCCTGTCTCATATCACTCCACCCTTAGGCCTTAGCACAGTGCTACAAAGCATTTGTCAAGTGTGTACGGAAGTGGAAATCTACCCAACATCTATGTGGTCATACAGAAAGCACAGAACCATATGGTCTAATAGGTAAACACACAGTAAAAGATCTAGAAGGATATGCTTTAAGTTTGCATTATTAGCCACAGAAAAGAGAATGGAATAAAAAGAGGGTAGGAAGGGAGGTTTTCAGTTCGTGCTTCAGATTTTCCCAGTAATGGAAAATCATTATACTGCATATACATATAAATTGTTTCTGAAATTTTAAAACTTTGAAAAGCTTTTAATTTAAAAAAGAACAGCCTTTACTCAGCTCTTGCCCACCCTCACAAGCCTCTTCTAGGAGGTCACACTAGGAATGGACCCCATCTGGATCTGAGCATGGTATGGGGTGTGGAGAGTGGAGACGGAGGTGGTAGATGGAGGAACAGGGCAGGGGGCGGGTTCTAAGGTTCTCACAGAGGACACCACTGTTGGTCCCACTGTGAGAACTGTCTCAGGTACCCCACAAACCTCCCCCCAAACTCCTACAACAGATTAAGAACCGATGTGGGCCACAGCCACGACTCAAAAGATAGCAACAATATCATCTACTTTTAACACGTCACAGCAGGACAGAGAAGTTCTACAGCCAGAAATAAAAAAGAAATTATGACTACAAACATAAAAGCTGTCCTATGTGACGGAAAAGTTTACCTTCATACTAAATGGCCTCTGACTGGTTTGCGCCTATAATTCTTTTTTTTTTTTTTTTTGCAGTACTGGGGGTTGGACCCAAGCTGCACCCCCAGCCCACTTTTTTTTTTTTTTTTGAGACAAGGTCTCGCTAAGTTACGCAGACTGCCTCTGGTCTCGAACTTGTGATCCTCCTGCCTCCACCTCCCGAGCTGCTGGGATTACAGGTGTGTGCCACCACGCCCGGCTCATCTATAATTCTTATACCTATTTTTCATGGTTTCTATCTTCCCTCTCACTCCCAGGGCACCAGATAACCAACTGTTTCTAAAATATAATCTGAGGAAAACTGTCTTCATTGCATTGTTTTCACTATGTAGGAAATTTACATGGTCAAAGTTGTTAGAACTATAAGCTCTAGATTGTTAACTTTTTTTTTTTTTAATTGTTTTTGTTTTGTAGTACCTGGGGGCTGAACCCAGGTCCTTGCACATACTCTGCAAGTGTTCTACCACCAAGCTGCACCCCAGCCCCTTTTTATCTTGGGACAGGGTCTCGGAGGCTTCCTCTGGCCATGAACTCTTGATCCTCCTGTCTCTGCCTCCAGAGTTGCTGGGATGACAGGTGTGCACCACTGTGCACAGCTATAATCCTAATTCATAATGACAACAGATTACCTTGTAACATAAGCAGTGAATTCAGCAGCTCCACCCCAAAAGCTAGAAATAATTAACAAGCCATCTGCGAACCAAAGCCAGTATGTCTATGTAAGGCCTAACAGGTAGCATAAATGAAAACTGGGGAATGGAGTATGGATATTCTAGAAGCTCAAGGGAGACAGCAACTGAGGGTCTGTGAGATCAGAGGACAGGGAGGAGAGTGGGCGAGGTTAAGGAGCTTGTTCACAAAGTCGGTGCAGTGAGACCAAGTGATGCTGAGTGGGACCAAGGGTCCTTTCAAACATATTCCCAGAAGGAGGCGGCACCTCCTCGCCTCCAGACCCAAAATACAAACACTTGTTCACACGCAGGAGTGTGAGCAAGAGCCATAAGCAGCAGGGCCCCCGGGGATGTAAGACACTCAGCCCAGCACAGACTTTCTACACAGCAAAAGCATCAGCACACCGCCGCATGGGGCGCAACGTTCCATGCCCTCATACACATGCACATTGTTTCTGAAATTTTAAAAATTTGCAAAGCTTTTCATTGAAAGAAGAACAGCCTTCATTCAGCCTTCACCCCGAAAGTGCACACACACTCACCTTTTTTTTTCTTGCTCTTCCTTCTCTATCTTGTGGGATGCGACATACGTAGAAAAGAGGTGGCAACACCTATTTAAGAGCTTGACAAACTCCACCATGGCGTCCTCTTTAGACATGTTTCCCAGAGCTGCCCATTCCCGCCTGTAAACAACAATAAGAAAAGTTACCTCTCCTCGTAATAGAACGAGAGCTTGATTCAATAAAGTCTCCATTATAACGAAAACGAAGTGATTCTACCAGAAGCAAAAACTTAAAACTTCATGTTTCAATATGAATGCGTTGACTCACTGATTAGGTTATGCCGCATACAATCCAAAACTTAACTGCATGTGTGCTAATTCCCACATCACAAAAACATATATATGTTTTATTTCCTTATATGACATTTTAGCCTTATCAAAATACTCAATATATTCTTTTCTGGCACAATTCTTTATACATCTTAGTAAGGGAATCAATTATCATGTATTTTAAATGTTTTTATTATTGTTTAGAAGGATCAAATGAAATTATACTTGTCTTATGGTCATAAGAAGATGTAAACTTTTTCTACACCATTTAGCCATAAACATCTCCAAGCCAAAAACAGATAAACATACGGAAGACTGCAGAAGCTGCAAGCAAAAGTGTTTCCTTTCTTGTAAAGGAACAAGCCAGCAATTTATATCTTAACCAATTCACACTGCACCCTTTTCCAACATTGTTTCTAGTAAATTCCCTGAATAAACAATGTTACCTCCTGTCATTCCCCAACACATCAAAGAATCCAACCTCAGGACAAGTGTCTGGATTATATGGGCCCATAAGAACCTGCTTATGCAGTGCCACAAGCCTCAGTTTTTCTTCGTAAGTTGGATGAAAGGCTTTGCCATCTTTCTCTATAAGGAAAACAAATATAAAAAAAACAATTAGCACTGACAAAATATACAATTTCTAGCATTATATATTGCGGCTATGCTATAAGGTATGCCTGTGATAGGTATAAATGCTACTATAGCAAGACTGTTTCCTCAATTACTAAATTTTGTTGTTGTTGTTGTTGTTAAGTGCCGTTGAGTCGGTATCTGACGCATGGTGACCCTCTGTACAACCGGGGAAACACTATTGTCAGTGCTTCTCTGCTGTGCATAGGGTTTTCACAATGGCAGATTGATTTTTGGGAGGGGGTTGCCAGGTCCTTCTCCCAAGCCTACAGCTTCTGGTGTTCCCACCAAGCGGTCTCCCATCCAGGTACTAATCAGGCCCGACCCTGCTTAGCTTCAGAGATCTGACGGGATCGGATGCCACAGGGCTACAGCTGCAGGCTACTAAATTTTAGTAGAGCCTAAACAGAAATCCTTTATAGCTTAATTTTTAACGTTAAGCCAACTACCATTATTTATGTTAAAACTACCACAGAAAGCTGGGTGTGGTGGTGTACTCCTACCCCCCAGCACCTTGGGAGGTGGAGGCATGAGGATCATGAATCTGAGGCCAGAGGCAGCCTGTGTAACTCAGCAAGACCCTGTACAAGATTAAAAAAATGACAAAGGGGCTCAGTTGTAGAACTCTTGCAAAGTAGTCTCAAGGCTCTAAGTTCAAACCCTCAATACTGCCAGACTTAACAAAGCAAAACTGAGACCACACAAAAACCCTCCTAAGGAAACACACCTGTCAAGATGCAGTGAGGCACACACAGTACTGACACCTTCAACACAAATTAAAGACCATGTGCAGCAATCACTTTTTAAAATGTTTTTTTAAAAATATATTTAGTCACCTTCAACATGCTGTGCCTAGCAGATTACATGTACTCCCTCACAGGCTGTACTCCAAACATACCCACCCCAGGAGGCAGTGTGACGTGGCAGAAGGGCTCTGGAATCAGGTGGCCCAGGTTAAATCTCATCTCAGACACCTCTGATCTGTGGGACAGGTTCACCCTCAGTCTGTCAATAAAGTCAGGGCTGCGGCTTCAGAAGTAACAGCACAGTAACAGTAACTATTAGCTCCTCTGCCTGCCTTCCTATTATGGGCAGATCTGGAAGGCTTCCGTACAGGCCAAGAGCAGGAGATGGCAGCACACACCTGCAAAACCCAGGAGGCTGAGGCAGGAGGAGCAGGAATTCCAGGTCAGTCTGAAATCTCAAAAGAAGAACTGGTGAGATTGGGACAAACAAGTATCCACTCTCATATCCTAATGGTGAAAGTATAAATTGTTACTCTCCTTGGACAGCAATTGGGTAGTGTATTTCAAAATTATAAATGGGCATGCCCCATGTTCCAGTAATCCCATTCACATTATATCCTCTTAATAAAGACACTCAAACATTCAGGAGGAGATGGATACAAGGACACTCACTGCAGCACTGTTTTCTTTAATGGAAACAAAACACCATAAACAAACAGTGAAATAATGTGGTATACTCAAACTGGTGTAGGTGAAGCAATTACAACTGTTAAGTGAACAAAGCACGCAGCAGGAAACTGCACACAATCATGAATCTATCTCATCAGTTTTAAGCACCCCCAGACCCCTACCCACTGAAACACACCCTTTAACATCTCTAAAATGAGATCAGGTTTTGCAATCTGTAAAATTTATAATTTTGCAATTATAATTGGCAGTTTTCCTCTTCTTTTTTCCCAGTGTTGGGCATGGAACCCAGGGGCTCATGTGTTTAGGCAAGTGCTCTACTATGGAGCTATGTCCCAGCCAGTTTTTCTTTGTTAATGGCAAGGAAGATACCAACACCCCCGGAGAAGGATATCATGTTTGGGAGAGTGCAGGTCAATGAAAGAAAAAAAAAAAAAAAGAAGAAGACCTTCAACTAGATAGGTTGACACAGTAGCTGCAACAATGGGCTTAAACATAAAGATTGTGTGCATGGCAGTGTCAGGGAGTGTTTTGTTCTGATGTACAGACTCGACAGCACCTAATGACAAGAAGAAGATAATAATGTTAGAATCAATGAAATACAGCTGTCTAGCACACCTTCTAGGAATGCAAATACTAAAGAAAAGATCCAGGAGTGCCACTAAGTAGATGAGAATAAGAAAGTGGAAGGAGGTAAGGATTAGATGTGGTCATCAAAAAGAATTCAAGCCTTACTTGCAACGTTTAATCTTCCATAGGAAAATGTCTGGAAAGACAAAACCAGAGTCTTATGACAGACGGAAGGACGGTAACCGGCGGCATGCAGGTGTTCCCTAGAGGCTGCAGGAGGTAAGGAAAGGCATTCTCCCCCGGAGCCAGAAGAAAGGAAGTGCCGCTGACATCTTGATTTTATCTTACCCCAGTGAGACCCATTTTGAACTTCTAACCTCTACAACCGTAGGTGTACATGTCATTTTAAGCCAGCAAATTTGTGGTAATTTGTTACAGGAGCAAAAGGAAACTAATACAACACAAAAAATACACTTCCCCAAGCAATTAAAAACAGGTAAGGCACGTATGCTGTCTTCTTACTAAATTTTTAAGTATCTGACTCATAGTTCCAGTAGAAGCATAAATAATTTGGTAATAGTATTATAACTAGTTACCAAATCCAAAGTTAAGTACCCAAGCTGGGATGGTAGTGTGGCTCAGTGGCAGAGCATGTGCTTTGCATGTGCAGGCCCTGGGTTCAAATCCCAGCACCCAACAATAAAACCCCTTTCACCTAAAACTATTTATGCAAAAGATTATTAGACTCACACTTTAACTGATAATTTATATTGTCGTTAGGTGCCGTCAAGTCGTGTCCGCCTCATAGCGACCCTTACAGGGTTTTCAATGGCTGATTATTTCAGGATTGTCTCGGGAGTGGATTGCCAGGTCCTTCTCCCGTATTTGCGGTGCTGGGAATTGAACCCAGGACCTCAGAGACTGCAGAGCGGCGCTCTATCAACTGAGCTAAATCCCAGCCTCCTGCTAATTTATAGGAGAAATTATATATTTTCTCTTCTCTCTGGAGGTAAAGGTGAAAAGGTAAATTATTTCAATGTCCCAGCTAGCCTTCAGTCCATAAAATGAAGGATACAACATTACAGAGAGGTGACTGCAAAACCAAAGCGCAAACCTGCATATCCATCTAAGTCACTAACCTATGCTTGAATACTCTCGGGTAATGAGAACTCACTGTGCCACAGCAGCTTATCTTCCATCTTGGATAGCTGTGACTTTAGCTCTTTGTAATGAGCCAGTACCTCCCCCTTCTATCTACAGGTCTATTTGTAGTCTTTGCCATTAGATAAAACACCTTTAACATACCAAACCTCAGAAAGATCATAAACTGCCTATCCTGTTTGCCCCAAGTTCTCTATTTTTTAGGTTAAGCACCCATAGCTTAGTAAATCATACCTTATAAAGACTTAAGTTTAAATCCCAGCTCTGCTATTTACTAAGTATGTAACACATACAAGTAATTTAGCCTTTTTGAACTTTAATTTTGTCATCAATAAAATGGAGCTATTATGTCTCCTTCAGGTTTTTGCAAGAGTTAAGAGTAATATGTCCTGAAGTCTTGGTATAAAGCTTGCAGGCACTGACTGAACAGTGACCATTATGACAGTGATAGCAGGGAGAGTTCCCAAGTGACACAGTTGCTCTCTTCTGAATGAGCTCCATTTTGTCTTTAATTCCCAAACCCAAAGCAGTATCCGGAGCTCTGCCTCACCCGTGCAGAGAACAGAACCACTTCCTTCATCCTCATCTTAGGTACATTTCCACCAATTTGGCCTACGACCAAATCTGTTTCTTTTCACAGCTGTATCCCAGTGATGCCTCAGAGAAAATACACTTACTAAAAATCCATATCTCAGGAATATCAAGATAAAATCATATTTCCCCAATGATGGAGTGTGGGAAAAAACCGAACTGACAAATTCCCATACTATTTATAAGAGTAATACAGGGCCGAATTCCTGAGTCAGTGGCTATGAAACCCTTTGGAAGTTGACTACCATGTAATTACTTAATAAAAGGTTAAATTTTGCCCCCATTAGTTCCACACACCCCATAATCAATTTTTGGTAATTTCTCCTTTTCAACAACACATGTAGCCACAGAACACCTGTCAGGTACTCTGCTAAGAGTGTGTGTGTGAGCTAGGTGCAGTGGCGCACGCCTATAATCCCAGCGATTCGGGAGGCAGAGGCGGGAGGATCGCAAGTTCAAGACAGAGGCAGTCTGTGTAATTTATCGAGACCCTGTCTCAAAAAGTAAAAAAAAAATGGCCTGGGTATGCAGCTCAGTGGGTCAGCACTTGTAAAGCATGCAAGCTCGAGGCCCTGGGTTCAACCCCCAGTACAAACAAAAAAAAAAGGGAGGGTTGTGTGTATTCCACACACTACGTACATATAATTCTTACAACAACCGAGTAAAGAAAGGAGTGCAGAGTTCCAACAGTGCCATGGCAGAGGGAGGAAAACCACCCCAGGCAGTGCTGACCCCAAAGCTCACTTTCTAAACTCTGAGTCACTGTGGCTCTCACTTTAGTTGAGTAATAAAAGTAAACATCTCCTGGGTGTTGGCTACTTCGAAAACTCAACAAGCCATACACTTGGGATTTGTGTATTTTCTGCTTTATAATAGAGGGAGGCCTCAGGCCAATGTTACAATCATTTACATAAAAAGTACAGCTGGGCATGGTGGCCCTCCCATAAACCTATAATCCTAGTACTCTGGAGGCAGGGGCAGGAGGAGAGTTCAAGGCCAGAAAAAACTAAACACACAACAAAAAGTCCTCATCTTTCAGAGCTATGTAATGAAATACTTACAAGTGACTGGGGAAGTAGATGGGTCATGGGTACAAAGGAGTTCACTGCCGTGTTCTGCCTGTTTTTTGTGTACATTAAAAGTTCTCCATAATAAAAACTTAAAAATTAAAAAAAATTTTCACATCTATTTTTAGTGTATTAGAGTAACAAAACAATCAATACATTAGGTAAATGCAGGCCTCCCAAAAGGCCTAATATTGCAGTAGAAATAGGATTTAGCTATAATAGGATTCATCAGATTATTATTGTTGGTAGTGGTTGTTGGTTGTTGGTAGCTGCCGTCGAGTCGGTATCCGACTCATGGCGACCCTCATAGGGTTTTCAATGGCTGACTGTTTCGGGATTGCCTTGGAAGTGGATTGCCAGGTCCTTCTCCCATTTTTGTGGTGCTGGGAATTGAACTCAGGACCTCAGAGACTGCAGCGCAGTGCTCTACCAACTGAGCTAAATCCCAGCTCTGGTAGTGGTTAGCAGATGCAAACTCAGGCTAGCAGATGCATACGCTAAGTGTGTGCTCTAACACTGAAGGTACTGTCCCCCAGCCCCAGGAGTCAGGATAATTTGATCGGCATACTTACTACAGTGCTTAGGAGATTTTTTTCCTCATTATATCTAAATCTTCAATCCCAACAGCAATGTCACATAGGAGCCCACAGCGGATGGTTCTCTCACACTTACTTTTGCAGATACCTGGGACTTCCCATAAAATGGTCATGCTTAGAAAACAAACTCGGAGCCCAGCATGGAGGCACACACCTGTAATACCAGCAATTTAGCAGGCAGAGGCAGGAGGATCTTGAGTTTGAGTCCTGAGGCAGCTTGAGTAACTCCATGAGACCCTGTCTCAAAATACAGAATATAAAAGGGATGGGGGCACAGCTCAGTGGTGGACTGCTTGCTTAACAAGTGTAAGACCCTGGATCCTGGGTTCAACCCCTCCTCAAAAGAAAATCAACTTGAAAAAAAAAGAAAAAGTAAAAGAAAATCAACTTGGAAGTCCCACGTGGTGATACACACCTGTAATCCCAGCGGCTTGGGAGGCAGAGGCAGGAGGATCACAGGCCTGAGGCCAGAGGCCAGAGGCAGTCTGTGTAAGTAAGGGCGACCCTGTCTCAAAATAAAGTAAAAAAGGGGGCTAAGGGTGCAGCTCAGTGGTGTAGTGCTTGGATGCAAGCGTGAGGCGCTAGATTCAACCGCTCAGTGCCAGGGGAAAAAAAAAAAGAGGGAAAACTTGGATCTTTCCATTAGCCCTCAATACTTCCATGTAAAATGTGGCAAAGCAACTGATTAGTACTTCTGACTTTTTCCCTCAGGATAAGGGTTCTATCTGCTCTCATCTCCGTTAGTGGAAGAACATCTGTGGAATCAGTCTGAAAACCAATTTTACCTCTGACAAATAATCACCAAGTGGTCTGGGACGGGTTCCTCAACTAGGAAATGGGGTAACATCCTCAGAGAAGCTCATAGGAGGATTAAACAGAATGCTGTACTCATGGACAGCTTTCACACAGGCGGGCATGAAATCGTAAGTCAGAACTTCACCACGTAAACGTTAGGCAGTATTGTATTCCGGGTACCTGACGTCCAGGAATCATCTCCCCAACAACTACTGGCAATCACAAGGCTGGAATTATGAACTAATGCAACCAATCTACCAGCCCAAGATAATACGGCAACTGGGTAGAGAGGAAAAATTCCACCCCCGAAGAACCTAAAAACTAAAATACAATCCCCAAGTTCATGCCATTTGAGCAGCCTAAGGGCTTCCTTGGGTTTAAGTCATTTACCCGAGAAGAAAATGCAGCTAATTAATTTTGCGAAAATGAAATTAGGCAACTTTGCTCCTCCCTTTAAACAACTTCAGTAGTTCCTCATCACTTGCTGACAAAAGGCCAAACTATGGACAATGGCATCCAAGTCCTCCCAGGACCTGACTTCAACTTAGCAAAGCCCCTCAGGTGTGCCACTGCCCACTTCTGGCCACCGCCCTGGCGTGGCGCGGCTGCCTCAACCTCCGCACTGTGCTGCAGTTATCACTGGGCTTTTCACTTCTCTTTCTGGCTCAATGATGCTTAATGACAAAAGGAATGTACCATTCATTTAGGGAGGTAATCTAACTAAAAATCTTACCTATAGTAAGGGCACAATAATGCCTAACCTTTGGATGGTAAAATGCTAACTTACAACTCCATGCTAACCTGTATTGTTCTCTATTATTATTATGGGATGGTACTGGGGTGGACGCAGGGCTTTGTGCATCCTAGGCAAATGCTCTACTACTGAGCCACACCCCCAGCCCACATCATTTCACTTTTACCTTCACAAAACTGACGTAACAGGTTAACCATTGGCCTATAACTGTCACTGTGCCAAGGATGGAATAAGAAACAGGGCTGCTAATTCCCAGTTTGAGCTATTTTCGATGGGAAAAAATACCTATGCTTCCAAGATTCACGTTTATTCCACAGAAGAAAATCACATGTTGTTTTTAATTCTTGTGAGATACTGGTATGAAACCACGAAAGTGAGCCACTAGAAGTCCTTGCTAAACTTATAAAATTACCCAGTGCTCTGTTAGAAAAACTCATGCACTAAAACAGAGGCAGCGCCAGGTGTGGGGTGCATGCCTGGACTCCAAGCACCAAGGAGGCCCAGGCGGGAGGCTGCCTCCAGTTTGAAATCAGCCTGGGCTACATACAGAGTTCCTGGCTGGCTAGGGCTACACAGCAAGCTCCTGTCTCAAAAAGCAAACCAAAACAAACTGAAAAACAAACAAGGGCAGGGCACCGGTAGCATGTGCAAGGCTCCCAGTCAAATCCCCAAGGCAGGGCGAGCACAAGGGCAGCATTACCTGGCTCACCTTATGCTCTTCCCACTGGTTTCACTTCCTTCCTTCCGTTTTTGTCAATGAATGTCTCCTACACTACAGTCTTTTCACTGCACAAAGGTAGCTTTTAGGTGCTAAACAGTTTTCTCCTTTCAAGTACCAGGATATTGCTTTCAGAGCTTAATTTAGGAACTGAGCAAACCATACCTATCAATGTAACTTTTTTCTCTAAGGCGGCTGATACTAGCTACCCCCACCAAAATTATGGGTTCCCCTAGGATTCTTGCCACTGAAAAACATATTAAAATAATCTGTTAAATTTAGACTACTGAATCTTAAGTCTGAGACACCAAATGTCATTCAGCTCCCTTTATATATAGAAATTGAGACTAGCAAGGTTTATTGTCTAGGATTTACATAGCAACTAGAATCTAAGGGTTCTTGACTTTCAATCAATGCTAAATTTACTGCACATTATACCGTGTTTTAATCTTTCAAAGGAGATGTTACTGTTTTCAAATAAGATAAACTCAGAAGATGAAATAACTCATTTTTTTTTTATCATGTGGCAAAAGCTGGGATGAGAAGTTGGTTTTTTTCTTACTATCTCGGCTACAAATTCCTTTATTGAAAAGTTCCGAGAATAAACTTTTAAGGAATTATGTAGTTATATGAATAATACAGAAATCACCAGACCTCTAAGTGGTGACACACCATCACTACAGCAAACTGAATCCCAGCACTGACCTAAGAGTCACCACATCCGCGCTGCTAGGTGACCATGCCCCATTTGCCATTAGCTGCTCCCCAAGTGAGTAGTACACAGCAAGGGCTGAACTCACTGTGCCATGACAAGACTATTTCAAGGGTAAATTTTTTTAAAGAGGCAATGAATGTGCCTCTTTAAAATGATACAATGTGCTGGGAAATTCATGGAAGACTGGCTGGTTTGCACAATTAAAGTCATTTTAAGGGAAAGCTTTTTAAACATGTATCACCACGCTGACTGCTCAACTTCAGGTGGTAAAATACACACTCTGATGAGCACTCCCCCTGGGAAAGTTGTCATAAATACCCTGTTCTGGAATGTATGTGGAACCTAGCAACCACTTTTGAAGTTTCATTTGCCGGTGTCTCTCCCTGCTTTTCTGCCCAAGACCTAAGTATTGTGAAGAATGAAGCTAATGAAGAATGAAACAGGTGGCCAGGTGTGGTGGTACACGTCCTCATCCCAGTGACTCAGGAGGCAGTAGGATTGCTAATTCAAGGCCAGAGGGAGCCCATGAGACTCAGCAAGACTCTTGACTAGAAATAAAAAAAATAAATAAAAAGGGAGTTGGGGGCGCAGCTCTGTGGCAGAGCACTTGCCTAGCATATGCAAGGCTCCAGGTTCAACTACCAGTACTACAAAAAGAAAAGACACACAGAGAGAAAGAATCTGTTACTAGCATACTCACCTTTCACACAAAAAAACAAAACCAGACCAAAAGCCAAAGGAATTTTGTAGGGTGAAAGCAAGTGGCCCCAGATAATAATCTGAATGCTCACAAAAATGCAGACGGCTGATAAAGATAAAAGACAGCATAAACTCATATTGCTGCTCTTCTCTTTTATTAACTAGCTTTAGAAGCAACTGTGCAGAAAAGTACGTATATAGACTACTTGGTATGAATAATATAAAAATGTGATGAATTTAACATTAACAGCACAAAATAGGTGAGGAGCAGCAACCTATCGGAATGACACTAGATGGTAACTTGAATTCACAGGAACAAACGAAGTGCAAATGGTAAATAAGGTTAATACAAGTTCTATAAATCTGCTTTCGCTTGTTTCTTTGAATATACCAAATTACACAAAATAATAACTACAACAATGTCTTGTTATGTGGGCGGGGTGGCGCAGGCCTGTAATCCCAGCAACTAGAAAGGAAAGCCAGGAGGATCCCAAGTTCGAGGCCACAGGCACCCTGCCATAATTTAGGGAGACCACCTCAAAATAAAAAATGAGGCTGGGTATGGTGGCTCATGCCTGTAGTCCTAGCTACTCAGGACGCCGAGGCAGGAGGATCACAAGTTCAAGGCCGGAGACAGCCTGCCTAACCTAGCGAGACTGTCTCTCAAGACTGAAAAATAAAAAACGGGGTGAGGGTGGGGCTCCGTGGCGGAGCGCTCGCCCAGCATGTGCGCTCTACCTGGGTTCAACCGCAGGACTGCAGAAAATAAAAAAAGAATTAAAAGAAAAATCTGATTGACGGTCATCAGCCTTTCCTACCGACTAAAAAATCATGTGACCGGCATCGCCACCATTCGACTAAGTGAATCACAAATTAAAAGGAAAAAAAAAAAAGTCAAAAACCGCCCCGCACGATCTCGACCTGGGAGATGAGGCGACTGCGCGAGCACAGGGGGTGCCCTCGGGTCCTCGGAGGACCCCGCGCCCCTGCACGCGGCTCACGGGGCAGAAGTCACCAGAACGCGGTGGACGCCGCAGACGAGACGCGCCGCGGGGAAGACCCGAGCCGGGGCGCCGCCGCCTCCCGCCCGCCCGTCCGCCCGTCCGCGGGGCCCAGGCCGGCGGGCGGCGCGCGGGGCCCCGGGCAGGGCGGGCGGCGGGGCGCGGGTCCGCCGCTCACCTTTGAAGAAGCGCAGCGCCAGGCCGTACAGCTCCTCCAGGCCGAAGCCCCAGCGCTGCTCCAGCCGCCGCGCCTCCTCCGCCGCGCCCCCCGCCGCCGGCGGCCCGGGCGAGGGCGGCTGCCCGGCGGCGCCCGGGCCCCGGCCGGCCCCGCGCGGCGAGGGCGGCGGCAGCGGCGGCGGCGGCAGCGGGGCGCCCTCCGCGCCGGGCCGCTCCTCCGGGTCCGGGCTCAGCGTGAGGCCGTCGACGGACACCTCCAGGCGCTCGGCGTTCAGCACCGCCGCCATCTCCGGCTGGGCGCCTCCTCGGCGGGCACAGGCGGCGGCCACGTATCGACTTCCTGCTGACCCCTGACCCCGCCTGCCGACACCGGAACTTCCGCCGCTGAGGCGGCCCGAGCGCTCCAGGCGAGGGGAGCGGTCCGGCCACGCCCCCGGGGCCCAGCCACGCCCCCGAAGCCCAACCACGCCCCGCGCCTCGCCCGGATCCAGGTAGTCCGCCCTGTAGGTGGCTGGATCAGCGGTGGGAAGGCCACGGCGTCAGTCTACAGTGACATTTTTAAAAGTTAGTAAAGCTGCTAGGCGCTGTGGCGCAGACTTGTGATCTCTGCGACTCGGGATGAGGAGGAGGATCGCAGGTTCGAGGCCAGGGGCAGCCTGTGTAATTTACCAACTCTCTAGTACTGCTGAAAACAAAAATAAAAATGGGACATGGGCTGCAGCTCAGTGCCTGGGTTCAGCCCACAGTACCAAAAAAAAAAAAGTATTTATAGATTTCAGCTTCACAACCCATTACTTATATTATTATATACTTTTTAAAAATGAGGTACTGGGGGGCTTAACCCAGGGCCTCACACATGCCTTGCACGTTCTCTACCACTGAGCTGTACCCCCAGCCCACTTTTTAGCTTTTATTGTGAGACAGTGTCTTACTAAGTCCCACAGCTTGCCCCTGGCCTCTAACTTGTGATCCCCTTGCCTCCAGAGTCACTGGGATTACTGGCATGAGCTACTGTGCTGGGCTTGTCATATACTTTTTAAAGGTTACTGTCAAATTTGAGGACACCTCTGCCAAATATCTCTTATATATAAGCTGTAAGATTTTAGGGCCGTTTGGCTGCTTCAGTGGCAATTTTGTGGGTGGTTTTTCCTGGAGCCTCACAGTTTTTTCAGGACAATATTTGCTGTTTGTATGGGATCATTCATTAGGATGAGTAAAACATAACTTTGCATATAGACAGGTTAGGAATTCTAGTCTATACCCTTTTGCATGGTTCACACACAACCAAAAGGAAGTGGCTGCATTTGTAATCGTGTATATGACATTACTTAACAGATCACTGGTCAGTGAGGACTTCCATTTTGATTAGCCATTGAGAGAAATAATCCCTCTGCTTATCATTTTTCACTTCTGGTGATTGGAATACTTCCTTATGGATTAACTCCTTTCAGACTTTCTTTGCCACAACCCACGTACTTCTTGTGCCAGGCTCTGCCGAGCTTCTGTCCTCTAGGCCTGCACTTTTGGTGACATAGTTCTAGCTGAATTGGCATAATGGGCAGTACATGTGTTCCAGAAAGCCCTTCCTACACCCACGGGACCGATGGTCTAACAACACACGGAAGTTACTGCAAACGATTCAGATAATCCAAAGGACTTGGGATGCTAAACAACTTAACTGTATCACTTATTCAATCTTTATCCTCTTAGCCTGATCCCAAAAAGGTTATGGCCTTACCAACACCTCCTAACACAGAAGAGAAGAGTGAAAGGAAGTCAGAAATAAAGAAGGGGTGTCTTAAATATCTTATCTTAGAGGTTTCACAGAAACACTTGGCCATGTCTGGTACTATGAGGGCCCCAAAGTCTGAGCTCTATTAACTTCATGGTAAACCCGCTGCACCTCTAAAGAACTCAAGAATAATTCTACTGCTCCAAACCCTGGGTCCTTTCCATTTAGCTTGGAACTTTAGCTTTAGCTTCAAGTAGTTTTAAAATGCACACACACATTACACAGCCTAGCCTCCAAAAAGTCATAAATACATTCGCTTTTTGCCTGCCTCAGTGTCTAAGCTTTAATAGTCAATAAGTATCGAGGGTGATCATGAGATGGGTAGATGTAACTCCGCGACATGGAATTATCGTTTTCCAAGTTTCCCACAGTAACCCTGGATTTTGTAATCAGAAAATAAGGGTTATCTTAAAAAACAACATGAGTATTAAAGCTTGTATAATATACCCAGAAAGACAGGTAAAATATGTCAGGAAATTTATCATCATTAACATTTTCGACTGTTTGAGAAGTTAACATACTGAATGTTCCTGAAAAACCTGAGTATCCTCCAGGCCTAACGTCTGAACCCCTTGCTGATAGAGCCATTAAGGGCTATCCTGTAGGCTGATGTTCTTACTAACCAAAAATACATTAAACTACACAACTTCCCTTTTAGAACTCAACGTGAATGTGGGGCAGAGGTGGGAGGATCACAAGTTCGAGACCAGAGGCAATCTGCGTAACTTAGCAAGACCCTGTCTCAAAAAGGAAAAAAATGGGCTGGGGTGCAGCTCAGTGGTCCAGCCCTTGCAGAGCATGCAGGCGCGAGGCCCTGGGTTCAACCCCCAGTACCACACACACACATAAAAAAAAGAACTCATCATGAAATGTGAGTTCCAGGCATTCACTACTTGAAGTCATGCTTTAACATATGTGTGAGTCATCTGAAGATCTTGTTAAACTGCAGAATCTAAATCACCACATGTGGAGGAAAGTCCAAGAACCAGCATCTCTCTCTCTCTCTCTCTCTCTCTCTCTCTTTTTCAGTACTGGGTGTTGAACCCAGAGCCTCGCATTTGCATGTTCTGCAAGTGCTGGACCACTGAGCTGCACCCCCAGCCCCTTTTTTCACTTTCTGAGACAGGGTCTCGCTAAGTTACACAGAGTGCCTCTGGTCTTGGACTTGTGATCCTCCTGCCTCCGCCTCCCGAGCTGCTGGGATTACAGGCATGTGCCACCACGCCCGGTAAGAAACCCAGCATTTCTCTCTAAATGATGATAGATTTGAACTCTTATTAATTTATGTTGCTGCCCATCTGGCTATTTCCATTAGTCTGTTTTGCATCGTAACAGAATACCATATGCTGGGTGGCTTCCAAAAAACAAACTTATTTCCTACAGCCTTTAAGGCTGGGATGTCTAAGAGTAAGGTTGTTGTTGTTGTTGTTAGGTGCCATCGAGTCGGTATCCGACTCATAGCGACCCTCATGGGGTTTTCAATGGCTGACTGTTTCGGGATTGTCTTGGGAGTGGATTGCCAGGCCCTTCTCCCACTTTTGCGGTGCTGGGAATTGAACTCGGGACCTCAGAGACTGCAGCGCAGCTCTCTATCCACTGAGCTAAATCCCAGCCCCAAGAGTAAGGTAGTGGCTGATTATTCGTCTGGCAAGGACCCACCTCCTGGCTCGCAGATAGCCATCTCCTTGCTGGGTTCTTGCAGGGTGAAAGAAACAAGGGAGCTCTCTGGGGTCTCTTTTACAAGGATAGTAATTCCATGCATGATGGTTCTGCCCTTATGGCCAAATCAAATCCCCAAAGCTCCAGTTCCTAATGCCATTGTGTTGAGGATTAGGTTTCAATATATGAATTTTATTGTTTTATGTTGTTGGGTGCTGTCAAGTCAGGCCTGACTCATAGCAACTCTACATGTAACAAAACAAAACACTACCCAACACTCTGTCATGCACATGATCTTTTTACGTTTGAGCCCAATGTTGCAGTCACTGTGCTTCTTCTCATTTTAAGTCATGCCCCATCAGCAAAAGGAAGTCCAAGGGGCTTTATGCCATTTCTGTCATTAAGGTCAACTCTGCTTTGAGGAGGCAACTCTTCCCCAATCCTTCCTTCCTTCCTTCCTTCCTTCCTTTCTTTCTTTCTTTCATTGGAAATTTTTAATGTACACCTTAATGTGATTCATTCTGACATGCTTTTCATTGTGACATTTCCATATATGCATTTTGTTGTACATTATACATGTAAGATCCCCCTTACCCTCTTGTACACTTCCTGCCCCGTCCCACCCCCCACCAAAGTCTTCTCTTCCATTTACTTGTCTTTTTATGGTAATATTTTTCTATATATCCTTGGGTTCCAGTTCTGTTTAAGATAGAAACTTTTTCTGTAGTGAACTTTCCCAATCCTTTCTTGAATGCTGTCTAGCTGGGGGTGGGGGTGGGGGCTCACATTCAGGCAGTCTATTTGACAGTGTTTCTCTGCTATTCACAGGGTTTCCAATGGCTCATTGTTTCAGGAGTGGGCTGCCTGGTCCTTCTCCCTAGTCTCTTAGTCTGGAAGCTCTGCTGAACCCTGTCCACCATGGGGGGCCCTGCTCACATCTGAGATACCAATGCCATAGCTTTCAGCAACACAGCAACACACAAGCCCCACAGCAGGACAAGCTTTTTAGGGAAACACAAACATTCAATCTATAGAACCACTGTAGACATTTGTGTTTATGGCTCTTTAAAGCAGGGGAAAGAGAAAGGCAGCCATCTGGGAGGTGTGGGAGGGCTTCAGAGAGGTGACAACTTTGTGATGGATCCCTGTGCACCTTGACATTTGAAGGAGGGGGAAACAAAGGGCTCCTGGGCAGGAGGAGTGTCACTTGCTGATGCCCTGAGGTCTAGCCCTGAGGGAGCCGCCCTGCAGGCCCTGCTGGGGGCCTGAGGCAGGATGCGGGCAGGGCGGAACATGCAGGGCACAGAAAGCCCGGAGGGGAGGACTTGGTGTTTCACAACGGCCAGGCTGCAGGGAGGCTAGGGGCACGGAGCTCAGAAGGGAGGCTGCTAAGACTGGGGGAGAAGGACTCGGCTACTCACTCCCAAAAGACAATCAGCCACTGAAAGCTCTATGAGCAGCAGAGAAGCACAGACAATAGTGTTTCGTCTGTAGTACATGGGGTCGCTAGGAGTCGGACGCCTACTCAACTTGGCACCTGACAACAACGGCCAGAAGACAGGGGGATGCAGGAGAGGGGCAGAGCAGGGAGATGCCTGGGAAGAGGGGGATTCACTGTGCCAACAGAGCAGGCGGAGGCAAGGAAAGCAAAGGGGGAGGAGGCTGCTCCTGTTTGGCTACTGTGGCCTCAAGGCCACTTTTTGAACGTCTGTATCTTTACCTAACAGAAAGCAGAACTTGTTTCTACCCTGTTCCATTCACATGACTCTAATAGGCCTACGTTAACTTATCTCTGTGAAATGCTTTAGCAACTCTACCTTGTGATAGAGCAGATACGGTTCTGGTCTGGCTGCTGCCGCCCCTCTCTGGCCTGCACTTACACCGCAGTTTATTTTTTTCTTGTTTCTTGGAGACGGAGGCTTGTGATGTTGCCCTCACTGGCCTTGAACCTCTGGGCTCATAGGATCCTCCCAGTGTAGCCTCCCCCACAGCTGGGACCACAGGTGGGAGCCACCCATGTGTGGCCCACACATTCCTAAGGGCCACCATCCATTATGAAATCCTCTATGTATTCAAAAGTAAAAGTGGCTGGGCGTGGTGGCAGCATCTGTCTGTAATCCCAGCAACTCAGGAGACAGAGGCAGCCTGCGTAACTGAGTGAAACCCTGTCTCACTATAAAAAATTAAAAATGGGTGTAATCCCAGCGGTTTGGGAGGCAGAGGCAGCCTGCATAACTGAGTGAAACCCTGTCTCAGTATAAAAAATAAAAGATGGGTATAATCCCAGCGGTTTGGGAGGCAGAGGCAGCCTGCATAACTGAGTGAAACCCTGTCTCAGTATAAAAAATAAAAAATGGGTATAATCCCAGCGGTTTGGGAGGCAGAGGTAGCCTGCATAACTGAGTGAAACCCTGTCTCACTATAAAAAATAAAAAATGGGCTGGGGTGCAACCTAATGGTAGAGCACTTGCAAAGCATGTGAGAGGCCCTGGGTTCAATCCCCAAGTACCACAGAAAAATAAATAAATAAAAGTGATTCTAAAGCCACTCAAATACTGATAGAAGTTTGATTTTTAAAAAAGAAAGTCTCCCATGATCCCACCACTGAGACTGAATCAACGTTAACAGTGAGGGGTTTTGTTGGTTGGTTTTCCCCCTGCCTCAGCCCTCATGCCCAGCTACATCACTGTATTCTTCAATCATCTTTTTTCAAAGCCCGTTTCTAAAATGGCTGTCAGGCCTCCTACTGCCTGACAGACAGTAGATACTGAATAAACACTTGTTCCGTGAATAAACAGATACAGGGTGTAGGTTAGAAACATTTCTTTCTCACCTTCCTTTCCCGTCAGAGACTTTTTCCGGAATTAATCTCATGGCATCAGCTCCTCAGATGTCCCCCTCCCCAACCCCACAGCGCAGGGCCAGTGACCAGATTACCTTAGACTGACTTCTGCAGCCTTCCTCTCCTGCTGAAGGTTCAACCGTCTTCAGGCATTCGTGTGAGAAGTAGTTGGGCTGAGGCTGTAGCTCAGGGGTAGAACACATGCCGGGCATGCGCAAGGCACTGGGCTCTGTCCCCAACACCACAAAAGAAAGAAAGAAAGAAAGAGGTATTGGCCGCTTACTCTATGCACAGGCTGGGGTTGAGCTCACTTGGTAGAGGGCTGCTCTGAGCTTGCTGAGGCCCTGGGTTCAACCCTCAGCGCCACAAGGGGAGAAGGGCCTGGCAGCGCACTCCCAGAACAATCCCAAGACAATCAGGCATGGAAGACCCTGTGAATAGCAGAGGAGCACTGACACAGTGCTGGGCGTGGCACAGTGTTGGAGAATGCTTTGTTGGTCTGTTGTACAGACTTGATGGCACCTAACAACGACAACTACTATATGCACAGGATAGAGCAAGGAGTTGGTGTTAACATCTGCAAAAGAGTCTCCCAGTGAAGTTATTCATTCAACAAACACTTGAGTACCTTCCACATATTCCAGGTGCAAGGACTGTGGGGTGGTCCCCGCTCAGGGTACCTTGCGGTCCAGGGGCTGTAGATCTCAGCCTTTCCAGACCCAAAGCCCGTTGGACAAACATCACTTTTAGTATCCTTTTTACTATCTGAAGGAAATTCCTTGATCAAACAACTTATCTACACTGTGAATTTGGAAATGTCCTAATTGTAATACAAAGGAGAAATACAGGGAAAGCAATGAGAAAAGCTAAGGATAGTTAAGCAGGACTCCTACAATAATGATTGTTGTTGTTGTTAGGTCCCTCAATGGATGAGGAAATTACGAAAAATTTTTAAAAATTAAAAAAATTAAAAAGTAAATAAAAAAACCATGAAAAGTTCACATGTTAAACCTCTCTGTGGAAGCATTTGGAAAACGTCTGCTCCAGATGCTGGTGGACAGCAGCGAAGGCTGTCTCTGTGGGTGATGTGTTCTTTGTTGTTGATCTTGGGGTGCTGTGTCTTGTTTCGGGGCTGGGAATTAAGCCCAGAGCTTCACATATGCTACGCAAGCACTGTACCCCTGAGGTACACCACAGCTCGGTGATGTGATCTAAATTTTGAACAACTCCTGAGAGAAAAAACAATTGCTTCTATAGTAGACCTGCTCCTGGAAATTTTAGCGTGGTAAAGCCATTCAGAGCTTTGCTTCACTGGGTTTATTTGTAAAATGCAAGGTCTGTGCTCAGATATTACAGACTGTGTTTTTGTCTCCATGACTGTTGGGCGGGACAGGGGGATGGGCCTCCCCAGGGCTGAGAAAAGCAGAAAGGGCTTTGCCCCAGGAGAAGGCTGGGAGCAGTGGCCAGGTGAGTCTGGGAGGCTGTCCCTGAAGCCAGAGGCGGTGTCTCTCCAGCTATCTTCAAACAGCAGGAAGTCCGACACTCAGGAGAATGTGCTGTGCAAACCCAGAGCCCGCCCAGGGTGCTGGCTTCCCAGGTGTCAGACTAGACGATTGATTCCTGCCTGGCGGATATGAAGATGCTAATCAGGAACCTTATAATATGTCCGGAGGGCTGGGATTTAGCTCAGTTGGTAGAGCGCTGTGCTTCAATCTCTGAGGTCCCAAGTGAGATTCCTAGCACCGCAAAAATGGGAGAAGGATGTGGCAACCCACTCCCAAGGCAATCCCGAAACAATCTGCCATTGAAAACCCTATGAGGGTCGCTAAGAGTTGGACACGACTCTACGGCACATAACAACAACAACAATACGTCCGGAGAGTGCAGACTGCTGACCATCTCTGGGCTCAGGCCTGGGTGCCAGGCTGTGTCCACTGGTTTATTTAAAGACAGCATCTTTTCCTTTTCAGTTTTTAATGAAACAGAGACAGAATCTGACCTTAAATCCTGGGATGGCGAGATCCTCCCAGCTGGGCCACCTGGCCTGGCCTGGTTGCCAAAGGCAACATTTTGAAAGTTGTCGGGGCAGCAGGGTGTGGCTGTTGTCTGTTTGGAAGCAGATGAGCATCTCAGAGTGCGCACATGTATGTACATACATCGCGAGAGAGCGCGAGCCAGCAGGCACCCTCCTCACCCATGGCCTGGGTTCTGTGCACCCTGGGGTGTGTTGATAAGGCTCAGACACACACGCTGGCTTCCCAAAGCCTCCACCAAAGGCTCCAGCTCCTCCTGGGGTGAGGAACGGGCATGATTATGGAATCACAGCCTTCCAGAAATCCCCTTCTGGCGCTCGAACCATGCTGCATGTTGGACTCAACTGGGGGACTTTTAAAACACACCACGTGGCCAGGTGTGGTGAGGCATACTTGTGGTCCCAGCACTCCGGAGGCCAAGGTGGGAGGATGGCGAGTTCGAGGACAGCCTGGGCTGCCTAGCAAGACTGTTTCTCAATGAGAAAAGCGAAAACCTCTCACCTGATTTGTGGGTGTTCCTCCTGCAGACTCAGGATTATTCCATCTGGGGTACAGCCTGGAGCGTGTCAGGTTTTTGTGCGGTGACTGTGGATTTTTGTGCTGTGGGTGTGGATTGGTGGCAGGAGACCCGGGTTCCCCCCAGCACCAGCGCCACCAAAGTCCCCGGGCACGCGCTGTGCAGCTGAGGTTTGGGGCCACTGTGCTCGTCTCTGCCCTCACACACCCGGGGTCAGGCTCACCCAAGGTCACCTTTCCAGCCTCGTCCCCCTCCTCAGGGAAAGGGCAGACTTCACCTCCCGGGAGCTCCTCACACCCGGGGGTGTTGCTGCCTGACGTGCTAATTCCCCAGCCCTTGCTGAGGTGGCTTCACACCCCCCTGTCAGGGGACCACTTCCTCTAGCCACTTGGCAAGGCTTCAGACACCCGGGAGACGCTTAACACCCCAGCTTTCATCCTGCCCCTTCCCTCCGTCCACTGCGCCGCCTTTCATCTGGGCCTTCTCAAGTGCGGGAAAAGTTTCAACAACTGAAGAACCCCAGGAAGGGGGTGGCAGGCGGGGGCCACCTTCCCCATTTGCTGCTGGCAAAACCGAGGCTCTGGGGGCCGAGAACCAGCGGCTTTTCAGATAAACCAGTTAACAGAACCCTGCCTGGGCCAGAGGGAACCCCGAGTGCCTCCCAGGAGGATCGGGAAGCAGACAGCTGTTCTCGGAAGGCCCCCTCCGCAGGCTCCGACACTGCGGTCCTGAGGTCAAGGCCACAGCTCCTCATTCGGCCTCCGCCTGAGCTGCCTCTGATGGAGCTGCCAGAGGCTACCAGGGGCTGAGCGACTGCACCTGAGAAAACAGCAGAACGTGGCCAAGCAGGGGTGAGAGACGCGCCAGACGCCAGGCCAGGTGGGGGCCAGGTTGCAGAGCCACAGCTGGGCCCTGCCTCGCTCCAGCTGCAGTCTCACCCTCGGCCCCCACCTTGCACTGCCCAGGGACCAGTGAGGGACACCACCGCTCGTGGAGGTTTTTGGTTTTTTATTGGTACGGCGTGCTCCACCTCTGAGCCACACCCCCACCCCGTTTCTATTATTTATCTTGAGACAGGGTCTTCCTAAGTTACCCAGGCTACCTATGGCCTCGAACTCGTGACCTCCTGCCTCGGCCTCTCAAGTCACTGGAATGACAGGAGGGCGCCACTGTGCCAGGTAACAGCAGGATTTTGAGCCATGTTTATCACCTCCATGGGCCAGCGGTGGCTTGTGCCTGGGGGAGCCACACAGCTAAACCCCCCATCCCAAGTAGGCTCCTCTGCTCCTGTAGGCACACTTTGCAGATGTGAAAACCAGAGCTCGGAGAGGTTAAGTGACCAGCCTGAGGGCCGATGAGGGATGAGAGGTGTGGCGCCCTGACCTGAGGGCCAAGAGCCACTGGGGTCACGTGGCAGGCCCGTGGCAGAGCCTCCTTTAAGTGGGGCTCACTGAGCCTTTGCTGAGGCCAGATTCCGGGCTGCCTTTGCGGTACAGTGAGCAAGTCCAACTCAGGGGATGGAGGGATCCTGGGGTGGACAGACAATCAGCAGCAACTTGGGTCCAGTGGGACCAGGTCCTGGTCTTGGGGACAAAGCTTCCTTCAGTCACTTTCACGTCCACACTTCTGCGTGGGACAGAACCCCAGCCACCGAGCTGGGTCTGACTCATAGCGACCCTATGTACAACAGAGGAAGCACGCCCCAATACTGTGCCGTGCCGTGCCTCTCTGCTCTTCCTAGGGTTTCCGGCGGCTGATTGTTTGGGGAGTGGGCTGCCCAGGCCTTCTCCCTAGCCTACAGCACCCAGAATTCCCAGGCGTGAGGGGAATGGGCATAAAGTTCAGTAATTCTGCAATGAGAGAAAAATTCACAGCGAAAACATGCAGGAAACGCCAGGAGGACGGCATGTCATTAGCTAAGGATGGTTCAAGAAGAAAGTGGGGAGCAGCCGGGAAGGGGGATTTGCCACCGGTGTGGGTGTCCGGAGCCCGCATATAGCCTAGGGGAGGGCAGCGCGTGACCCCATGGGTCTGAGAGGGGGGAGGAAGGGCCTAACGAGGAGCAGGTGGCCAGGCCTGGCTGCGCCACCCACCTGCGCCCCACAGGGGTGGGAGGAAGGGCAGCGTGCGAGAGGATGGGGAGGCCACGGGGCCTCCAGGCTGGGCGGCCTCCCCAGGGCGGTGCGTCTGCGCCCGCACTGGGCACTGAGCAGTGGCCCCTGACCCGCCCGAACCGGCTCCTGCTTCCCCCGGGAAACCGAGCCACACCACCAGCGTCCGGAGCCGGGGGAGTCGCGCAGCGGCGGAGGGCGGCGGTCCTCGTCCTCCTCCTCCGGGGCGACCTCCTGCTCTGCAAGTCCCCAGGCCAGGGTCGTGCGCCCCGCTTGGCTGGGTCCGCGCGGGAGTCGCCGGGGCGTCTGGACCTGGGTTCACACCTCTCTCGCCAACCACCCAGCCCGGCCTCCCTTCGAGGCCCAGCCTCTCCCCGACCCCCAGGAGGCCCTCGCCCCAGGCCCAGCGGGCCTCTGCCCTCCCTGAACTCAGGCACGTGGCCTGGGGAGGGAGGGGACCCGGGGGCAAAACCTGGCTCCTGGGCATCCGCGCTGCCGTCCCCAAAGGCGTTTTGTTTCTCAGGCTGAGCATCTTCCCTTTCCTCCAAAGCTCCTGCCTTCCCGCTCCTCCCACGAGCTGGGGCTGGAACTCAAGGCCTCCACAGAAGCTGCGGCCCCAGGCCCTGGTTATTTTAGCCAGCCGGTAGGAGCCGCTTCACTCTCTTTTTCTCTTTCTTTCTTTCTTTCTTTCTTTCTTTCTTTCTTTCTTTCTGCCTGCCTGCCTTTCTTTTTTCTTTCTTTCTTGCTTGTTTTTCTTGCTTTCTTTCTTGCTCTTTTCTTCTTTCTTTCCTTCCTTACTGTCCTTCCTTCCTTTCCTTCCTTTCTTCCTTTCATTTCTTCCTTCCTTTTCTTTCTTTCCTTCCTTTCTTCCTTCCTTCCCTCCTTTCTTTTCTTTCTTCCTTTCTTCTTCTGATTGAGAATGATTTGTTAGGTGGTTGTTGTTAGGTGCCCTCGAGTCGGTATCTGACTCATAGACACCCTCTGTACAACAGGGGAAACACTATTGTCAGTGCTTCTCTGCTGTTCATAGGGTTTTCAATGGCAGATTGATTTTTGGGAGGGGGTTGCCAGGTCCTTCTCCCAAGCCTACAGCTTCTGGTGTTCCCAGGCGGTCTCCCATCCAGGTACTAACCAGGCCTGACCCTGCTTACCTTCCGAGATCTGACGGGATTGGATGCCACAGGGCTACAGCTGCAAGGCTTGAGAATGATTTAGTAAAGTCCAGTTAATTTCACATAGTCTACATCTCCACATCAGTGAAAGTCCAAGTTCGTTTTTTATTTCAATATAAAAATATTCTCTATTTTTTTATGAGTATGTGCAAACATCGTTCTGCTAACTGGTTCCCCGAATTCCTTTTGCCCTGGGCTCTTTACGAATCTACCGTCTCTGTCCAAATCCTGACAGCAGACTGACGTCCTCCTTCCCAGGGTTCTTCTTAGCTGTTCTTCAAGACTTTTTTCTCTTAGATGTCCTGACCTCCCTACACCTGCTTCAAAAGCTGTGTTACTTCCTGGTTGCAATCACTAGTTCACCTGGTCAGTGCATCACCCAAGTGTCACTGAACCTGGAGGTCCACCATCGCCAGCCACAGGCCGACACATCCTATCCCTTTTCTGTGCTGCTGTTAGGTGTGGTGGTCTCCGACTCAGTGACCATGGTGGGGTTTTCAGTGGCTGTTTCAGGACTGCTTCAGGAGTGGGCTGCCACGTCCTTCTCCCGTTTTTGCAGTGCTGGGGATCAAACCCGGGTCCTCAGAAAGTGCAGAGCAGCGCTCTACCACCTAGCTGAACCCCAGCCATAGCCCTTTGCTATAGATGGCCCCACAGCTATTAAACATGTCAATCCTTAATCCTCTTGGCATGTTTGATTTCTATGCATTTTCCTTAATTCTACGTCACAGCTGTAGCTACATATATATGTCCCTCATAAAATTTTTTGGAATTGCTAGTTCTAATAGGGTGTCTTGGTTACTGTGACTGGTGCCTGTTTCTAATCCATCTTGTTTCTTAAAAAGTCACTCCTGACTAAAATAACCACTGTATTTCTTTCTTTTTTTTTTTTTTCTTTTTGGTACTGGGGGTTGATCTCGGGGCCTCACGCCTGCATGCTCTGCAAGTGCTGGACCACTGAGCTGCACCCCCAGCCCTTTTATTTTTTTCCTTACTGTCTGAGACAGGGTCTCGCTAAATTACGAAGACGTCCTCTGGTCTCAAACTTTCGATCCTCCTGGCTCTGCCTCCCAAGCCGCTGGGATTACAGGCATGCACCACCACGCCCAGCTTGTATTTCTTTTTTGAAAAGGTAATTCAACTGGTTTTCCTCACAACTGCCACCCAGGCAGTACAAAAGCAGGAAATCTCTTTTTATAAGAGGTAGAAGCATAAGAAGACATTTCACACTTAAGAAAGAAGTCCTTTGTGGGAATAAGTCCTAAGTAAATAATCAATTATGGGACAAAGTTTTTTGTTTTTTTTTTTTCCTCGGTACTGGGGGTTGAACCCAGGGCCTCGAGCCTGCATCCTCTGAAAGTGCTGGACCACTGAGCTGCACCCCCAGCCCAATTTTTACTTTTAGAGACAGGGTCTCGCTAAATTACAAAGACTACCTCTGGTCTTGAACTTGAGATCCTCCCACCTCTGCCTCCCCGAGCGGCGCTGCTGGGATTACAGGCGTTTGCCACCACGCCCAGCTGGGAACAAAGTTTTATGTACACAAAATTTTTGCAACTTTATAATAGTAAAAATTAGAAATAACCTAAAATAGTCAACAATATGAGAATGGTTAAATGAACTGAGTTGCATCCATTAAATGGAATATTATATAGACACTAACTTGCTTCTGTAAAACTTTTAATGCCATAGGAAAATCTGGCAATCCTGCAATAACAAAAACCAGTTATAAAGTTGTTTATAGTATGATCTCAATTATATAAAAATGTACATAATACACATATAGGCATATATAGGCAAGAGTTACTAAAGAGGATTACTTCTGGTTTATGACATTATGGGTAATTGCTTTTATATCTGTCACAAACATGCTGGCAGGCATAAAGATGTTTACTAAATGAAATGTATCCTTGAAAAATAAAGGGAAGTCTGTATGGAAATGAAGTTGTGGACTCAATCAGAATTTATTCTGACGTGCATCAAACCATACAAAACATTTTAAAGTCTAATTAATGCAGTGTAAATGGATAGTCCAGAGTCTATTTCTGACTTCCATTGCAAGAGCTTCACTTCCTACTTTGATAAGGAGTGGAGATCAGGATGGAGGGGGTACATAAGCTACTTTTCAATACGCACTGAGTCCCCTGGGGCCGAGGAACAAATGGGGCCACCAGTTCGTGTTTAAATACACGGTTCATCCTGTCCTTCCTCACTGCCCACCTTCCCCTGGCGACTGGGTGGGAGGAGGCTGTTTGTCCCTCCATGGAGGACAGCTGGCTTCTCATCTTAGCTTCCTTTCCAAACCACAGAGTGGCCATTGCTGTGAAGTCCTGCCAAGATGCTGCCCTTCAGGGAGGAGGCCCTGCCGTCTGAGCCTCCCGTGGGGCTTTGGGGTTCTCATGACAGCAAAGGATCAGTGTAAAGGGGGCGCTCATCTCCTTGTGGTAGTTGGAGTCAATGATGGGATTCGCTGCACAGTTAAATTCAGCAAAGAGAAGGAAAAATTTCTCATGGGACAGATCGTGGCACTGTGGGCAGCAGACACCTTGCAGTAGCAAGACCAGTCCTGGAGTCCCCCAGATGAAGAGGCGGCAAGCGCAATGACCACAGTCTTTAGAAGGATCTTCACGGTATGTTGATTCTGCTGAGGTCCACAGCTATGCCGAGGTTTTCTCAGTCTTCTGGCAAACGTAGCCAAGGATTCGAGCACAGAGACCACCATTACCACAAAGGTCACCAAGTTGAAAATGGCCCAGAAGACTAAGTAAGAGTCATTGGAGAGGAGTGCCACGTTAGAACAGTGTTCAACATCACAGATACAGTTCCAGCCACACGGGGTACGGCACCCATAACAACGGCCCAAGTCCAGACGACCACAATGACCACCACTACCTGCTGGTTGTTCATCCGCGTATGGAGCTGCACGTGGAAAACTGTAATGTACCTGTCCGTTGCAGTAGCCGGTAAGTTGGGCACAGGTGCCGTCAGGCTGGTGTCAGTGAGGCCCTGACAGAGCAGTCCTATGCTAGCCATCAGTCTCCGAGTGTTGGGCCCTGTGTTGAACATTAGGTAGAAGTAAGCCAACCCAGCAAAGAAGTGAGAGACCCTGGGCTCAACCCCTACCACTGCAAAAAATAAATAAACATGTAAACAAACAAACCAGGGCTCTTTGTAGCCCCGTTTGTACAAGTAACAAACCAAAGTGTACATATATTTGGGGCCCTCTACAGGAGTGGGCTGAGTCAGGGCCCAAGGGAGACCCCCAGTGGGGATGAGTCAGCTGAGCCGGACCACCTTCCTCAAGGCAGGACGGATGCTCACCTGAGCAGCCGGGCTGTGAACAGAAGTCTCCAGGGCACAGAGTTCATTTAGAGAGAAGGGGAGGTCAAACCCATTTCCTCCTCTTGCTAAAACGGCACAGAAGGTTCAGGTTGGCAGGAGAGCTAAATGGCCAATTGTCTGAGAGAGTGGGACCCCTTCTTTACCACTACGCTTCCCAGTGCGCCCTAGAACGGACTGATGGCTAGGGGTGCATCTCAGGGGCAGAGCCCTTGTCTGGTCTATCATGCATAAGGCCCTGGGTTCCATCTCTAGCACGTCAGTAAAATAATAGTGACAATAACCACGGCAATTCCTTAAAGGGAAAGGGCCGAGGGGGCAGCTCATTGGCAGAGCGCTTGCCTAGCAGGAATGAGCCCTGCAATCCATTCCCAGTACTAAAAACAAAAACAAACAAAGACTTAGAATCTATTTGAAAGCTGATGTCCTAGATACACGGAGAATAGGCATTTGATTAGATTAACTTGGGGTGCCCCGCACATCTCCCTGCTATTGAGGCAATCTACTAAAAGGTGTTTGGGGACGACAGACCCATACCTGCAGGCTGAGACAGGGGTTGATACTAGGTTACTCTGGTTGTCTGCTGACACAGTAATAAATTATTAAAGAGGAGAAAAGACAGGTATTGGTAGCTTCTACATTCTACTGAGCCTCTCTCTCCGTTGTCCTTGTCAGAGAGACTTCACACAGGATACATGATATCCACTAATTCAACACTGTATCCCATGCCAGGAGAGCCTGAGGGCCTCAAGGCAGGGTGTCACTGCATGGTCACAAGAGAGCATTCCAAGCGGGCTGGGGATGGCTCAGTAGCAGAGCACTTGCCTAGTATGTGCAAGGCTCTGGGTTCCAAGCCCAGCACCACAAGAAAAAAGGAGCAAAATGAAATTTAAGTTAAAGGACAGTGTTAAAGAAACTTGGTGCATCATAAACTTTTAACAAGGGAGTGACCCCAAATTGCTTTTGAAGAAAGGCTGTTTGTGAACGCTACAGTAATATTTTGGGCTGGGGTTTAGCTCAGGTGGCAGAATGCTTGCTCTGTGCGATCTAAGGCCCTGAGTTAGACTCCCAGTACCACAAAAATAAAAGAAGGACCTGGCAGCCCACTCCTGAAACAATCAACCATTGAAAACCCTATGGATAGCAGAAAAGCTCTGATAGTTAGGATGGCACAGTGTTGGGAGTGTTTTCTTCTGTCGTACATAGGGTAGCTATGAGTTGGACCTAACTTGACAGCACCTAACAACAACAACAACGATACTATTTTACACGCAATTCAACCACATCTGTAGAAGGTTGCCTGGTATAAAATGAGGTGATCATGCTGAGGATCTAGAGTTCTGTTTAAATAGTAGAAATGGGAGTCTGGAATTCAAGTGTCGTGTGTGATTTTGTACCACCTACATACATCTCTGCATCAGCACAGAAAAAGGTAATGAAGAAGAGTGATTTGCCATGTGATGGCATGAATCTATGCTCGTGAATATGGGAGTCACTGGCTGCACCAGGTGATTTAAATTTACACCAATTAAAACGAAATAAAATAAAGAATTCAGATAATGGGGTGGGGCTGTGGCTCAGTGGTACAGCTCCTGCCTGGCATGGGCGAGGCCCTGGATTCCACCCACAGCAAAAAAAGAAAAGAAAAAAGAATTTAGATCGCAGATAGTAGCAGCGGCATGTTCAAGCATGTTCAATGCTCGATTGTCATGTTGCAGAAGGGAAGTGCTAGACAGATGCTAAGTCTGAGAACCAAACATTCTGATAGTTGCTTCAGATCTTCATTTCCAGTGTGTAAACCTAAGCCTGGCGAATCGACGATTTTCTTCCTCTGAGGTGGGAATGTGTTCAACCTCATTGGTTAGCTGTGCAAATTGGCTCATGAAAGACTGGCATGGAGGAGTCCTTGCCACTCAGAGGCGCCAGGTACAAATAGCTGGAAGAGGGAGGAGTCTGTCTTTTTAAAAACTCCACATGCTGTGTTCAAAATCGATATCTCGATGGACTCACAAAGGCTTCTACCACCTCTCCCTTTCCTGGTGCAGCATGCTTTTTGGAGGGGTGTGGTCTTTCAGTCTCTTGGAACCCCGGCTCTGAAATAAACTTGAGAAACCGAAGCAGCCCACAGAGGACGTGCAATCAAAGGATCAAAGGGGCAAACAGCCCCAGGGATCTCAGGGGAAGTAGAGCCATCGACTCCCCTGGTGCCCTTTCCTGGCTTTCCCTTTAATAAACACCCAGGGCTTCCCTGCTAGGTCTCCTCCGGACACGAACAACAAAGAGAGCCTGGGGAAGAGAGTACTTAGCACTTGGGAGGAAAGGCAGGCCTCCGTGATACCTGGGTGTTGGGACAGGAACAGTGGTGGGAACCACGGAGGATGTAGAGGGGACAGTAACCCTTCCCAGACAAGCAGACTCTGGCTCCTGTTAGCTGTGGCCTTTCCACTTTCCTTCTATTAACTGTGCCCCCTGCTCACCCTGGCAGTGTCTCTGGGACTCTTCTGCTTCCCTTATCCTCCTCTGGGTCTATTCCAAAAGATGTTACTAACAGACTAAACACGAGGAACGGCCCCATGTTCTCAGCACAAGAGGTGAGCTGGGCAGGGTGTCAGAGCGCGGGAACGCAGCCCCCCACTTCAGTGATGGCTGTCTTCAGCTGACCCTGACCTTCCATTTGTCATTGGGGAACCAGCGGTCTGACAGGGGTTTGTAGAACAAAGTCCTTTATGGGGCCTTGAACTCCACAGAGTATCTATTCGGGGAAGATGACTTAATTATGATTTTCAAAGATATCGCCTGGGAGTGAGTCCTTCCTTCTAGCTGCGGACACATGTGTAGAAGAATTTTCAAATTCTCGTTGTAAGTGGGCAGCAGGGCAATTGAAGAAGGGACCTGGAACTTGGATTTAATGGAAAGTGGTTATGAAAAGGACTCAGACAAAAGAGAAGGGGAAGACGGATTTCCTTTCAGGTGAATGTGCTCTTCGGGGCTTTCACAGACCCCACAGTGCCTTCCACCTCCCCAGCCCTGGTCTGTGAGCCTCACAAGTCAGCTGGGAAATCCAGGCCCATAGTCAAGTCATTTTTCTTTCCAGACTCATCACATGGCGACCTTTGCTCCAGTTTTGTAAAATTTCTGGTGTTTTTTGTTTTGTTTTGTTTTGTTTTCTGGGCCTCAGGCATGCTACTATGTTTGGATTTTTGCTGTTTATTTGGACACAGGGTCTCACAACAATAATACATGCACATGATTGAAAATAACAATAAAGCAGGGCTGGAGGGTCTAAAAATCTCTTTCCAACCCTTCACTCCCAATTCCAGCCCTGAGTTTCCTTGGCATCCTGACAGGAGTTATTTTTTGGGTATGTACAAGCCCATGCAATAAAAACTTAACTCACAGCAAAAGGAAGAAGAACCAGAGGCAAAAGTCTCACTTGATATAGGAGAGTATCATGGACCCAAACTTGCAGGAAAGGCATCATAAGACAATCGTGCCTGCTGGCATTACTGGGGTGATGTGCTTGGAGGATTATCACACTGCAAATTGAATGCTGGGATTTCCTAGCACTAGTTTAAAATCCAGGACGGCCTTGCTTGTCTGCATTGCTTAGCTAAGTCACCACCAGCCCACAGGGATGAGCGGGCTTGTCACAGTCCCCATGGGTCCAGTTTCCCTGGCCTGTTGTGAAGCAAGCACGCCAGGGGCCCTGACAAGTGAGGAGATGGGGCAGAGGCCTGAGGCCTGAAGGGAGGACCTGGGATTCCCACACAAAGGGCTGAAGAGGGCTTGAGACCTGGACCTCTGAGCCAGAGCTGCCGGGCGATGGTCAAGCTCCTGCCAGCAGCCTGGGGTTCCTCCTGCCGCTGGTCTGTTGGTCTCTGCACCCCCAGCAGAGTGGCCTGGACAGGGTTTGGGGTGGAAAGACAGCCACCCCCAGGCTGGAGAGAGGTGGGGCCCTCTCCTCCCCACCTGGCAGAGGCTCAGCTTGACCACAGCAGTCAAGTCTGGAGGCCAGCGTGGCACACGGGCTTCCCAAGCTCTTTGAGCCTCGCACTGTGGTTATGTCCTGGTTTGTAAAATCAGGACAGGGCGACTTGCTTCAGAGGACACACACGAAGCGTGGCCCAGCCTGGCGACACTCTTGAAAAAAGCTTGTTTTGAGATGAGGAAGAGTGAACGAGCACAGTATTAGGAAGTCTGACCCCTTCCATGCCTGGGCCCTACGCCCCCAGCCACCCGAGAGAAGAAAGGGCCGCTGGAGGGAGCAAGGAAGGAAGGGAGAAGGGCAGCCCCGGGTTCTCAGGCCTCCTAGGGGGCCTTGGGAGCTGCGCAGGGGCCGGGCGGGGACACCATCCCCGAAGCTTCACCACCACCCCTGGAGAGAGCCAGGCAAGCCCCGGGTCCCTCCCTGCGGCAGCTCCCAGAACACTGTCTGCCAGGACTGCGGAAGCGCACGCTGGGATGGAAATCCCAGCGCCTCTGAGCCTCTGTTGACTTTGCGGAGCGCAGACAGCCGGGACCATCCTGAAAGGCCCTCCCTGGAGAGAGCCGCTTCTGGCCGGAGACGCAGGGGCACCTGCACGGCTTTCCCTAGGACGGGCGTTGGGGGCCCGCGGGCCACCGACCCCTCTCTCTATGGAGCAGCTCAGGGACCTCAGGTCCACGGACGTCCGCCGAGGGCCCAGTGGGCGCCTTAGGTGGGGTCGTTGTACAAAGCAGACGCTCCTCCGTGGACTTGGATGGATGACTGAAGGAAGCAGACACAAAAACCGTGACCAGAGGACAATCGGGATAAGATGGGGACCTTCAGTGCGCCCCAAAGGACGGAGGCAGGAGCGATGCCTTCAGGTCCCCCCCCCTTCCTCCGCCCCGGCCAGTCCCGGGCACCGTGGCCACCTCCAGGAAAGCCACAGGGCACGCGCGTGCCGACCTGGGGCTCCGGGAGGGGGAGCCTCCTCCCCAGGGAGCCCCGATTCCACTGAGGCCCCCTATCCTCGCCCCCGGGGGCTGGGGTGTCAGCGCAGCTCGGTGGCAGGGCCAGGGCCGCCTGCCTGGCCAGCCGGGGCGGGGTCCAGCGCACGGCAGGGGTGGGAAACCGGAGCCCCACGGCCGGGGGTGGGGGGAACCCAGGCCGCCGAGGTCCCGGCCCCGGGGAGGGCGCTGCCCCCGCCCCGCCCGGCGTCTGCGGGATGTGGATTGCGGCGCAGGGGCCATGGCCCAAGTTCGCGCCTCCCGCCCCCCCGTAGGCGGCCGGGCGGAAGCGCGGGGCCTGGAGTCTGGCGGGGCTGGGCGGACCCGCACCCCGGGGCGCACTGCCTGCGCCCCCTTTGAAGGCGCCGCCCGACTCCTATAAGCGGGGCACGGCGGCCCGGGGCGCGGGTCGGGGCCATGGCCGCAGCACAGCCCCAGCCGCGCGGGGCCGCCACTCTCCCCGTGCCCCCACTGCCCCCAAGCCCCGCGCCGCCCCACGGCCCGGTGCCCTTCGCGGGGGTCCCCGGCCTGGGCTCCGCGGCGCCCCCCAAGGGCACGGCCGGCCCCCCCGCACCGCAGCGCCGCAAGCGCACGTCGTTCAGCGCGGAGCAGCTGCGGCTGCTGGAGCTGGGCTTCCGCCAGACGCGGTACCCCGACATCCATCTGCGCGAGCGCCTGGCCGCGCTCACGCGGCTGCCCGAGGCCAGGATCCAGGTGAGCAGGGGCACGCGGGGCGCCATCCCGGGTCACAGGGCCCCTGGGCAGCCAGCGGCCCCCCGAGATGCGGGACGCGAGGTCCAGCGGGCAGGCGGTCGGACGGATTCCGCGCTCCTTCCCTATGGGGAGCTGGAGGCGTGCGCTCGGGCTTTGGCGCAGGAAGGCGGCTGAGAGAAGGGCCGCCTCCCCCAGGCCGCCTCCCGGACCGCTTGCCTGGCAGGTCCTGGTCTGGGATTTGGGTTCAAAATGACGTAACCTCTTGGGGCATCTGAAAGTCCCCGTCCCCGTCACCGTTTGAGGAACCTGGTGCCGACTGCGCCCTGTAGCTCCCGGTTCTGCTGTGGGCGTTGGGAAGCCCGCCTTTCCGCCTGTTGCTGGGCGTTCAGGCGCAGCTTCAAGCAGGAGCCCCCACTTATCCCCGGCGAGGGCGGGCTTTTCCTGTACCCCGGGTGGCACAGCTGTCAGTCTCAGCAGCTGGCCCGGAGGCTTCCTGGAGCAGGATCCGGGTGTCCACGGGGAGGCAGTGAGCAGAGAAATCCATGCGCAGAAGTGAGGTCCACCGAGGAAATTACACCCTCGATTAGCTTGGCAGAGGGGGCAGACTTTCAGACGCTGGTTCTAAATAACCTTAGTGCCCATCGTCTTTAAGAATCCCAAGTGCCTCTGTGTCTGTGGCCCCCCTTTTTCCTTGCAAACGTCCTATATAAAGTGTAGACAGGGCCAGGCATTGTGTTTTTGCACTGAGGCAGAGGACTTCAGATGGTCACCAGCTCCAGTGCTCTGGGATCCAGGGGATGTCAAACTGCCACCGAGGATATGAACCGTGACCACAATCTAGAGTAAGAACACCAGCCCAAGGCAGGTTTTTTTTTTTTTTTTTTTTACTCCCTTCTTCAGGTGTGGTTCCAGAACAGGCGAGCCAAGTCAAGGCGTCAGAGTGGGAAATCCTTTCAACCCTCCGCGGGGCCAGAGCTTTTCCTCCAGCACCCGGCTCCTGGGACTGAAGCAAGATGCCTGAAGCCCCAGCTGCCCCTGGAGGGAGGTGTCACCTGCACCCCCAACCACAGCAGGGCTGGAGGGGCCATCCCTGACTCCGGTTCCCAAGGCCAGCGTTTCGAAGCCTATTCTCTCTCTGACGGCATCAGTTCGAAGCTGGACTCGTGGGAGGAGCACATCTTTTCTGCTTTCCATAACTTCTGAGGACCCCGGGAGGATGAGCTGTGGCTGGTAGCGCAGAGACACACGCTAGAAGACTGTCTTGTCCGCACGGCTGCCCGGGAGGTGTCCTCATTGACCTGGATGATGGGTTCGAGTTGCCTCTCGCCTTTGGAGTTTCTTCCTCTTCACCAGTGGACCTTCGTCCACAGCCTGTTCTTCTCTGTAGCCCCCACCCGCCCACCTGGAGGTCTGGCATTCATCTGTGCCTGCATCTCTCCAAGTCTGCAGAGTCAGTGTGGTCTGCGGGCCTGGGCTTTCTTGCCAGGCCTGTTCTGACTGCTTGGATCGTTTGCTCAGAACTCATTATTTTCTTCACAGCAACCCCTTGCCTTGACTCATTTCCCCTTGTGCTTCACGGCTGCCATCTTGACATGGTCCCTCCAAGCCTCATGACCTTCAACTCATTCTAACCCATCTCCTCACCCTCACGCTAGCACAAAGACTTATTTTTTAAAAAAATTGAGACCTGTATTTTTTAAATTGACAAGTAAAAATGATATATATTTGATATACAATGTGTATGTTGTTGTTGTTAGGTGCTGTGGAGTCGGTATCCGACTCATAGTGACCCTACCTACAACAGGCGAAACACTATTGTCAGTGCTTCTCTGCTATTCATAGGATTGTCAATGGCGGATTGATTTTTGAAAGTGGGTTGCTAGGTCCATCTCCTAAGCCTACAGCACCTGGTGTTCCCAGGTGGTCTCCCATCCAAGTACTGACCATGCCTGACCCTGCCTAGCTTCCAAAATCTGATGGGATTGGATGCCACAGGGCTACAGCTGCAGGCAATGTGTACAGAGTGGCGAAATCAAGCTGTTTAACACAGGCATTACCTCATCTACTTACCTTTTTGTGTGTGACAGTTAAGATCTATCATGGCAATCTCCAGGTATACAATATATTAACTCTAGTCAGCATGTATAACAGATTTCGTGAACTTACTTCTCCTGAGATTCTGCATCCTCTGGCTGACATCTCTCCAGTCTTCCCGCCCTGCTTTTCTTTTCTTGTGGCTTGTCGCCTTCACACTCAGCCATTAACGACTCTGCATTCAGATCATTTCAAGAGCCCCCCCCACCTCAAGTTTCCTATTTATTTAAAAAATTACTGTTAGAAATCTGGGCAGGGCTTGGTGGCTAATGCCCAGTGCCTTGGGAGGTAGAGGCAGGAGGATCGCAGGTTCAAGGTCAAGAGGCAGCCTGCATAAATTAGTGAGACTGAATCTCAAAATAAAAAAATTTAAAAATGGGCTGTGGGTGCAGCCTGGTGGCAGAGCACTTGCAAGGTATGTGTGAGGCCCTCAGTTCAACCCCCACGGCCTGCAAAAAAAAAAAAAAAAAAAAAAATGAGTACAAGAAATCTCTAGCAGCCTCCAGTTGTCAGATTGTAACATTTCAGTTACTGTTTCAGAGTAACTAAAAAGAATTTTAGCCTATGCAAAGCATAAGGTCGTTTACCCACAATATGTTCCTCTGGATCAATCATTCCCTTCAGTTCTGGACTGAAAGAATGCCTCTCTTTCAAAACACAGAAGACCCACCTTTCTGAAGCCTGCAACTTCCTCTAACCAGTCCCGATTTTTGTACCTGTTACTTTAATCACTCCAATGCTACCCTGAGCACTTGTTATTACACTTTGTGTGGAAATTTAGAGGATTATTAAACTTTTCTCACAAATGCTTTAACGTAGTTTCTATTGAAATGAATCCTGTCCTTTAGACAGCCCTTCGCACAGTGCCTGGCTGTGTAATTGCTCAGGATGTGGTATGCAGCCATGAAAAACATTTCTAAAGGAGATGTTTCTGCAGATGTAGTTTGTAGCCAGTAATGATACCGTATCAGTGGGCCTCTGCCCTGAGAAATGTAATTGGGCTAAAAGCACATCTTTGTTCAGTATTTTGTAATACTTATGAATATTTTCGTTTGGGGAGATTTCTTTTTCCCAATTCACAGTTCTTCATGTATGTAAATGACTGTTGCTAAGTCAGCCTAGGATCGATTAAAATACTGGGTCAATAGTTTGAGGTTTAAAATTCTATGGGGCCAAAGGAACCAGTCAATGAGATGGCATAGGGGAGGCTTTTCTGCAAACTAATCTCAGGATGGCTCGTGAGAAACCATGGTGAGGGCCAGGACACAGGTTTCAATGATGGGCTGGATCCAGGCTCACTGTCTTAAGAGATCATATATGCCAGCTGCCCCAATTTTCATAAAGGTGTTTAAGGGTTTGTAAAAAATCCACAATTAAAAGCAACCAAGGAAAGCAGTTCAGAGTTTAGTAGCAAACAGGACTTCTGAACTCTTTGAAAACTTTCAGAAACCCAAAACTAGGTGGTGAACATTACCTACCATTGTAAGTGCTTGCCATGTGCCAAGTACTGTGCTCAGGGTCTGCCGTGGGGTCTCCTCATCACAAAGCTGCACGTTTAAGTCTGTGGTACGGCCAAATGAGATGAGATAAATGCTGTCACCAGACTGAAAGGAAGACATTGGAACACCTTAAACTTATGGTCCACTCAAAATCACATGCAAAAATAAATATTACGCTACTAAAAAATTAGGCTACTGATTGTATTACTGCATTTATTTTATGTTCTATTTTCTCAAGTGAACAATTAAAAAAACGACAAATATTTAATTTTCTCTTCTTTGAGAGCATCTATGTAGCCCAAGCTGGCCTTGAACTCACGATTCTCCTGCCTCAGCCTCTCCAGTGCTGTAATTACAAGTGTGAGCCATCACGTCTGGCCTATTGTCACATTTTTAATTTTAATTTTTTTTTTTTGGCAGTACTTGGGGGCTGAACCTAGGGCCTTGTATGCAGTTCACAAGCACTCTACTGCTGAGTCTGATCGGGGGCGCAGGCTGATAATCAATGAGCTGCGGAGGATGAGGCAGGAGGATCACAATTCGAGGATAGCCTGAGCAACACTTTATGGGAGAAGGATGTGGCAGTCCACTCCTGAAACAGTCCCAAAACAATCTGCCACTGAAAGCCCTGTGAGGGTTGCTATGAGTTGGACACAACTCCACTGGCACCTAACAATAACTACCATCGAGCTATACCCCCCGCTGCTCTTTTACTTTCTATCTTGAGACAGGGTCTCACTATGTTGCTCAGGCTGGCTCTGGCCTCAAACTCGTGATCCTCCTGCCGCCGCCTCCCAAGTTTCTGGGATTACAGGTGTATGCCACTGTGCCTGGCTGCATTTTTTATTTTTTAAAACTATGGATCCTCTGAGAACAGTAGTCTATCAATCCCTCAAACTCCAAGACGCCCTAACTGCTACATGTGTTACAGGCATTTTGTATTTAATCCTCAAACCTACCATGTAGGAAGGCAGGGACTGTTTTCCTGCCCAGCCTCCATCGGCCCCTCGGCCTCAGGAATAGAGTCTAGCTGTATTAGCACAGGCTGGTCTCGAACGCCTAATCCTCCTGCCTTCCACTCCAAGTAATAGGAAATTTCAAATGTCACTCGTGCTAGAAGGAGAGGTAGGTGACCTGGAAACAGTGATGGATGTTGCGGTCAGTGAATGTTTCCTTGATGAGCTAAGGTGAAGGTAAGATCTGCAGGATGATCAACTTAGGGAATGGAGGAAGGAGCAGGTGGCCAGCCGGGCGGGGGAGGCAGACCACATGTGGCTGGGCAGGTCTCAAGAGTTCTCAGTCCCTAAAAGATGCTCACAGACTGCATAATGTGAGCAAGTGTGCATTTTGACAATGCCACTCTAGCTGCATTTGAAGAGGCTGAGTGGATGCTGGCACATTAGCTGGGGGGCGACTGCAGGGTCCACGCTGTGACGATGGCTGTGGGTGAGCAGTGGTGAGGCAGATAGAAAGGAATGATCTCAAAAGAGAAAACCGCATAGGCTACACTTTGTAGATTCTCAATGGCAACAAGTCAGTGTGACTTTTGGAACAAGCTTAAAGAACTTCACCACCCATCTCTGTAGGCAGAAGCCAGGTGTGTGCTGGGCTGTTTGCTCTCTCTGGCTCTGCTGGCTTTCTTTTGTGCTCCAAAAATGTGCTGAGCTGTGATGGCATTATTCAATCAAGGTACAGCCGGCTCAAAGTGACTTTGAATTATATACATTTCTTCTTTCCTGAAGAAAGACAAATTTCAACTTTATTAGGCATAGGACCTGCTGTCAATACAAGACAGCACTGAAAGATAAACAGTGCTTAATTAGATATATGCACCATAAGGTATTATTAGTGTGACAATAAGCCTGAAGAAATATAAAAGAGCCAGGTATGGCTCATGCCTGTAACCCCAGATACTTGGGGAGCTGGGGCAGAGTGATCACAAATTCAAGGGCACAGGGAACCTGCACAACTTACCAAGACTCTATCTTCAAGAAAGGGCTGGGGCTGTAACTCAGTAACAGAATATTTGCCTAGCACAAGGTTCCAAGGTCAATCTTTAGTACCCCCCAAATAAACAAATTAATAATAAAAAATATAAAAGAAAAAATTTCAAGAACATTTACCTAGCTGGATGGGGTGGAACACAACTATAATCTCAGCACCTCAGGGAGAGGCAAGAGGATAGCCGGTTCACGGCCAGCCTGGGCAACTTAGTGAGACCCTGTCTCAAAATGAAACTGAAAAAGGTCTGGGGATCTAGCTCAGTGGTAAGCACCTGCCTACCATACACAAGACCCTAGTTTCAATCCCAAGTACTGGGGGGAAAAATGTTTACCTAATTCTAGGCATAATGAATTAAAATCAATCTTTCATGAGGTCTATACTAGGCCAAGCAATTTACTTGTTCAGTGTTTCCACTGTGATTTAGTCCCACATAGGAAAAAACCCTCCCTAAAATAATATTGTCCGCTTGTCGTGCTGTGGGGGGCTTGCGTGTTGCTGTGACGCTGAAAGCTATGTCATGGGTATTTCAGATACTAGCAGGGTCACTCAGAGTGGACAGGTTTCAGCTAAGCTTCCAAACTAAGACAAACTAGGGAGGAAGACCCAGCAGCCCACTCCTGAAATAATTAGACATCAAAAACCCTAGGAATAGCAGAGAAGCCTTGTCAAATACATTGTTGGAAAACGAGCACCCACCCAGGCTGGAAGGCCTTCAAGAAAGGACTGGGGAAAAATTGCCTCCTCAAAGTAGAGTTCACCTTAATGACAGGAGTGGAGTAAAGCCCCTGGGGCCTTTTGCTGAAGTGGCACAACTCAAGATGAGAAGAAACACAGAAGCTGCAACACTGGCCTCAAACATAAAAAGACTGAGTACATGGCACAGTGTCGGGGAGCGTTCGTTTTGTTGTACAGAGGGTTGCTATGAGTGGGATCCGGTGCGCCATCCCCTAACGAACAAAATAATACTGGATGGTAACATACTTCAAAATGACTTGGCAGAACTGGGTGCGAGGGCAAGTCTTTAGTCCCAGGTGCTCAGGAGGCTGAGGCAGGAAGATCATTCAAGCCCAGGAGTTGGAGACTGACCTGAGCAACACAGTGAGACTTTGTCTAAGAAGCAAACAAAGAAACTCAGTAACTAATAGGCATTGTTCCTCTAAAATCTGAGTAGAAATTATAATTCCTCAAAACTCTTTAAACAGAAGGAATGCTTATAATTTGTATTACTTAAATGAGAACGTAGATATTAATTTTCATAAGATCAATTTATTTAGAATTACAAATATTAAGAATAAAAGATTTATGCATTTCTTAATTAACATAACAGTTTTGGTAAATATAAACTCTGCACTAAAGTTCTGCAGTGGCACAGTACCAACAAAGAATATGGAAGCATTTTTAAACTATACAAAAATTTCAAATGGAAAATAATCTTATTTCAGTTTTATTATACATTAACATATAAAAAGTCTCATTTTATGAGACATCTAAAAGAATCAAAACCACCTCTACAGCTATATTTTAAACTCCAAATCTGGAAACAATTTATATTTTTGATTTATTATAATATTCTATATTAAAACAAAATTCAAAATACATACTTTTTACAAGATTAACATTTTAAGAAAGGTCTTCCTTAAAAAATAAAAACAAAAAACCAAAACAACCAAAACCAAAACATTCATCTACATTTCACGACACTGGTTATATTTGTTTTTCTTATAAAATATTTTTGTTTTAAAATTGTGTACTGTTGGATTTTCACCAGTAATCTGGCTTAAAGTTGTGCAAATAAACAAAAAAATATGAAAATAGCATGTCATCAGTCTCTCTTTTTTTAAAATAAATCTCATAACAATGGCACTTTTTGCCCTGAATTGACGGAAAGGCAGGCCAAGTCCACTTGCTGAATTCACTTGCTGAAATTTAGCTTTTTTCAGTAATGATTTTTCCTGCTCCTTCATTTTCTTTCAACAAACAACAAAGATTGCTTTTATAAATTATGATAAATTAAAATATTTATTATCATAAAATGATCTACAGAGTGATGTCACATTGCAAATATAGAACACATACTTGTGAAGTCCGTATTTCCCATCTAGACTCCAGTGGCTTCCATAACTTTAGGGCTCCACACCTCCCGATGTCTTTTGAAGACGGAGATGGCTGTGGAGAGGTCACTCTCCAGACGGAGCTCCACACTGCCACGGACACACGCAGACACCATGTTTCTCCACTGGCTCCACTGTGGGGTTGCCTGCACGTGTTGGCCTGAATTCATGCACGTTTAAAAAAAATGGTGAAGATGTTCTGTGAAATGCTATCTTCAGGCATTTTCAGTTTGAAAATACTAATAAGCATATGTAACGTAAGTAATGCTATTGCATCCGAATAATAAAAATAAATAGCTGCTGGTCAGCGATGCTGGTTTAGGAAGCAGTGTGGTACACTAGGACGCTGTATCTGGAGGTTCCTTTCCCCTGTTGCCCAGCAGTCCGGTTATTTGGTATTGGAAGCCTATGAGAAGGGAAAGAGCTTCTCAGGCCAGAGCCCCAGGCAGCTGGGCGCTCAGCCTCCCTCAGTCTCTGTTGGTGTTGTTGGCCGCAAAGGCGTGTAAGTTCCCCATTTGGCTCAAGCCACTCTGAATATGTGCAACATGGATCTCTACATTGTTCTGAAAGCAACTGAAGAAAGAAGAAACACGGTTAACTGTCTTAGTTTACAAAATTAAAGTAAGAAAACAATGTTTTAAAAAGGGAGAGGTGAATTTTGTTTAGGAAATAGCTACGATGGTAACCTCAGGGAAGTACATCTCCTTGTGCGTGTGCCACACTCCTACCGGGATGGCACTGAAAAAGCAGATTCTAAAGAAGAGCAGCCCCAGTGGTGTGGGAGGAGAGGAACCTCTGTGGACAAGGTCACTTCTCAGTTGAACTTCCATGACAAACCAAAACCTAAATATTGGGTGGCTTATGATTCCTTTATATACGAAATTCATGCGGGGAAAATAAATCCATGTGAAACTTCTATTCTGTCAATAGAATGGATACAACTGAGAAGCTCTTTTATATTTATATTTTTACTTTATTTATTTCTTTTGCGGTACTTGGGGGTTGAACCCAGGATTAACACATACTTTGAAAGTGCTCTATCACTGGGCTGCACCCCCAGCCCAATATCTGTTTTTGTTTTTTCTCGTTTTTTATTTTGAATAGCTAAGTTATGCAGGCTGCCTCTGGCCTTGAACTTGCAAACCTCCTGCCTCTGCCTTCCAAGTTGCTGGAATTACAGGAGTGAGCCGGGGCACTTGGCCTCAAAAGCTCTTTTAAAATATATTTAAAGGATAAAAAGAAAATATGAATACTTCACAAACAGGCGATTTTTTCCCCCAGTTCTAGCGGGCTGAACCCAGGGCCTCACACATACTTTGCAAGTGCTCTACCACTGAGCTTCACCCCCAGCTCAGCCCATTTTTTTATTTTTTATTTTTGAGACAGGGTCTGGCTAACTTACATATGCTGCCTCTGGCCTTGAACCTGTGATCCTCTTGCCTCAACCTCCTGAGCTGCTGGAATAAGAGGTGTGCAGTACCACATTGGGCATGAATATGTAAAATTCTTAAAACTTGTACTGAAAATCACTAGGAATGTAACATACAATGATTAAAGTATACCTAATGAATTACCTGATATTAGAAGCATCTATTGTACTCTTGATATCATTTAATGAATCTGTAAGTGATTTGAATTCAAAGGAGTTCAGGTCTCCTCCCTCTGCTAGACACTACAGGGGAAAAAAATTTCAAAAATTTATTTAAATTAGAGCTCAAATATAGACATAAAATACTTGAAATAATTCATTGATTAGGATTTCTTAGCAACAAACTGGTATAGTTTGCTTAGTGTCAAACTTAAGAAAATATTTTCTATAAATTTACCTTAATCTGTAATAAAATAGCTGTAAGCCTGGAGATTAAGTCTGTCAGATTTTTATTTTCAACACAGGGCTGTCCTGTTGAGGAATTTGCATGCCGAACAATTTCCTGTGCTTCTTCCTCACATCTTCGTCGCATATCTGTTGGCTGGTCTGCAGGCTGGAGTCCCTGGTCTGGTGCAAGCTGAAACATTACATGTAAATCGATAAAGACGTGATTACTTCTGTGTGCATTTGTGTCTGATATTCAGATTTGGATTTTTATAAAACTATAATTTATACCAAAATGATGCCCACTCTTACTTTAGTTTTTCCCTCTAAAAGATTTTTTCCTGATATGTTTCATCCTTTTCATTACTTTTTTAGTTTTTACGGTACTTGGAGGTTGATCGCAGGGCCTTGCACATGCGAGTGAAGTGCTCTACCACTGAGCAGCACCATCCACCCATATTTTGCTTTTTATCTTAAGATGGGGTCTTGCTTAGTTACACAGGCTGCCTCTGGCCTCAGACTCCCAATCCTCCTGCCTCTGTCTCCCCAGTCACTGGGATTACAGGCATGTGCCACCATTCCTGGGACATTACTTTTAATTCTGATATAATTTCAAACTTCTAAAAAGGTTAAACATAAGAACAAAGATAACCCTTCACTTAGATTCAGTAATTGTTCATGCTTTAGTCCGTTTGATTTTTCATTTGATCTTTCACTGTTTGTACTATATAATTTCCCCCTAACTTTGAGGATAAGTTGCAACACTATGCCTCTTTACCCCCTAGAAACTCCAGTTTGCATTTCCTGAGACTGCATTACGAAGATTCTCCTATGGCTGGGAGTGGTGGTGCAGGCCTATAAGCCCAGTGACTCGGGAGGTGGAGCCAAGAGGATGATGAGTTTGAGACCAGAGGTATCCTTTGTAATTTAGCAAGATCCTGTCTCAAAATAAAAATAATTAAAAAATGGGCTGGGAGTGCAGCCCAGTGGTAGAGCACTTGCAAAAGTACATGTAAGGCCCTGGGTTCAACCCCAAAGAACTGCAACAAGACAGAAGAAAACAAAACAAAACACCTCCAACATTCTCTCTCTCTCTTTTTTTTTATGGTACTGGGAGTTGAACCCAGAGCCTTGCACCTGCATGCTCTGCAAGTGCTGGACCACTGAGCTGTACTTTCAGCCCACTTTTTAACTTTTTGAGACAGGGTCTCGCTAAATTACACAGACTGCCTCTGGTCTCAAACTTGCGATCCTCCTGCCCCCGCCTCCCAAGCCGCTGGGATTACAGGCATGCGCCACTGCGCCCGGCTCCTCCAAGATTCTCTTATATGCCAGATGCTGTGGCCCACACCTATCATCCCAGCAACTTGGGAGGCTAAGTCAGGAGGATCCCAAGTTTAAGGCCAGAGACAGCCTGTGTAATTTACTGAGACCTTGTCTCAATAGACAAAAAGAAAAAAGGGGCTGGGAGCACAGGCTAGCTACAGAGCATTTGCCTAGCATGTATGTGCAAGACCCTGGATTTAACCTCCCAGTACTGCATGCATGCATGCATGCATGCATAAATAAATAAATAAATAAAAGAAAGGAGGAAGAAACAAAATTATATGCAAAGCATGACTATAACTTTCTGAGAAAAAGCATTTATTGCTAAAAAAAGAAAAGAAATTAACACGGGAAATAAACCAAAATATGGTCTTTCGGGTAGTGTAATTAAGAGTATTTTGCTGGGCATGGTGGCATACACCTGTAATCCCAGTGCTCAGGAGGCTGAGGCAGTTAAGATTGTGAACACAGGCCAGCTGGAGCTGCACAGCGAGACTGTCTCAAAAAAAAATAAATAAATAAAGAGGTGGGGGGGATTTTTTTGGCTTTTTAAAGGTTTATTTTTTCTTTTCTTTCTTTTTTTTTTTAAAGAGCTATATCATCTGTAATCTGGTCATTGCAAGATGCTAGCTCACTGTGTATAAAAGCACTTGTCAACACTGATGTGAGGAGTTCAACTATACACTAAATATGGTTCTGCTAACAGACCTTGTAATGATACTGGTTTTGATTTTCTAAAATGTGAATGTAAAAGTAAGTTTCAAATAAAAAATGAGGAAGGAAATCCATACAAACCACCTACCTCATAGCAGTACTGCTGGACTTTATGCAAAACTTTGTTCAGGTCCTTGTTCAGCTGTTCAAGCTCCAGAACAATTGTTGCATACCTTCGCTGAAATTCAATGCCAATGGGCATAGAATAAGATTTCTGAAAAGAAAAAAAGAGAAAATCATGGTAAGATTTCTTTTAATAATGCAATTTCAATTATCTGAAAGAGATCTGAAGCACCTAAAATAAACTAAAGGTTCTTAAACTCGCTGTGCTCAATCCTATAGTTTTGGTGTGTGATAACAAGTGTTATTATTTAGGAATCTGTCCTTTTTCTTGTTGTTAGGTGCCATCGAGTCGTGTCTGATTCATAGTGACCCTTATAGGGTTTTCAATGGCTGCTTCTTTTGGTATTGCCTTGGGAGTGGACTGCCAAGTCCTTCTCCCATTTTTGCGGCTCTGGGAATCAAACTCAGGACCGCAGAGACTGCAGAGTGGTGCTCTCCCAACTGAGCTAAAATAAATCCCAGCTCTTCTGTCCTTTTTCTTAGGAGTGTTGTAATATCTGACATTTATTTTCTTTTTTAAAAGAGATTTTATATACAGAGAAATTAAAGTAAGCAAAATGTTAACTGATGGCTCTGTATATATTTCTATATTCCTTTGAATTGTTGCAGTTATTTAAACTCAACTGATTCTCTATCTGGAATAAATCCAGTAACCATAATTTTTAAGACTAGGGTTGCAAAGATCAGATTACTTGCGTTAAAATCCCAACTCTATCAGCTGCTAGCTGTGTAAGTTCCTTCATCACTCTGTGCCTCAGTTTCCTCATCTGCAAGATGGTACCATGGGATCTAGGGTAACGCACTGCATTGCCCTAATTTAGTAGCATGTGTTCAATACAATGAGATAGTCATACCAAGGGATAATTTTAAAAAAGTAATTATCCCAAGGTTTTCGTCCATAAGATATTTTTAAATCATTAGCTACAGAAGACCTCACCATCTTAAAATTAGACATGCAAACAAAGGGAAAAAGAGAGACAAATCCTTACCAATTTTTCTGCTTCTGTATTCATTTCTCTTAATTTCTTGATATGTTCCTTTTTAATCATGAGGATTTTTGATAATTTAGTCTACAAAGAAGAAACATTTTAGAATAAATAGAGCCAGTGAGGAACATCACTCAGATATCAAATTCCAAATTTTAACTAAGATGTTTTAGCAGTAGGTTTTAGTGTTTCAATATAAATTACTTCAGAGCCTCTTATTTTATATACTTGATTGTTGTTGTTGTTGTTAGGTGCTGTCGAGTAGGTATCCGACTCATAGCGATCCTCTGTACAACAGGGGAAACACTATTGTCAGTGCTTCTCTGCTGTTCATAGGGTTTTCAGTGGCAGACTGATTTTTGGGAGGGGGTTGCCAGGTCCTTCTCCCAAGATATACTTGATTAGTTGCCAATAAAATATTATTTTAAAATCCACTGGAACCAGGACATATGAAAAGGATGAAGGAGTCAATCTGAACAAGCTTCTGGATCTCAGAACAGGGCATCTTGTTGACCAGTAAGCATAATAAACCAGTCTTGGTGGCACACACCTGTCACCCCAGAGACTTGGGAGGTGGAGGCAGAAAGATTGCAGGCTCAAGGCCAGAGGCAACCTGCCTAATTTAGCAAGACCATGTCTCAATTTAAAAAATAAAAGAGGCTGGGGGTGTAGCTCAGTGGCAAAGCACTTGCAAAGTATGTGTGAGGCCCTAGATTCAGCCTCCAAGTACTGGGCAGAAAGATTTTTAAAAAGTCCTAATAAGTACAAAGAACTGAAGTGCAAATGTTAAATCCAGTAAGTTCACAGTGATAATTTTTTAAAAATTAAGCAGTGTTAGAGAATGCTAATGACCAAATCCATTGTTTTGTGGAGTAGGAAGCAAAGAGAAAGCATCAAACATTTATGTTCCATTTCCCCATTAGGTAACCAAGTAATATAAGTTAGGGGAAGTCTTTCTTTGTAGAACTGTTTCAGCTAACAAGCAAAGAAGGAATGATAGAATGAGAAAAGCATTTTTGCAATCTTAGTGAATGAATGATTCTAAGGCACTGATGATTAACAGCAGCTAAAAAAAGAAAAAAAAAGAGGATAAAATATTCCTATCAGAAGAACACAAAACTAACTATAAGAGTATAGCATTCACATAAAACAAACAAAAAATAACCAATGTAACCAAACCTCTAGGTCCAATTACCAGTTTACACGAGATACAGAAGACGGTGGGGAACTTACATCTGTACAGAAACATGCACACAGATGTTTATGACAGAGCCGTAATTCATAACTGCTAACACATGGAAGCAATCAAGGTGTCTTGCAGTTGGCGAATGGAAACATACGTGGTGGTACAGCCATACAATGGGATAGTAGTTGGTGTTAAAAAGAAATGAGCTATCAAGCCATAAAGAGACAAGGAAGAAACTTAAATGCATCTTAGTAAGTGAAAGAAGTCAATTGGAAAAGCATGTATGCTGCATGACATTCTGGAATAGGCAAAACTAGAGAGACAGTAAGAAGGTCAAATGGGTTAGGGGGAGGGATGAAAAGGCAGAAGGCAGACTTTTAAGGTGGCCACACTATTCTGCATGATGCAGTAGTGGGCAGTGCATTTGTCCAAACCCTTAAAATCTTCACTACCCAGAGTAATGTGTCAGAGTGGGTTTGCTGACTGAACAGAACACACCACCCCAGTAGGCATGCTAACAACAGGGGACCACACAAGTGTGGGGCAAGAAGCATATGGGGAGTATCTGTACCTTTCTCTCAATTCCACTGGGAAACTAAAACTGCTCTAGAAAAATAAAGTCTATTAAATTGAACATATTAAACATGTAAGCATCAATAAAGATGTCAATACTTTAGACAGAGTGCAATCCCTTGTAGCCTATGGCTCCCTTTGTTTATGGTTCTCTCTGGATATCTCATTCTCAAAAAAGAGCGTAAGTGCTCCAACGGTGAAAGGGACACATGTTGGCTCTTCTCTTGTTTTCAACCTTTCACAGAAAAACAGCTTATCTACCTTTGGGAGCCAAAAGGCCTAAGAAATTTTAGATTGCAAGGTAATTAACATATGATTAGCACAGAATGCAATATACATGCACACAAATGACAAGACTTACAAAATAACATTAACTGCAAAAGGCAAAGACTGAATATTTTGAGGGATTATTTGTAAAGATTTTATCTCAGGCCAAAGTAGTTTTTATTTTCAAAAAATAAAGAGGAAAAATAAAACACCCCAAAACATTATTAGACTATGATTCAAACTAAACTATTTGACCTTATTTTCAAAACCAACAACTTATTGCACTATTAAGAGCCATGCCACCTGGGAAGATGATTTCATACATGTCTACACTGATTTTAGTCTAACCTGAGACACTCAGTGTCCGATTGCTTATCACTCAGCACGTGCAAAGTGGTTTCTAGTCTCACAGACAAAAAAAAAAGGCCAACAAGAAAAACCTCTAAGTCTTTGGGCTGTTCTAACTTTTGTTTTCAAGTTTTATCTGAAATAACAGAGTCCTAAGAACCCGCAGAATGATAAAAGAACAACATATAAAAATAGAAAGTGTCCAATTTTAAAAACACAAACGACATTGAGTTTTTAAACAAAGAGTAGGATACCCAAAGTGATTCTTACCACTTGGATAAGGAATTCTACTGGGAAACCTCCTAGTGTTTCAGTGTCAGAGCCAGAATTCTTACTTCTCCAAGGGGACTGTCCTAATAAAGGATCACTATCCTATGAGAAAAGGAGGAAATCATGTAATCAGTGACTGCTCCAAAGAAAGTATCTTTTGATAAAGTGAAAATACTATTACAATTACTACATTAAAATCCGGTAAGAAGGAAAATATTTGCACAGTTGAAGCAACTATTTACTTATTTTAATATTTGACAACTCACAAGGAGTAGTTCCTGAAGTTGTAATACATGTGTACTTCATAAGAACACGGCTCCTATTTATAAGAATCAACTCTAAACATGACTCACCGTAACAGGGGACTGGAGAGGAGGTGCGTAATGTAATCGTGGTGGGGTCATGAAAAACCGGGAGGGCCGCTGCTTTTGCCCAAAGGCAGCGATTGGCATCGTCTCATGAGGCTCATTACTCTTTGGGAAAAGAATAAGCCACAAACTCAAGAGAAATTCACCAATCATTTACACTTTATACATACTGTATTTCAACTTGAGATATATACACTCACAGTCTATGATCTATGATACTGTGTAAATCATATTTTACAATTTATTGTACAACATAGTCTACAAATATCAAAAAGTAGAACTTAGATCAGAAAATGAAAACACGACTTTGCTGTCAAAAAAGAGAAGAATTAAGAGAAGAAAAGCATCAGGGGATCAAGACAGTTGAGAACTAATGTGATTAAAATCAACTCTTACGTAGCCAGGAAGAAATTTTGGAGTGACCTTATAATGAAAATTACATTAATGAAGTAGAAAAGTAATATCCTATTTTTGAAAAGAGATTTGAAGACTTTATTTTTCAATCCAAAAACTTGACAGTGGTGTACTTTATGTGTAGGCCAAATTTTCTTTCTCCTTCATAGCTCCTCTCCAAAAGGGATGTTTAATAAAGAAACTCTCACAAGAAACAAGAAGTCATAGTTTTTAAAAAGCATTTTTAGAAAAGGAAGATTCTTCTATTATCGCATTAAGGAGATAGATTTTTTGTTTTTAGTCATTTAGTCATAATCCTTAAAAATCAAATTTGTAACAGATGAGTGTGGTGGGACATGGCTGTAATCCCAGCTACTTGGGTGACAAAGGCGGGAGGATTGCAAGGCCAAGGCCAGCATGGGCAACCTGGCAAGACCCTGTCTCAAAATGAGGTAAAAAAGGGCTGAGGGTGCTAGGCACAGTGGTGTGTGACTGTAATCCCAGCGACTCAGGAGATGGAAGCAGGAGGATGGCAAGTGTGAGGACAGAGGCAGCTTGCCTAACTTAGGGAGACCTTGACCCAAAACAAAAAGTCAAAAATGGGCTAGGTGGTGCAGCTTAGTGACAGAACGATTGCAAAGAATGTGTGAGGCCCTGGGTTCAACTCCCAGTTGTCCCTGTGCCAAGAAAAATGGTGGGGTGTAGCTTGGTGGTGGAGTGCTTGCCTAGCATACACAATACCCTGGGTTCAATCCCCAGTACCACAATAAATAAATAAAAATAAATAAATAAATACATAAAGTTTATAAAGAAGAAATTTAAAAAGGGAGGTTAAAAGTAAACAATTTAATTCCATTACATTTAGAGGAAAGATATATTGTTATAAAAAGTTCATTTTCAAAAAAATTTTTAAGTTTGCAAAGTTATATCAGTTCTTGAAATGATTTTAACCTGTTAGAAACGTAATTCAGTGATAGAGCACATACTTTGCATGCATGCGCTAAGCCTTGGGTTCAATCCCCAGCACCACCATATAAAAAAGGTGTGTAATTCTCATGATATTGCTAAATCAAGAATGATCATGAAATAATGGTCTAATAGTTTCTATTAGTTTATAGACATACCACCCTGTCATCTGATTCCATCTAATGTTGGAAGCTAAGCAGGGCTGGGCCTCATTAGTCCTTAGATGGGAGATTGCCTATGAACACTGGGTGCTGTTGGCTTAGGAGGAGGACCCAGCAGCCCACTCCCAAAATAACCAGCCATTGAAAACCCTATGAATAGCAGAGAAGCACTGAAAATCGTGCTGGGCACAACAGTTTCATTCTATTGTATATTGAGTCGCTATGAGTCGGACCCAGCTCGACGGTCCCTAACAAGTTTAATAGTGTACCACAAATTTCAAAATGTGTAGATTCTAGTCTTAGTTTGAGAGGAAACCAGCTCGACTGCCTCCAATAAATTAATTAGTATACTCATGTTCCAGTTTCATCATGCAGAAAGTGAAGGTATAACATCCCGCATAACTGAGATAACAAAACTTCAAATGTAAGATGTTACTTAGTACTTCTAAAGGCACTCTGCAAAAGGACTATACCTTAACCTCACAGCTGGAATGAAAATGCTGTGCGTCTTCTTTTCAGGATTATGTAGTCAGAAACAATCAGTTTTGTCACACTGAAGTTCTGTGTGGGTAAAATACAATAGAAGGATCCTATCTTCTGGAAAGTGAAAGACTTAAATGCACTTCTGCTCCAGTGGTCTAGCCGACAGAGCTAGGAACCCCTAAGGGTCTCTTCCTTTTTGAACTGAACCCTTAATATTGTCATAAAATAAAATTTCTAAGAAAACTCTACATAACGTCTTTAGTAAGCATAAAACAGAAAATATATTATGAAATACTACTTACGAGAACTTCATAATCAGGGATGGTGTGAGTCCCAAGCCCTGTCCTATCAAAAGTTACTCTGTAGGTAGCGTTAAGAGTATCCACAGCATCTATCTGTCCAGTGAACAAGCCGTCATGAACACCGCGTAACCGTGCTGAGAAAAGGAACAAAGGCAGTATCGTGTTTGGGAGATGCAAAGAATTGTCAAATATAAAACTCTTCTGAGCATGTAATTTAAACCATAACAAGTGTAGGGTCATCTACTAGTTTTAAAATGTACTTTATTTTAGGTTTAGAGAAGCAAAAAAAATTCTGAAACAGAAAACAAAACTATAAATCATGATCCTTAAATTAACACAAGAATGAAATCATACAGCTACCAAACTAAAAGAAAATATTTAAAAATCATTTGGAGTTTAAATTCCTAAAAGGCTGGGGGTGGTGGCATATATCAGTAATCTAGCACTGAGGAGGCTGAGGCAGGAAAATTGGAAATTTGAGGCCAGCCTGGGCTATATAGCAAGACTGTGTCTAAAAATAAAAACAAAACCAAAAAACCAGTAACCCTAAAAAGCCAACAAAAGAACTCTGACTGTTATACTAATGAGTGGGTACATAGGCTCACATCTATAAAATCAATAGATTTTACACATTACCAAAAAAAAAAAATTTTTTTTGAGACAGGTCTTCCTATGTTACCCAGACTAGCATCGAACTCCCAATCCTCCTGCCTGAGCCTCCTGAGTCGCTGGGACTGTAGGTGTGTGTCGTCATGCCTGGCTCTACTTCACACAACTTGAGCAAACTACCTCAAGAATAACTTACTTTCATTCACTCGTTAGAAATGGACTATTTCTAAACGCAAAGACAACAAGAACAATGGTGCTTGTGAAGGAGCTAGACAAAGCTGGTTAGGAAAGGAAAACAAATGATATGGAAGCAAAACACAGAAGAATTTTAAAAGTTTAAACAATGCGTAGCTATACTTATTCCAATGAATCTTAAACTTCATCTTCACAGCACTTTGCTTTAGTTTACACTGTAGTAGATGTTACTTTGAACCAGTATACTTTTTTTTCTAATTACTTTAAGAAACATGTTTCACATAGGAAGAAAGACTAATGTCCACAGTGAAATACTGCAGAGCTATAGTTCAAACTGGGCTGGGATTTAGCTCAGTGGGTAGAGCGCTGCACTGCAGTCTCTGAGGTCCCGAGTTCAATTTCCAGCACCGCAAAAATGGGAGAAGGACCTGGCAATCCAGTCCCCAGGCAATCCCGAAACAGCCAGCTATTGAAAACCCTATGAGGGTCGCTATGAGTCGGATACTGACTCGACAGCACCTAACAACAACAGAAGGGCCTGGCAATCCACTCCCAAGGCAATCCCGAAACAGTCAGCCATTGAAAACCCTATGAGGGTCGCTATGAGTCGGACACCGACTCGACGGCACCTAACAACAACAACAACAATAGTTCAAACTTTGTAAACCTGTCGTAGACATTATCTTCGCTAAAAATTACAAGTTGCAATAGTAATAAGCTTGTGTTCATTTACCTGTAACTTTGGTTCCAATAACCAGGGGCAAAGGAATTTCATCTGGGAGATCTTTGAATTGTGAGACATCAGCAACTTTCCTTTGTTGCAAGAGCCTTATTTTCTGCCGTTTCTGTTTTAAGGCAGATCTCTCTTCCTCAAAAAATGCAGAAGAACATCTAGAATAAATTATAAAAATCATATAAACTGATAACTATCCTATACAGAAATTTAAAATCTGACTATCCATTTCACTGCTTCCTTCTTTTTTCTCATTCTTTTAAGTACTATGGTTAAAAACAGGATCGATTCTATAAACAATCTTTAATTTAAAAAACACAACAAAACAAAACAGGACCTTGCAAGACAAACACATATAAGCAGGTCTAGGTTACTCCTTCCTACAACACAGAATTTGTTTATCATCCTTTGACAAAACTGTATATGGGGCCCATGTCTCTTCTTAAGGACAAAGTTCAATTTCAGTATTCTATTCCAAAAACCATGACATTTTCTCTGAGATCCACTGAGCACACCAAAATAGGCATTAAAGATGACAGCTGCCACTGTGTAAACTTTTTTTTTTTTGTGGTACTAGGGGTTGAACCCAGGGCCTCGCGCTTGCGTGCTCTGCAAGTGCTGGACCACTGAGCTGCACCCCCAGCCCATTTTTTTTTTTTTTACTTTTTGAGACAGGGTCTCACTAAGTTACACAGACTGCCTCTGATCTCGAACTTGTGATCCTCCTGCCTCTGCCTCCGGAGCCACTGGGATTACAGGTGTGTGCCACTGCGCCCACCCGGGTACTATGTATACTTTTAATCACACTTCTTGCCTTAAAGTATGAATACTGAATTTGCTCTTATCTCTAGAGTTTATCTTGCTTCCATTGTCAAATTCTAGAATGAATCATGGTGTTTAAACATGGCTTTCATTCCATGTTATGGCTACTACCTACAAAGGTATGAGCTAATTTTCATCTAAATAGTCTCAAAAAGTAAATAAAAACAATGAGCAAAAAGAATGAGGGGATCAGCATAATTTTCCAAGCGGATCACTGTGAACAGTGATGAATAAGGACTGGAAACAGACAGACAGACCTTAGCCGGCAATACTTTTTTTTTTTTTTTTTTTTTTGTGGTACTGGGGGTTGATCCTGGGGCCTCACACCTGCATGCTTTGCAAGTGCTGGACCACTGAGCTGCACCCCCAGCCCTTTTTTTCCCTTACTTCCTGAGACAGGGTCTCGCTAAATTACATAGACTTCCTCTAGTCTCGAACTTGCAATCCTCCTGGCTCCGCCTCCCAAGCCACTGGGATTACAGACGTGCGCCACCACGCCCAGCTTCGGTAATACTTTTTATATGCTACAATTTATGAATTTGTTAACTATTCAAGTATACAAGGGAGGGTTACATAAAACCCTTAAGCCTTTCTCTAGTAGTTTTATCGTTTCATTTTTACAATATTTAAATCTCAGATCCTACTGCATTCCTCCCCCCCCCAGTGTGAGGTAGGAGACCCATTTCTTCTCCAGACTGCTACACAGTAGTCTCGATCTCCATCAGCGAATGATCCATCCTCCACCTCTGCCTTGTACTTGAAAGGCAACCTTGCCACTGGCCTGCCAGATTCCCATAAACCCCCGTGAATGTGCCCACTGCCTTGTCCTTCACTCCTCTTTCTACTCAGGCACCATTACCACACGGCTTTAATCGCAGTCCCTGCATAATCTGTGGTCTAGCCCTAGTATTTTCAATCTGAATCTCAGTGATTATTCCAGTACTTCAACTCGTATCTGATGTTGTCTTTCTTCATTACTTTCCTGTCTTAGAACTTCCCTACTTGACTTCCCCCCCACCAAATGTGCATTTTAGAATTAACTCATTTAGTTTAGAAAGTGGGGAGGGGCTGGACATGGCTATCCAGGGGTAGCAGGCTTGTCTAATATACTCCAGGCCTGGGTTTGCTCCCCAGTACGGGGGCTGTGGGGAAGGAGAGCTACAGGGAGGGACTTCAGATACTTTTATTAGGACTGATGTTAATTTATAGATTAATTTAGGGTATTGAATCCTATTTTCCAAGACTATGTGTATCTTCCCATTTGTTTGTATGTATCTTACATATTTCCTATTAAGATCTTATGGTCTTTTTTTTTTTTTTTTTTGGTTTATATTTTTAAATTTTTTTGGTTTCCTCCTTTTTGTAACTGGAGTTTCACCAAATGTTATTTTTAATTGTTGTTGTTAGGTGCCGTTGAATCAGCTCTGACTCACGGGACTCTACGTACAACAGAGTGAGCAACTGCCTGCAACAATGCTCCATGCCCAGCACTATGTCAGTACTTCTCTGCTGTTCACAGGGCTTTCAATGGCTGATTGTTAAGGAATTGTTTCAGGTGTGGGCTGCTGAGTCCTCCCATTTTTGTGGTGTTGGGGATTGAACCCAGGGCCTCAGAGTGTGCAGAGCAGCACTCTACCAACTGAGCTAACCTCTAGTCATATTTTTAATTAGGGTATTTAAAAAAGTTTATTGATTAATAATTTGTATTATACCTTGAATTCCTTAGGGAAAGAAAAAAGAAAACCCCAAACTTGTTGAAAAAGACTTTTAACTATCAATTAACTTTTACGAATGAAAGGACTTTAAAATTAAGTAACATTATGGTAAGAGCATAGAGGATACGTTAATAAGGGAACCATTATGTAACACTTGAGTAAAATAAAACGTAACAATACCAAACAAAACAAAACAAAAAAACTCTGCAGAGTTAAACTGGGTATGATGGCATAGGCCTGGAATCCCAGCACCTGGGAAACTGAGGCAGGGGGATCAAGAGTTCCAGGCCAGCCTGGGCTACACAGCAACACCCTTTCTCAAAGTGACAATAACAAAATTATAATGAAACAGTAAAATAAACAGTGACCAACTTCCTATTCTGATAGACAATAATTAGAAATAGTGTGGGTCAATTTGCTGAAAATTACATGATCACAGCAAATAATGTAAAAGCACAATAAGTAGCAAACCAAATTTTATCGGCAATATCATCTTTTTTTTCCTTCTGTCTCTCCTTCTTTTTGTTTTTTTTGAGACAAGGTCTCACACTGTGTAGCCCAGGTTGGCCTGGAACTCACTATGTAGACCAGGCCAGCCTCAAACTTGCATTGATCCTCTGGTCTCAGCCGCACTGAGTGCTGGGATTACAGGTATGTGCCACCACACCTGGCAAGATCATTTTTCAACAGAGGCATAAAATATTAAGCAGTTCAATTAAAAGTTCTTGCATCTCATCACCATCTACAGAGATCATTAAAATTGAATTCCAAAGTTAGGTGTGATGGCGCACTGCTGTAATCCCAGCACTTGAGAGGCTGAAGTAGAAGGATTAAGAGTTCAAAGGCTAGCCTGGGGTACATATTGGGACAATCTTTTTTAAAAAACAAAACAAACGAACAAACAAAATAACAGCCAGGTGTAATGGCCCATGCCTGTAATCCTAGGTACACAGGAGGCTGAGGCAGTAGGATCACAGGTTTGAGGCCAGATGGCAGACTGCACAATCTAGTGGGACTCTGTCCCAAAAATTAGAGGGAAAAAAAATAAAGGGGTTGGGGATGCAGCTCAGCAGAGTGCAAGGCCCTGGGTTCAATCCTCAGTACTACAAACAAAACAAAACAACAAACAAACAAAAAATCTAAACTAAATTCCATTCCTACTTGTCTAAGGCACTTTGAATTTCTAAGTCTTCTTTGAACTTTTCCACCATTCAAAATGGAAGAGTCTTACACATGCTTTTATTAGACAGACATAATGTGAGAACTAATGATCTAACTCTTTGAACATATTTCAAATTTTCATTCAAAAGTAATAAGAGGTTCCTTATGTATTACCAAAATAACATGGGAAAAGTCATTTCACATGAAGATGAATTTTCAAAAAGTAACAATGAACTTAATTTCGATTTTTATACAACATAAAACACACTTGAGGGGAGCCTTTTGAGGTGATAGAGTTTCACAAAAGACAATAACTACACACACACACACACACACACACACACAACCTTACAGCTTCCTTAAATACTTCTTATGACATTTTAAAATATATTTTAGAACACAGAGGGATATAGGTAACTTAAAATAATAAAATTATGTTTAAAATCTGTGATTTGAACAAAAGTGAAATTGTACATTTAATTATAAGTATAAAAAGCACCTATTAAAGTTGGTTGACAGGATGTATTTAATATATAAGCAATTATTGTGAAAAGTTATGTTTTGGTATTAGTCACTTTGAAGATTAAAAAATCAATGAAGTAATACTATCAACTATTCATTGATTTTATTTTAAATAAAAATACTATTTTTTACCTCCGTGGTTTCCCCATTAGCCGCCTGATTTTTCCCCATTCTACTCTTGTTAACTTCCTTGTTTTCAAATTAGGAAAAGATTCCTTTAGACACACACAGAAATCATTATCACCTTCAAAAAGTGGTCTGTAAAACAGAAATGGTGTTTTATTGGTTAATACACAATGTATTACTATCTTAAAGACATGAAATCCAAAATAAGCATTCCAATTTTTCACATACTCATCACAAAATGCCAAATTTTCACTTCTATCTCACATATAAGCCAAATAGGCACAAATTCAAAGCACTGAAGTTCAACTCTTGGCATGTGTGAAATACCTGATGTGTAAAAGTTACATGGGAACTCTCATCTGTGCATGGCCCAGGAAATGTTGAGTTTTCAACTCCTACTGCCTGCAGATGCAGCATCTGATCCTGTCTGATTTTGGGAGCTAAGCAGGGTTGGACCTGGTTAGTACTTGGATGGGAGACTGCCTGGGAACACCAGGTGCTGTAGGCTTGGGAAAAGGACCTGGCAACCCACTCCCAAAAAACAATCAGCCATTGAAAACCCCATGAATAGCAGGGAAGCATTAACAATAGTGTTTAGTATGTTGTACACAGGGTCGCTATGAGTCGGACCCCGACTCAACGGCACCTAACAAAAACAATAAATGCCTACCTGGGCCTATCCTTTTGGGAGGCCCATGCTGACCCTGGCATTACATCTGATGAAGACAAACAGTACTAGCTACAAAGTGTCTTTGTCCCAGAGGCAACGCCATCACCAGGGAGTCCTCCTTGGGACTAAGCGAGTCTCACAACTCTGGAGGACTCCAGAGGATTGGGTTCGTTTGGGGACTCCCTGAAGAACGCACCTCACACTAGGTCACTGTGAAAACTCTCTTAGGCCTACGGAAAAACTGTGGACATAGGTAAAACAATTCTATTCATCGTTCTGGGAAACAAGACTCTGGTCTTAACAATGACGCATAAATGCCTTGGCCTCAAGTGTGAACACCCACGAGACTCACAAGCTTCAGAGTAGGCAACGGGTTTAGAAAACAGAAGGGAAGGACAGCTAAATAGCTGGCAAAACAAGCACAGGCATAGGAGGGTGGATTAGAAACCAGAATTTTTCTCCAGTAATTCTGTTGTCTAATAATTGGATTTCAGCCACATCTCTTACCATGTTCCACTTAAACATTTCGGTGTAATTAAAGTGCTCAAGTATTATCTCCAAAATAAAAAGACTACCCTCCTAAAAATCATACTGAGTCCTTTTTGCCATTAGTAACACTTTTTCTATGATTACATTAGCACTTAAAATCTCAAGATTTATAAAACAAATCTCATTTGTTGTAAATAAGGTAAATAATGATGTTTTGTTTTAGGGTGTCTCTATTCTATAGTCCTCGTTAATTATAATGCGGAGTTTATACTCTGACTTAATTTTTCATAAAAAAGTTATCACTTCTTCCCTAATAAGGCAGGAGGATAGAAAACGATGAGAAGCACAAGTGAACTGAATTAGAATGAGAAACAGGAACGTGGTTTCCGTGCTGGGAACCATGGCTTTCCCCTGCAGGCCCAGCTACTCGGAGGCTGAGGCAAGAGGGTCACCTGTGCTCAGGAGTTCAAGACCAGTTCAAGACCAGGGCAATGTAGTAAAACTCCCACCCTAAAACACAGAAACAAGAATACCCTACGATGGGTTCAAGACAAAATGAGATCAGAATAAATCTACAGAATAGGCAGTAGCTTACAACATTTGAAAAACTTAAATTTCCAATTCAAGTGATATTCACGCTATAAGCCATGACACATACTTATCTATATTCGAATAGAACCACTCATATATGCACCATTTATGTGCTTTGGGAAGCTTGAGAAGGTTCCGTAATCGAAAACCAATCTTCTGTGAAGCTTTCTTATCGGGTGTTGACATTGTTGCTGTAAATTTCTATATGACAAAAAACAAAACAAAACAAAACAAAACAGTTCCATTAAGTAAAAATGAAAAGCTATATAACACTGCATACTTCTGTAGAAAGTTATAATTACGTACTAACAAGATCCATTAGTTTTTAACATGGAATTTTTTGTTATAAACATCTTGATTATTTCTTACAAAGTTAAAGCCTCAATCTTTATAACATATTTTGGTCAGGAAGGTGAAATATTTGCCCTCACCATGTCTGGACTGCAATACAATCTTAATTTAGGTATGCGGGAAGCAGAGACCTGTGAAAAATTCCTAGACTTGGTGACCAGTAAAAAGAACTCTGCTGGGCTGGTGGTGTAACTCCATGGTAGGGTTCCTGCCTGGGTTCAATCCCCAACTAGGGGAAAAAATTCTGCTGAGAAGACGAAGAGAGGGAATATGCAGCTATGTAGGCAAGCACTGAGCCTCAAGGTGAATTCTACCCTCAACGGAGAACTCGAATGCTGTTCAAATGTTTATATCGCTGAACATAAAGTTTCCCAACAGTTCTATAAAGTCAGAATAACAGATAACAGCTGGGCGCGGTGGTGCATGCCTGTAATCCCAGCAGCTGGGGAGGCAGAGGCAGGAGGATTGCAAGTTCGAGACCAGAGGCAGTCTGTGTAATTTAGCAGAGACCCTGTCTCAGAAAATAAAAAAAACCTGCAAAATGGGCTGGGGGTGCAGCTCAGTGGTCCAGGCCCTGGGTTCAACCCCTAGTACTGCAAAAAAAAAAAAAAAAAAAAAAAAAAAAAAAAAAAAAAAAAAAAAAAAAAAAAAAAAAAAAAAAAAAAAAAAAAAAAAAAAAAAAAAAAAAAAAAAAAAAAAAAAAAAAAAAAAAAGAAAGAAAAAGAAAAGAATAACAGATAACAAAATCTGCCAATGTACAACAAAAGAAAACTTCGGCAAACATCACTCATGCACGTGGATACTAAAAAAATGCTCAAAACTAAAACTTCCTAGACCACCATTAGAACATCAAAAGAATACAACACAATGGAATTCCTATCAAGAATTTGCCATTGTTAATAAATAAAATAAAAGTCATACACACTTTCACTGATGCTAAATATATTTGAACAACACTCATCTGAACAACACTCATTTAAAAAGATCTCTTAATAGAACAGAAACAGATGAAATGACTGGAAAACAAAACAAAACATAAGAAGCCAGGAGCCCTAGCCCACACTTGTACTCTCAGCAACTGATGGGGTGGTGTGTTGCTGAGGCAGAAAGATCTCTCTCTAGTTCATGGCCAGAGTCAGCCTATGCAACTTAGTGAGACCTTAACTCGATAAAAAATGAAAAAGGGACTGAGGGTACAGTTCAGGGGCAGAGTGCTTTGCCTAGCATTAGCAAGGCCCCGAGTTCAAACACACAGTACGATAAAACACAAAACCCAAAAATGCAACATATGAAAAATGAAACATACCGCTAATGTACTGTCTGTAAAAAATTTGATTTGTAGACTTTATCAGTAAGTCTAATCTATATTAGAAAAGAAAAGATCTCAAATAAGTCACCTGTCAGTGATCACCCATCAGCCCTTTTTCTTTTGCTAGTAACACAATACCACAGAATAGTATTTTCGGGATTAAAGAGGTTTGCCACTATATGTGGCCTATCTCGGGCCCTCTGAGGGCATATAGGAACTCAATACTCTCTTTGGAACTTTTCTGTGAATACACATTTTTTCCAAAATAAAAAGTTTACGATGAAAACTATAGTTTGATTTCCCCATTCTCCTGATCTTCTACTTCCCTGTATGTTCTTATCCTTCACTTGGCCTTTGTTAATGTTACTGCCTTACATAACCATGATGTATTTGTCCAAATCAGAACAATACTATTTGCTAAACTTTAATTGGATTTCACCAGTTTTTTCATTAATGTCTTTTTTCTGTTCCAGAATCCAATTCACGATAACATTTTATATTTAGAAAATTAAATTCCTTATGTAAAAATAAAAATTTTGTAAGCCAGAAAATGTTTAGTATAAATAACAAGAAGGTTACTGTAAAATAGTCTTTTGTTTGTTTGTTTTGAGACAGGGTCTCACTGTGTAGCTCAAGCTGCCTGAAACTTGCTATGTAGGCTAGGCTGGCCTCTCACTCATGGCCCTTCTCCTGCCTTGGCCTCTTGAATGCTTGGATTACAGGCATGTACCACCACCATGTCCAGTTTACCATAAAATATTCTTAACCCAAAAAGAGTTATTTTTTTCTATGGAATTAGGGATCCAAATTTTTAAATAGGTTATTGGTAGCTCACTGGAGATAGTATATATAGCAGGGATGCCAAAAAATGTGTACATATTTTAAGTGATGTTATCTACGTATTACTTTTCAAAGTTGAATTGAATTACAGTAGCAATGTATAGTATGATGTTTTGGATTATATTCCTGCTATGAGAACAAGCATATAAGGGATTCTTAAAACAGCAATGGTAAGTTTTAGTCCCAAGATGTGTATACATTTTTGGGGACTTTATGCATATAGCAAGGGTGCCCCAAAAATGCATGCACATTTTAGGAGACATTCTCTGTGTATTACTTTTCAAAATTGAATTGAAGTATGGTAGCAATGTGCAGTATGATGTTCCCTCCAAAGATGGCCTGAATCAAATGAATGCTAGCACCACCATGCGACAGGCAGGACAGTCAAAGAAAATGGCAGAAGCAACTGAGGAATGCAAGACCATTCTGAAGTGGTACTGGAAATTGGAGGACACCCTGGAAGCAAAATGACAACAGAGGTAGGAGTATGCAACAGGGCCTCCAACAGGCCTAGCAACTGCCCGCACTGGTGACAGGCTTGAGATGCACCCTACAAGGCAAGATCCAGGAGGTCTTGCATGGCAACAAATCTTGCTTCTTCTGCAGTGGTGTTTAAACAGTTTACAAACTTGCTACAAATTCTACTAAATCATGTGCACCAGACAGGAGGTAGCAGAACAAATAAATGACCAAAATGCAAAGTTTTCATCCCACGATGTGTATATAATTTTATAGCGTTGTGTGCCTATGTGTGTGTATGTGTATATGATATACACACTATATTTCTGAATCTAACCTGTGCCATTTCAACAGTTTTAGAGGGCTAAAATAATCAGATGTGGATTAGAATTACTTGCAAATTGCATTGGCAATTCTAGTCTGAATCTAATTTTCTAGAGCCCTACAACTGCTGAAATGGTGTAGATTAGACTTGAGAATATACAATACATAGCATATATAGAGTAAGTGCATATATACATACACATATATATCCACTAATATATATCAAAACTATATAAATACCCCTCTCTTGGGTATAAGGAAGTATATTCAAATTATTACTGGGAATATAAATTATAACAAATCTTGCAGATAGATTATCTGATACAATCTTCCAAATCTCTAAGGATTTATTTAACAAATCAAAAATAGGGAGTGACTACTACTGGTTACAAGGTTTCTTTTGGGAGTAAAGGAAATGTTCTAAACTTGTGATGATTGCACAACCTGTGTACATATTATGTATGAACCCTTAAAGTGTACATTTTAAATATGTGAGTTGTGTATGTTAATTATACCTCAATAAAGTCATTTATTTAAAAAAAAAAAAGAAAGAAAAGAAAAAGCAAGATGCTGGAGACAGGTGGCCTACCATTTTAGTTATCAGCCTTCACTTCCTAGCTCTGTGATCTTGAGCAAGATATTTAACTTCTCCATGTCTGTTTTTTCATCTGCAAAATGGGGAGTAATATAATAGTAACCTATCTCATGGGGGTTTTGTTGAAGAGTAAATCAAAGTAATACATATGAAAGGCTCAAGACAGGACAGGGTACAAAGTAAGTACTCAATAAAATACGGTGTTCTTTAACAAATACAGACAAGTTGGGGATGTAGCTCAATGACAGGAGCACTTGCATAGCATGTGCCAGGCCTGGATTCAGCCCCCAGCACCTCAGGAAAAAACAAAAAACAAACAAAAAAAACACCATCATGATAACAACAACAAAATGCTATATGGACAAAATGCAACAGATTTAGAGAATATGACTAGAAGAGTTAAGGGACTAAGCCACATCACATAAATGAGCACTGAAAACACCAGGGATGTTAAGAATAGGAAAGAAAACTTCAGATGAAAAACTTTTCATATATTTGAAGTCATCTCATATTGTATTTGTCCTTTGACATCTTTGGTCTACATTGCTTAGAAGTAGAAAGGACTCTACAAAATGGCCCTAGAAGGGGTGCTGTGCCTAGGAGGGAGGATAGTAAATAAAGTTGGGACACTACAGGATCACAGCCATAAAGACCACAGTTTTCTTTTTTTTTTTTTTTTTGGTGGTACTGGGGACTGATTAACCAGGCTGACCCCGCTTAGCTTCTGGGATCAGGTGCCAGGCACTGACAATAGTGCTGGGCATGGCACAGTGTCAGGAAGTGTTTCATCTGTTGTACATAGGGTCGCTCTGAGTTGGACCCAACTTGACAGCACTGAACAAAAACACTGGGGATCAAACCCAGGACCTTGTGCATATTTTGCAAGCACTCTACCACTGAGTTGTACCCCCAGACCCCTTTTTAATTTTTTTATCTTGAGAAAAGGTCTTGCTAAGTTACACAGGCTGCCTCTGGTCTCAAACCTGTGATCCTTCTGCCTCCGCTTCCTGAGTTGCTAGGATTACAGGCATGAGCCAGCACGCCCAACAAGACCACAGTTTTCTTTCTGAATGTTTATGAGTCATTCAGACTACTTTGATAACACAGCTCTTCCAAAGTCTAAGAGAAGTGGTATTTAACTATGTCTTGTGTTCCTTGACCCTGTATCTGATACCTATCAAACCAATACATTACATTTTACTTTCAATGAGATTGAATTTATTTACTTATTGTTGTTATCATTTTTGTTTGTTTGTTTTTTTCGACAGAGTTTCACTCCACAGCAGAAGCTGGCCCGAAACTCACTAAGTGGCCCCGGTTAGTCCCCACCTTGTGGAGATCCTCCTGCCTGGCCTGCAGAACGCTGACTACAGACGTGTGGCATTGCACCTTGCCTACTCCAGCCCCTTCAAAAAATTTCATTGTTTTTGTTTGCTTATTTGTTTACATAGGATCTTCCTATGTAGATCAGGTTGGCCTTGAATGTGCAGTGATCCCTTTGCCTCAACCTCTAACTGACGGGGATTACAGGCATGTGCCACAATGCCCAGCAAAATTTTATTATTTTGAGATAGGGCCTCATTATGTTGCACAGGCTGCCTCTGGCCTCAAACTTGTGATTCTCTTGCCTCGGCTCCTCAAGGGGCTGGGGTGGCAGGTGTGTGCCAAGGCACTTGGCCATGTTATTCTTTAAAGTTAGTATTTTCCTATCCAGTTTTCATTCCTTTGATTTTTACATGTCCACTAGGATTTTTAAAAAGTGCTAAAAATAATAAAGAAAGGCTGGGGTGTGGCTCAACGACAGAGCACTTGTCTAGCACATGCAGGACTGTGGGCTTGATCTACAGCACCCTCTACTCCAAATCAATAAAAAGCAAAAACAAAAAAGGAAATCTAACTTCATGTTCTGTGTTCGCCTCTTTTTGATAAAGATCTTCAACATATTTCCCTTGGTGATAAAGTTAAATAGTTTTTCTCCTCTTATTTCCATAAATAATTCCAAATTGATCCCATACTGCCAAATCCATTTGCTTTATCTCCACTACCTTCATGCTTACAGAAGGATGACTGGTTTTCTACTCTGGTTTAAAGACCAACCAACAGGGCTAGGTACAGCGGCATACACCTGTAATCTCAGTGACTCAGGAGGCTGAGGCAGGAGGATCACAAGTTCAAGGCCAGGAGCAGCCTGTGTAACTTAGCGAGACCCTGTCTCAAGATTAAAAAAAAAAAAAAGGGCTGGAGGTGCAGCTCAGTGGTAGAGTGCTTGCACAGTATGCACGGGGCCGAGTTCAATGCCCAGTACTGCAAAATAAATAGACAGATAGATAAATGAATAAACAGCAACCAACATAACCATGGTAATTTCTAGGTAACTAAGATCTGAGTGGCAGTACTGATTTTAAGAAAAGAACTTGTTACTTGAAATGTAGTAGAATAAACTTTACCACGCTGAGCAGATGCTTATTTCCTTTCACATGAAACAAGACTTTAGCATGCACACACCTGCGGAACCATTGCAACCCTCTGGTTTCTTTTAGGTGACTTTGTATTTATTTGTCTGTCATCTTCATCAGAAAACAGTCGACTTCGTTTTGAATTTCTGAAGGGCTATGGTGGAAAAATTTTAATTTAGTTAACATTTCTCATTTTTATTCCAAAATACAATCCTATGTTTGGACAACACACTTAATTCTGTATTAGCAGCAGTAGAGAACTATGAGTACTATAAAGCCAAATATAAATAATCTTAGATTTAGAAATCATTAAACATATATTTCTGTAGTTTACTTACAAACAAAACACCAAGATAATGATTAAACTAAAACTAGAATCCATGTCTCCATATCACAATGTCAGCCTTGGATAGTGAAGACAGGAAAACAAGTTCTGGAAATTCCAGTTCAAATTACATCAGGTAATACACATTGGGTGTATTACACGTTTGCTGCACAGGACTGGACAAGGACATTAAATTGCTCTAGGAGAGCAAGCCTAAATGTAAATAATAGTACACTAGAATTCCTGTTAAAAGTTGTTTACCAAATCTCTATTTATAAATGAAAGTACAAGGTACATTCAACAGATACTTGATAACTACCTTTAGAACTAAACATGTTTTAAATACCAAAGTACACAATATACCAGAGGGTCTACAATGTGAAAACATATGTAGTCCACCCTAAGCTCAGAGGCTTCATGAAGAGAGGAACAACAGAAATGATGCCCTAAGTAAGACTCACTTCTTGCAGGGTGTGGTGGTGCACGCCTTTAATCCCAGCAACTTGGGAGGCAGAGGCAGGAGGATTACAAATTCAAGTCCAGAGGTAGTCTGCATAATCTAGGGAGACTGTGTCTCAAAATTCAAAGTAAAACATGGGCTATGAGTGCAGCTCGGTGGTTGAGTGCTTGCAAAAAGCACACATGAGGTCCCAGGTTTAACTCTCCAGTACCACATACACACACACACACACACACACACACACACACACACACACACACAAATGGAAAAAAGACTCACATCTGTTTTCAAAGGTTCTCCCACCTCTCAAAACAGATCTTCCTGCCTATCTGGAAGGGAGATAGGTACAGAGGGCTAATGACATGGGGAACATGTGTCCACTCAGTCTTAGCATCCGCAGCCCTGAGTTCGGCTGTGAGGAGCAATGGAGTGACAGTGAAGAGCCGGCAGAGTGGGAAGTTCCTCACACCCTGTGGCCAGCGGCCTGGCTTCTCCTGTTGTCCATCCCAGCTCCAGTGCTGTTTCACGACTGACTCCTAGAACAGCTGCCCGGATAGGAAGTGGGGAAAAAGGCCCTAAAGTGGCCAGGAAGCATCTACACGCTCATCTCAACTTCCAACCTCTAAATGCACTTACCTCCGACTGACACAGATTTTAATACCTTACCACTTATTTTTCAATTTTTTAAAGAGAAAAGAGCCACATAAGATGTTTTGCATATACCATAAAAGTGTGACTTTATGGCATTTTCCCCCTATTTAAAGAAACTAAAATTATTTAACACCTAATGATGACCAGATTATCACTGGCTACATTAAAAACAACAACAATAACAACAGATACTTTAAATAAGATTAAATTCTGCTCAGTGACATGTAAAGACTCAAATGCTTGTAGCTTGGAAAAAACCTTGGAAGTTTTTTATTGTGCTGCTAGAACTTATGAACGACAATAATGTAATTGAGCTATTGTTACTTTAAAGTGAAAGAACAATTCATTCCTTACCATTTCTACAGCTGGGCTTGTATTCCTGCCTTTCCAAACAGGAGTTTTCTGTAAAGAACCGTACTTTTCATTCCATGTGTTAGATAAACTTCCTTCTGTAAAGAATAATTAATACTAATAAAACTTGAGTTTAGGTGAAAGGATTTCAGATAACAAACACTACCTCTTCAAGAACAGCAATCAACACATCTGAAGTATATACCAATGTGCAAAACAACACTGGTCATAATAATTTTAGTTTATTACAAATGAAAAATCTCATCTGAAGTTGGGTGTGATTGTACACGCCTGTAATCCCAGCACTGGGGAGGCTGGAGGAGGAGGATCCATGTGAGTTTGAGGCCGGCCTGGTCTACATAGTAGGTTCCAGGTGAGATGGGGCTACCCAGTGACTCCTGTCTCAAAACACAAGACATAAAAAAAAAAAAAAAAACACCTCATCTGTATTTTTCTGTCCAATTCCCTTAACAACCTGAGAAAGCAGGGCATCCTGAGAGTATTACACTTCTATACTGAAACATAGAGGTTCTTTCCTTTTCTTTGGTTTTTAATAATTTCTCCACTCTAATTGCCAAGAACTGGCTTATAATTTACAGTGCAATTCTAACTGCAAGCAGGGGAATGGAAAATGGAAAAGGTTCCGTCTAACTCTGAATTTAGAGCACATTTCTAAATGTTTTTTGCTACTGTGTGAAATCTTTGACATATGAAAATGAAATTAGTGTGGTGTTTCTAATGTTCTTAATTCAATGAAATGTCTTTGGCGCTGTACACAATGAGGAAAATCCAATGAAGTAACTGATTAGACAAATAAAAACAAAAGGGAGGTATGTTTAAATAGAGACCTAGAAAACTGGGTTTAATCTATACAGGACTTTTTAAAAATTTTTTCCTCTACTTGCTTAACAGCATTTTCTAACTTTTTCTATAAAAATTTTATATTACTTGCACTTTTATTTTTTTAAAGAGGGCTGGGGTATGGCTCAGTGGTAGAGCGCTTTGCTAGCATGCACAAGGCCCTGAGTATCATCCCCAGCACAGTAAGACACACATACACAAATGAAAAAGAGATCAGGACACAGGACTATACACTTATAGTCCCAGCTACTTGGGAGGCAGAAGTAGGAGCATTCCTTGAGCCTTGGGGTTCAGGTGGGCCTAGGCAACACAGTGAGACTCTGTCTCAAAAAATAAATAAATTATTAAAAAGAGAAATGGGCTTATTATTGGAAGAGAAAGAATGGAGTACTATTTTAGATGTGTATTTTTAAAAACACAAAAGAGTTGGAGAGGGTGCTGAGGGTTTAGCTCAGTGCAGACTGCAATGCAAGATACCTTGACTTTAACCTCCAGCACCAAAAAACAAGAAAAAAATAGAGGGGGAGGGAGTTGATGCTTACAGGCAAAGAAACTGACATTCTAGAAGACACGTGAGCTTAAGCAGAAGGGTTTCTTTTGGTAACTCACCAATCCAAAGCACAACACAGTAGCTTTAAAGACTAAAAGTACTAATGAACCTTTGAAACTATTTAGCTTGGTTCCCAATTTATTTGCCCAATAGAATACTGATCAAGAGATAAAATTTGAAATAAACTATATTAAGAGGGCTAGCCTAATGCACTTACCAAAAGAAATATCAAGACCAAGGAACATAGCTAGCTTTTTTCTCAGATAAATACTATTCTTTTATTTCAGGGAACATGTGTTGCTTAGAATGAAACATTCTTGAAAATAAACTACTGTGCAAACATCATCTTAGAACAGGCTTTTAATACATGCTTTCAATCTAAATAAGGTCTTTTTTGAGATCAGGCACCACGGCACAGGTCTGTAATCCTAGCAATCTGGGAGGCTGAGACAGAAGGATTGCAAACTCAGGGCCAGAAGCAGCCTGGACAACTTTGCAAGACCTTGTCTCAAAAATTAAAAAAATTAAAAAAGGGCCAGGAATGGTGGCACAGGCCTGTAACCCCAGCGAGTCGGGAGGTGGAGGCAGGAGGATCATAAGTTCATGACCTGAGGTAGTCTGCGTAATTTATCGAGACCCTGTCTCAAACACTAAAAAAATGGACTGGGGGTACAGCTCAGTGGTACAGCACTTGCAAAGCATGCAAGCGTGACACCCTGGGTTCAACCCTCAGTACCGGGGGAAAGAAAATTTAAAAGGGGGCTGTAGGTATAGTTCAGTGGTAGAGCACTTGCCTAACATGCACAAGGCCCTGAGTTTAACTCACTAGTACTACAAAAAAAAAACTTTTCTTAAAATGTTTGTTAAGACATTCTTTAATCAATAATTTTAGGAAAAAACTTTCATCAATTTCTAACAACTGAGGACCAGTTTTCCTCTAAAAGCATGTGAATTTAAAGTTATCAGTGAAAATCAATACTTAAATGATGAGTCTTAGAAGGGAAAGAAAAAAAGATATCCAAACTAATGTTATGAATTAAATTTCTAGCTTACATCTTAAAGCAGTATAATTCTTACCTTTTAAACTGACAAGGGCTTTTGCTGAAGAGCCTGCAATGAAAAATAAAACAAATCAATAATTATTTCATAATCAAAGTGAGAGAAAAAGAACTTGGTTTTGGGGTAAAAGTGATCCATTCAGTTTGAGTAATGTTGAGTTTGAAATGACAGTTGGAGATGTGATCTGAAATAACTAGTAGGTCCTTTGAACTATAGACCCAAACTCAGAGCAAGGAAGAACTAGAGAGAGTCATTTGGGAGTCTGGTTGAAGTTGCGAATTGGAAATCATTCCAAGAGAGGAAATATAGAAAGAGATGGAAAAAGTCAGGCATGGTGGGGCATGCCTGTAATCCCAGCAACTCCGGAGGCAGAGGCAGGAGGATTGGAAGTTTGAGACTAGAGGCAGCATGTATACTTAAGCGAGACCCTGTCTCAAGATAGAAAATAAAAAAGGAGCTTGGGGTGCAGCTCAGCAGCAGAGTGCTTGCAAAGTATGTGCGAGGCCCTGGGTTCAGCCCCCTTTGTTGTTGTTATTAGGTGCTGTTGAATCAGTGTCCGACTCATAGTGACCCTATGTACAGCAGGCATTTGAGCAAGTGTCTATAGGAAGAGGTCTAAGTCACAGGGTACCCATTCCTGTTCCAAGAAGGCAGGAACCCTATCTTGGGGATCCTGACGTCCCACCTCCAACCTTTTTTCCTTTTCTGAGAGGAAGCACAGCAGGGTGGTTAGAGAACAGGTTCTAGACTGGGGCTGGCTGTGTTCGAATCTGTTTGAATCTTGGCTCTGCCACTGCCTTGCTTAAATTACTTAACCTCTCTGTGTTGCTGTTTCTTCATTTGTAAGATGGGGAGTAAACAAGTTAATATACGTGAGAGTGTTGAGAACAATGTACACAGTACATGGCTGATTTCCATACAGTGCTGTTAGTATTACACTGATCAATCCAAAATCCATTCAGTGAGGAACAGGAATTTTACAGGCGGGTAAATCTGACTGGCGTCACAGCAGTCTAGGCAGATGAAACAACAGGAAGAAAGCCTGGAGGAGTTGGTTCAGAATACTTGAGGGGGAAAAGGCCAGCGTGCCTGGGTAGTAGAAAGGGAAGTGTGATGGGAGAAAGGGCAGAGGTAAGCGGTGGCTGGTTGTGCCTGGAACTGGAAACACAGGCGCGTTAGTTACTTTTGCATCACTGTGATCAAAATACCTGACAGGAACAACTTGAAGGAGGAAGGATTCGTTTAGCTCAGTTTCTGGGGGTTCTGTCCATCATGGCAGGGGAGTGGCAAGGTGGAACACTGGGCAGGATGGGAACCAGGAAGCAGAGAGAGGGAAGACAGGAAGGGGCCAGGGCCCGCCTTCCTCCAGCCAGGCCCACCTGCCACCACAGTATGGATCAAATGAGAGACAGATCCACTCATTAGGTCAGAGCCTTCAGGAACTAATTGTCTCTGCAGCGCCCTCAAGAGACCCCCACAGATGTGCTGCGCTAATCTCCTAGGTCTTCCTTAATCCAATCAAGTGGACAATGAAGATTAACCATCACAGCAGGTATGAAGAAAAACCAAAAAGTTCCTGCTCCAGTAGCCTACGTAAACAAACGTACAACTGCAAGTGAGCCAGCCTCCCTGAGACATTACCCAGTGGCACGCAGAGAGTGAAAGAAGAGGTAATCTAGTCAGGGAGGATGAAAAATAACTCTGAAGCAGCTTAAAAAGGGATCTAAAGGCTAAGCAGACGTTAACTGGAGGCAGACGGAGGGGAGAGCACCCTCGTCAGAGACAGCAGCGTGTGCATGGGTCCCAGAGGAAAGGGAGCCTGAGAGTAGAGGATGAAGAAGAGCCACTTTAGTTAGTTCAGAAGCCAGTTTAGTTAGCTCAAATGGGCAGCGGGACACCAGAGGTAGGAAACCAAGCCTGAGAGGCGGGAAGCCACACACCACAAGGGTCTTAAACTAGCAACTAGAAGGCTCCAAACAGGAAGATGACATGCACAAGTTTTGGAAGGATCCCTCAGCCTGAGTGTGTGTTGTGGGGGATTAATGGGAGCCTGAGGTAACTCGTGCAGAGAAAAGATGGTGATGGCCTGGGGTAGGCGACGGGAAGAAGCAGGCAGAGCTGAGAGATACAGGAAGGTAAAAGTTCCAAGACTTTGGAAAGGCCCAAGTGCGTGAGGTGAGAGGGGGGAGTGGCCAAGATGACTTCTGGGAACCACTCATTAAGACAGGGATCTTGGAAGTATCTGCCTGGGGGCGGAATTAAGAGGCAGATTGTGAAACTGTGAAATCTGAGGGGCCTCTGGCGCACAGAAGAGAGATGGACTAACAAGAGACTTCAAGAGTAGGAGTTCAGAGCAAAGATCTGGGCTAAAGATAGTGTCAGTTTCCTCATATACATATAATCAAGTACTTACATCAATTGAAATGAAGACGACATGAGCAAATACATGTAACATGCTTTGCACAGCATGTGGACCATGGTAAGTACTCAGTAAACAATAGCTTTTATTACTGATAAGGCTGCAGTGGCTATTAGCTGATACACTGGCTCCTTTGACTAAATTTGGCAAAAAACTTGTTATTTCCAGTATCAAATCGAAATTACCTTTCCTTTTCAAGTTCCTGCTCTGTTTTAATTAGTACTGTTACTCTATACGCAAAGTCAATTATTTATGTATATTTGACTTGTGGCACTTGTAACAAACCAGGAAAGGTAATCCCTGCTTCCAGTGAAGCTGTAGTCTAGCCAAACAAGAATATGCCGCACAGACACACATGCGGGCCTGCTCCCACCAATGTACCAGAGATGTTACACAGTAACATAAATGATTAGATCACATAGAGAGTGCCAAAAAATATATACACACCCCGGGATGGAGGCTTCCCATTTTACTGTTTTAAGAATGCATTGTTGGGAGAGGAGGGTCATGAGAGGGTAAGGGGGAAGTTTTGAGTAATGTACGATGAGGTGCATGTATGGAAATTCATAATGAGACCCATTAAGTTGTACATTAAAAATTACTAATTAAAAAAGTTAAAAAAATATTAACAAGTGCAAAATCACCACAGCAGAAGCAGCAGGACTGGTGGTGAGAGGCCTCCCAGAGCTTCCCTGTGCACATCACACAGGGTACCATGCACCAGCACCAATGTGTGCAACCGTTAGGTGTGCCGGAGGCTCTGCTGACACTCACACTTCCACTGTCACTGTGCTTCCACAAATGTTCTCCCATTTCAAGTACCACTTCAAATGGCCTTGTGTTCTTCAATTGCTTCCGCCATTTTCTTTGACTGTTGGGCCTGTGGTACAGCGGCACTAGCATCCTTTGATTAGTGCCATCTTTTGATCAGACCTCATGCTACACATTGCTACTGTAATTCAACTTCTCTTAAAATGTGCATACATTCTTTCTGCCCTCCCTCCAAGTTTCTACAGAGGCTCATAGTAAGAAAAACTTTTTCAGATGGCAAGCATGTTGTGCTTACTGGGCTCACCCTTCTGTGAAAGCAGCCTAAAGCACAATCAACTATATTCTCCAAACAAGAAACAAACTCATCCATGGTTTATGGCTGCGCCCGATCCGATACAGTGGCTACCAACTATTTAAATTTAAACTAACATCAAATAAAACTTAAACTTCAGCTCCTCATTCATTCTAGCCACATTTGCAGAGTTCCATAGCCACATACAACCTGTAGCTACAGTACTGGGCACCCGGCAGCCGTACCATTGTGGTGTCCCATCATGTCAGATCTTGGAAGCTAAGCAGGGTCAGGCCTGGTTAGTGCTTGGATGGGAGACCGCTTGGGAACACCAGGTGCTGTAGGCTTGGGAGACGGACCTGGCAACCCACTCCCAAAAATCAATCAGCCATTGAAAACCTATGAGCAGCAGAGAAGCACTGACAATAGTGTTTTGTCTATTATATAGAGGGTTGCTATGCATCAGATACTGACTCAATGGCACCTAACCACCACCACCACCACAACTGTACTGGACACTGCGAAAGGCAATGTTCCCACCACTGAGAAAGTTCTTTGGGGACTTCGCGACGGCCTAGATCAAATTTTAGACACGCGCTTTGAATGCGACTTTTCCCCAGCTTGGCAGCTTGAACTCCTGACTTTGTATTAAGAACCCGTGAACTTCCGACTTTAGGACACATTAAGGCCCCATGACTTCACAAGGAAAACACCCCTGGCCGCCGGGCTCGGCTTTCCTCTCTAGCGCCCAGGCGCCTCGGGCGCAGACGCCGCTGACAGGGGCTGCGACACCCGAGCTCTCGCCAGCGACGCCGACACGCAGCGAGCGCGGGTTCGCGGCCGGGCTGGGGTCTGAGAGACGCGGAATCTCCGAGTTCTAAGACGGCGTCTGCGGTACCGAGGATCAAGCGACGAAGTTGCCCCGTCCCGAGCCCGGCGACCCGGGGCTTCCCGAGCGCGCCCCAGGGTCAGGGCGTGGGGTCGGCGGAGCGGGCCGCGCGGGCCACGTCCCGGCGCGAGGCCCCCGCCCGGCCACCTGTCACCGCGCCCGGGCCGGGCGGTCCGCGGGGGCCCCGCGCCCACCTGTGGCCCCGCGCCCGGCGGCGCCGTGACGCGGGCGGAAGCGCGGCCAGGGGCCGGGCGGGGGCCGCTGCCGCCGCCCTCCGCGCCCACCGCCCGCCGCCCGCCGGTTACGTAACGCGCGGGCGCGGGGCCGGCGGGGCCGCGAGGCGCTAGGCAACGCCGGGGCCCGCGGCCGGGCCGGGGGAGCCGCCGCCGCCGCCGCGCCGGCCAGGGCGGCCGGGGCCCCGGGTCTCGGCTTCCGGCCCCGCGCCCGCGCCTCCCCAGAAACCGACTCGGGCTCCACAACAAAGGCGGCGGCGGCGGGCGGCGGGCGGCGCGGCGGCAGCGGCGGGGGGGGCGGCCCGGCCGGCGGAGGGCGCGGCGGCGGCGGCGGGCGGGCGGGCGCGGGCGCGGGCCGGGCGGCGGCGGGCGGCGGGGCTGCTCCGGGGCGCTACTCACTCTCGTCAGGCAACTGGTCGAGCTCCGCCATCTTGAACGAGCCGCGCCGCTTTTTCAAAGGCTGCCCGCCGCGGTGCATTGTGGGGCGGAGGCCGGCTGCGAGGGAGGTTCGAATGCGGCGCCCGCGCCCGCGCCTGCGCCCGCGCCGCTCGCGTCGGGGTCGGGGCCCGGGCTGAGTCGGGGCGGCGCGGGCGCGGCCGGGCGCGGGACCCCCGGCCCCCGGTCCCCGGCGTCCCCTGCTCCCCGGGACGCGGGGCCCCTTGGATCCCGAGTTCGGAGCCCGCGCCGCCAAGGGCCGCCCGCAGCCTCGCTGGGCCGCAGGCGGGACGCGGGGTGGACGGAGGCCCGGGGGGAGGTTGCGCGGCGCCCCGCTGTAGCACCAGCAGCCGCCGGGCCCCAGTTCACTTAACCAGTCCTTCGGAGCCCCGAGAATGGGGGGCGTGGGAAACAGGACAGCGTGGGGGCTCCCGGAGCTGAGTTTTTTTTCCGGGTTTGGGGAGCAGTTGCTGGGGGGCAGAACGGAGGGCCTCCCGCCTGCTTGGCAAGCGCTCGGCCGCCGAGCTGCGCCCCCAGCCCCTCTTTTTTCCCCTTTCTTTTTCTTTCTTTTTCTTTTCCTTTCTTTCTTTCTTTTTTCTTTTTTTTTTTTTTTTTGCTTATTATCTGGGGTCAGGGTTTCGCTAAGTGACCCAGGCTGCCTCTGGCCTCGAACTTGCGATCGTGCCGCCCGCACTTCGCAAGTCGCTGGGATTTGGGGTGTGCGTCACTGCGCCTGGCCACAGCCCTCGTTACTAAAGCGCAGGCGTGATTTTGTCGTATTATTGGTTAACAGTGAAAAATCTGAGCAGGGCCCGATGCCCAGGCGCGGCGATCGGTTCAGTAACCCGGAGGCAGCTCCGCCCAAACCACAGAGGCCCCAGTACCCTGTGGTCTTGGAGGCGTGTCTCTCCCGTGTGGCCATCCCAGGGGACTTGGAGTCTCTGGGTAAATGACTCCTTGGTAGTTGTCCTGGGGCCCCGGAGGTGAGCCTGGAAGGAGATCCTCACCTGGGTCCTCCACCACCACCCCACCCTGGGTGCTAACAGGTGCCTGTTTTCCTGAGTTCAGTGCTCAGGGTTGGCAGAAATGTCCCAGCCGACGTTGCCGCGGGGTTCGCCCTGAGATGGTCAGCACTTGCAGCTCTGGTGCTCAGACTCGTCCTTCTGCCTTTTGTTTAAAATGGCAGGTCTGTGCCTTGGAGCGACGTTCACAGTGGACTGCTGGCTAGCGTGGTTCCCAAGTGGCCTCTCTGCTGGGGGCTGCTTCTCAGGGGCTCCCTGGAGGCCCTTGTCTTAGTCTGTCCTCTGCTGCTGATAACACAACACCACAGAGCAGATACTTTATAAAGAAGTTCTAGCCCAAGACAGACGGGCCAGATGTGGTGACGGCCTTCCTACTGACCTGTCCCCCAGTGACCCAGGTGGCCCACGGCAAGGGGCAGGAGTGTGAGAGACTAGGCCACGCTAGGCCACGGTGGCTTTCACAGCAGAGCTGCTCTTGAGATTCCACCAATCCCATGGATGGATCTACGCATTCACGAGGACAGAGACAGATGGATTAGCCCAGGGTGGCCCGAAGCTTGACATCTTCCTGCCTCAGCCTCCCAAGTGTGGGCTTACAAGTGTGGCCACCACAACCAGCCCTTCCTAATCACCTCTTGAAGGTTCCATTTGGTTCCACCTCTGTGGATCTTATTTTATTCTTTGGTGCTGAGGATGGAACCCAGGGCCTTGTGCATGCTAGTCAAGCGCTTTGCCCTGAGCTACGTACAGAGTGCTGGTCCCACCTCCCAATATCACATGACGGGGGGTGTAAATTTCAACGTGAGTTTCAGAGGAAACAAGCCACATCCAGACCAGAGCTGCCCCCAGTGCTCTCCCAGCTGTCACCCTGTCACACTCAGCAGGGAGCCACCTGGGCATCCTCCTGGGCCCTTCTGCAGGCTCTTCTGATGGTGGCGATCCACCCACTGCAAGTCACACTGGCCAGAGTGCGGAGGCCTTATGGGCAGCACTGGTTGAGTTTCAAAACCACAGAGCAGGTTGTACCACCAAGTCAGGAGCCAGAGACTCTGAGGCCTCCAGAGGCGATGCCCTGGATGCCGGGCAGGTGTGCAGCGCAGCATCGCCAGGGAGAGCACAGGCGGGTATGTGCTGGGAACTCCCTGCTCAGAGACCCCCGGGCACCCCGGCATTTCTCTCTGAACCATGTGCCTGCTGTAGGTTGAAGCTGGACTGTCCCCCAAGGCCTGTGGGTTAGAGGCCTGGTCTTCGACTTGAGCTGCTTGGTAGTGGGGGACCTTCAAAGGGGCCTGTGGGAAGCAGGTTTCCCCTCCTGTTCTCCCTCTTTCCCTCTCCTTCTCCCTCACCTTCTTCTTTCTGTCTGTCTGTCTCTCCTCCTTGGCTGCCATGAGGTGAGCTGTTTCCTCCACACCGGCTCCCCGCCATGATGTTCTGCTTCAAGCTCAGTAGCTTAAAATAACCGCCATTTCCCTCGGCTACAACTCTGCAGTCTGGGCGTGGCCCACTGGGCAGCTTCTCTGCTGTCTGGGTAGTGGTCACTCTGTGGTCACCTTCGCTGGCAGGCTGCTGGGGGGTGAGGTTAGGAGGCAGGGCCTTTGGGAGGTGGCCAGGTTGTGGGCAGAGCCCCACGCATGGAGTTAGGGCCCTCTAAGGGAGGCCCCTGGGAGCCGCCTGGATCCTCCGCCATCCCAGGACATAGTAAGAAGGTCCCATTTGGCTGGGTGCGGTGGTGCGCACCTGTAATATCAGGGAGTCAAGAGGTGGAGGCAGGAGGCCCACAAGTTCCAGGCCAGAGGCAGCCTGTGTAATTTAGCGAGACCCTGTCTCAAAGTAAAGAGTAAAAAGTAGGCTGGGGGTGCAGCCCAATGGTGGAGCACTTGCCCTGGGTTCTGGTCCCTCATACCACAAAAAAAGGTGCCAGGACCCTCGCTATACACCCAGTCTTCTGGCACCTTGATCCTGGGCCTCCTTGTCTTCAGGAGCAGGGGGACTACATGTGTTGTTTATAAGCTGTCCAGCTGAGAGTAGCATTTTTTTTTCCCTCTTTACAGCATTCCAAACCAGCTAAGGTAATAACAGCAGTTAGCACATATAGAATACCCGCCACATGCCAGTCCCTAGTTCACACTTGACCTGCCCTGTCTCCGCTGATCCTCAGACCTTTGGAGAGCCGCACTTTAATTATCCCTATTTTACTGATGTAGCAAGAGTTTAAGAAACTTTCCAGCGTCGCTGGCCAGCAAGCAGCCATGGCATGGTATCTTCCTCCCTGAGAAGAGCTTGGGCCAGCTCCAGGTTCTCTGAGCCATGGCGCCACATTCACATGGGTTCTCTTTCAGCTAAGGTTCTGCGTGGCACCCCCTTATTAATTTAAAAATGTAAAAATTGCTAGCATTGAATTGAGTGACAAAGGATTGTATTAGTCGCTCAAGCTTTTTCATACGTTTTTCTGTTTGAATGGAATACTTTGCATTTTTGACATTAAAAACAATTAGTCACACATCCAATTCCACTGCATTGATAACATACTTACTTGCCTTTTGAGCGTAATAATGGGAATTATTGGGCCTGCGGCGACTGCCAGAGGCAGCCTGGGTAACTTAGCGAGACCCTGTCTCAAAATAAAAAGTGAAAAATGAGCTGGGGTGCAGCCTAGTGGTACAGTACTTGCAAAGTATGCGCAATACCCTGGGTTTAGCTCCCCAGTACTGGGGGGAAAAAAAAGTGCAGGCAAGTCCAGTCCTCTCCCCTCCTCACTGCCGCTGAAAGTGGCAGGAAGGGAGCATGGTGCTACGGCTGGACCACGGAATAATGTGCCAAGGCTTGGGATGTGGTGGTGCCCAAGAGGTGGGGCCAGGCGGGAGATCCTTAGTTGACCATGGGCCCCGGCTATCCTGTCGTCTCTGCTTTGCTTTCTGGCTCATGAGGTGAGCAGCGTGCTCTGTGCAACCCCATAACTCTCGCCATGATGGTCCTCACAGAGGCCCAAAGCAGCGGGGCCCCCAGAACTGTGAGCCAAAGTAACTTTTTTTTTTTTGTCAGTACAGGGGCGGGAGGTTTGAACCCAGGGTCTCACTCACAGTTTGCAAGTGCTCTAACAGTGGGCTGTACTCCCAGTCCCCCTTTTTTTAAAGACAGGGCAACCTGCTCCAATAAACCTTTTCTCTTTATAATCGATCACCTCAGGTACTTCAGTATTGAGATGGAAAGCTGACTAACTCAGATGGTGTGGGACAGGCTGAGAAATCGAGAAGACGGGAGCTTTGTCCCCCTTCCACTGCAGGCTCCCGGCCCAGGAAGGAAGGAAGGAAGGAAGGAAGGAAGGAGTGCTCATCTCAAGTCAAGGTCAGGCGCTGTTATCTGGGACTGAACCTTCCAAGCACTGAGCTGAAGCTGCGCTCTGGACTTCCGGCCGAGCTGCCCTCGGGAACCAGAGGGGGAGGCCCGGGGCCCGCGGGGTGCTGCTGGCGGTGGAGGAAAGGGCCAGTGAGAAGGTGGATGGCAGGCTGGTGAGCTCACCCCAGTGTGGGCGCATCAGGTTTCCTGGCTGCCCATCTCTGAAGCAGGGGTGCCAAATGCCTTTGGTCAGTGTTGTCGCCATCCAGGGCCTGTGGAGAGGGTCCCACGCTGGGGACCGCGGGGAGCTGCCTGAGGAGACAGACTGCACTTCAGTGCCAGGGCTCAGAGCTGCGGCTCCCCTGCCTCTTGTCCTCACAGAGTGACTATCCCTTGCCCAGGAGATGCACTCACAGGTCCCCGTGTCCTGGGCACCTTCCTGGCTGTCCATCTGAAGAAACAATGGAATGGCCACAGGTACAAATGGAGCCCCGGAGCCCACAAGGAAAGAACTTTGACCTCAGACAAGCAGACAGGACGATCCTCTGGGCAAAGACACTGGGCTTCTCCAGGGAGACCAGCTCAGGAGGAAGAGAGGAGCTTGGCTGTGCTGGGGTGTCTGACGATGACCTCTGTGGTGTCACTGAAGCCTGAGCCCGGGAGATTAGCACTGAGTGCAGCCATTTAGACTATTCTGGGCAACAGAGTCTATTTCCATGCTGGTTGACATCTTTCTTCACAAAGTCACGGAACGCTGGGCAGCCGAGGAGCCTCTGCTGATGCGCAGCGGCGATTCTGTAGTCCTCGGGGTCACAGACGCCGACACCATGTGGGCCGGCTGAGCCCCTGCCCGGCACGGAGCACCTGCCTCAGCTTCTGCACGGGCTGCTCAGTGCCTCCCTCTGCACCCCCTGGCCTGGCCAAAAATGCCAGGCGCCCCGTGTCCAGGCGCTGCAGCCAAGGGGACAGGGGAAGCAGCCTGGGGGAGCTGTGGGGAACAGAATGAGGGGACTCTCCTTTCCCGCCCTTGATGTCAGTGCTGAGTCCAGCTTCGTCTTGTAACCATGGCGGGAAAACCCAGAGAAACACAGAGGGCCCTGATGACCATCCGCGACCATTGACTTCTGGACGGGGAGATGCCGCGTCCTTATGATCTACACAGGCGCTAGCTGTACTGTTCTTGTAGCTGAAAGCAGCTTGGCCTGCGGGTGGGTTCTGAGGCCGTGAGGGCACCCTCTGGAGTTCCAGGACCCTGTTCAGGAGGTGTAACTAGTCTGGTCTCATTGCTTCTTCCTGTGACTAGTCGTCAATCTAGAGAAAGGTGACGGCAGATGGGGATCTGGGGTGCGAAACCACGTTGGGCTTAACCTCGGGGTGAGCGGCAGGCTTCCTCTAAGGGAGTGGGCAGTAAGAAATAGCACGCTGGAAAATACAGGTTCACAACCCAGCTTGTCAGCCCAATTTGTCACTCTTTCCACATCTGCCTCACTTTCTCCGCTTGCCAGCTTCAATCAAGCTGTGCCAGGGCACTGCCTAAGAAAGGGCCAGCATGGGCTCTGGAGGATCTGGCTGATGTCTCTGATTTCGGTCCTTCTGCAGCAGCAAGACGCTGCCTATTGGAGGGACATGGCTCAGTGGAGGGTCCAGGGAGCCCAGATGGCTGTTGTCTTTGACCAGGATGGGACGGAGCCATTGCACACCCAGGACGCCGAGGACCTGCCACCCACGGGTTCTCATCAGGGAGAGGAGGAGCATGGGTCACCAACTGCCTGTCACCCCCACCAGAATCCTGTTGGCTTGACCGCCTGCTGGCCCCACAGCTGGAGAAACAAAGTCCTTTAAAACTGTATTTCTGGAGTTCCTATAAACTGCTCGGCAGCCACGGAGACCAGGACAGCTCGCAGCTTTGCCACTGGCTGAACACCAGAGTTGCACGCTGGCTTGTTCAAATCTCGAAAGCCCAGCATGGTCCCTGGGTGAGCACCCCACGGTTAAAATTAGCCTGGCCATCTGCTGAGGCTGCCGCTGGGCTATTCTGAGCCCAGTGAGCCGTCTGGAAGCAGGCCTGGGGCTGGGGGATGAGTGCCAGGGAGGTGGCTGCTTCCTGGTGAGTGGGGGTGATGGACTGGGAGGGTGGAGGCCCTGAGAAGGCAGGCCAGTGTCATGGCGGGGCTCACTGGAGCCTGGAGAGCACAGGATGGTGTCAGTGTCCTGTCCTCTGGCTTCTTTCTTACCTGAAGCTTTGTGTGCACTGAGACCCCAGCAGAATCACTCTGCAGGATTTCAGCAACGAGGCCAACAGCCGCTGAGTGCTCTTCGGACTCAGGAACCACACTGCGAACTTGGGCTTCGGAGGGAGAGGGGCCCCAGCCCTTCCGGAACCACCACTTGCCTCAGCGCCTGAGCTCTGCCTCCTGTCAGATCAGCTCCCACTCCCTGGTCCTTGGTACCAAAAAAATGGGGGACCTCTGCCTAGGAAGGGTCAGCACGCATTCTCAAGACAGCTCCCCCAGGTCCCACGATTGGGAGGTCAGAACAGCTCGACTGTCCCCTTTACGCAGAGCCAATGAGGATGGCTGGGTTGGAGGTGCCAGGTGGGCAGAGGCCTGAGTTCAGACAGCCCTGGGAACACAAAGGCTCTTTTGTTGACCCGACCTCCTCTGCCATCTCCTGGGAGGGATAGTACCCTTCGGAGCTAAGAATCACCGAACTAAGGGGTGAGGAATCTGGGGGTACAAATATAATGTGGATAGGCATTTACATTTACTCCATAACTTAGAATCCAGCTTCATATGTACGGGGTTAGCATCTGCCCATCATCAGAGACCCTGGACTCCAGCCAGAGCTGCTCACTGGCTTAACCTGCAGAGCTGACGGCCTGATGTGTGGCTTCCGTCCCCATTTCCATCATGCGTTGCACAGCCGTAGCTATTGCCGCCTTCCTTCTTCCACAACCCACAGCCAGGCCTGGAGCTGAGGGAGGCGACCCAAACCCTCATCCTGAAGGGTGAGTCCTCAGTAGCCAGGTTGCTGGTGCGGGGACCCTGTGCTTCCGGAGGTGCTCCCAAGGACCCCGTGCTCCAGACACAGTGCTCCTGGACCACACGGCTGCCTCCCAGTCCCCCTGGGTGATCAGGACCCACTACTCTGGGTGGCAGGGAAGCTGTCTTCTGCCTCTCTGAGGGGTGCTCCCGTGGCCAAGCCCCTGTTTGTGGCCAGGCATTCTGGGGTCTCAGGGCCACAGGTGGAAGCAAGGCCTCTGTGGTCTCTGCAGATCCTTACTGTGAACGTCGGCCGCACCATGGTCCTAAGGGGCCAGCCGTGCAGGACAGGCCTACAGAAGCCACTTGCACACACCTGCAAGGGCTCTACCACTGGGCTGCGCCCCCAGCCCTAGCCACTTGCATTTCAGCGGATCACTGTTAGCTCCTGGGCAGCTATACAAGCAATTATTGATTTTTAACTTAGAAGACTGTTCATAGGCAAGTCAAGAATTCCAAATGCAACTTTTACTAAGCTACATGTTCAGAGAGCTCTCATGTTCAAGTGCTCCTAGAAAAGGAAGCCATTTCTAAGAGAAATCAACTTCATTTGGCTCCCCATATCCATGACCAAAACCAAAGCAACATAGAGGCTTCAGACAACTGCAAAGGGTATAGCAAGCAGGAGATAAAAAAAGAAATCTACATAGTATGAAATTAGTGTTTATTTTTAGCTCAAAATAAATGCTTAACATTTTGCCAAAATCAAAACTAAAGCTGACCACTTAGAAAAAATGGAGGAACCAGGCAGGCAGATGCCACGGCCCGGCTCGGTTTCCCCACAGGGCTAGTCTAGGCAAACAAAACACGTACCCCTCTAGCCAACTTCTCCATCAGCTCTACCTACTGGGACTGTGCCCAGCAGGAGACAACCCCAAACCTCCCTCCCACCCCTAAATGCAACATAAAACAGGCTTGAAAAGTGGGGAAGACCCTTAACACGTTCCTGTAAAACCTGCCACAGGAGACCCAGCGAGGCAGCGTCTGGGCGACGAGGCTGAGGCTCTGCCACTGGGTTAAGGCGCACGGGCACCTGGGGGGCTCAGGGCGCCCACCTCGTTCACCACAGGGATGTCTTAAAGTTGAACTTCAGTTTCAGCAGATACTTCAGATTGACCTGAGCGATATCGTAGACGATGTATCTGGAGGGAGGCACGTCAAGGAACCAACAGGGCGGAGCCTGGGAAGGACGTGCCGAGCCCCCTGGTGCCCTGGGAATCCAGCTGGCCCACAAGGGTGGGCAGTGAGGCCTCAGATCCACACGGGAGACCACCCAGGGAGACCGTCACCACCAGACCCAGGGGAGGACAGCCCCCGGTCACTCTGCCCAGGGACCCAAGCACACATGGGAGCGCCATGGCGCCAAGAAACGCGGCACGCTTGCCAAAGGATACTCATTATACAGCAGGCAGGTATCGTTGACACCCGAGGGGACCCCGGTCCCCAGCGGGACCTCCACGCCCTCCAGGGTAATGCTGGCCGAAGGGTCAGGGGTAGTTTTGCCCAAACCTGTGAAACAGAAGGTCTTATGTTAGGAATCACAAGGATGGGCGTGAGAATGCCCAGGATGTGAGGTCTTCGGTAGCAGGCCACGTGCTCGTTTTAAGCCTCGGCACCCCCCAGTCTCTCCCTCTGCAGATGCAGAGTGGGGGCTGTAAAGCTGGGCTCTCGGCACCAGTCCCAAGCGGTTTCAAAGAGCAATCGCAAAGAGAAGCCATCAAGAAAGAGGAAAACAAGAGGTTATAGTTATAAAAGATTTTTGAAAAGATAAAGAAAATAAGTATTTGAAATAAAAGGTTTTGTATGGTACAATTCTGTGTAGAAAATAGAAGGTTATTATAGGAAAGGAACAAAACCAGAAAACCAAAACATTATAGATGATAAGGAATATATACAAGGTTTATTAAAGATAAAACTTGTGTTTTAAATAAATTGATATATACTGAAATTGAATAAAAAAAAAGCAATCGCAGCCCTTGGTGGGTCACACCGCCGCTGCATGAACCCCACAGCGGTCGGTTCCTCAAGGCCCCAAGTTCTCCTATGCTACCAACTCCAACAACCCCAGACGCTCGGAGGGAGGCCAAAGGCCCTCCCTGTCACGTTTAAAACCCAGAGCCACCGAATGCCCTTGTGCCTGGTGGCCACACCGAGCCTCTCCTAGGGCATCTGTGATATGAGCTGCAGCCACAGAGAGTGAACCTTATTCTCTGTGGGGGCAGGGTTGAGACAGGCTGGCCCCGGGCTTGAAATCCTTCTGCCTCTATTCGGAGGTGTTGGGAACCCGGCTTTTGCAGGAAAGGGCCCCTCCCTGGGCGCCCGGCCGCCCAGCCACTTCGAGGGACAGTACCTTTGACGCTGTGCTTGCCCTTGGGTAACTTGTTAATGTGTGACGCGTGCTTCAACTCGTACCTGTTCAGGACAGGACAAATCAGGAGGTCCCCCAGGTGCCGGGCTCTCAAACCACCAGTTATCACTCGGGAGGGTCCGATGAGCCACTGCCCACAGGACCCTGTCCACCTCTACCGGGCGCTCTCGCTGGCGCCCGCCTGCCATGGACCCTGCAGGTGCAGCTCTTCCCAACCCAGGGGCTGTGGCCCACCTGGAGCTGACAGAGCCCTCTGAACAGCTGCCTCCAGCTGGACCTGTCAGGGCGCATGGAGAACGCAGAACCGAGCTAAGTGCCCGGTTAACCTGGACTGGCGCCAGGGAGGCTCAGGCCCTGCGGTCTGGCCACACTGTACAGCTCCCCTCTGTCCCTGTCCACAGCAGGACAGACACCATGGTTCTGGGCCAGCAGGGCTCCTGTTGGTGTCCCCCAGTGTCCCTCTACCCCCTTCCGGCCCTGGCGCTGCTTCCCCGGTGCTCCCAAGCCAAGGATCCAGCAGGTGTGGCAGGGCGCCCGGCCACTCACATGTTTCCCAGGGCCACTTCTCCCAGCAGGATCAGGCCAATCGGGTCTCCCTGAGACGTGTGGCAGTAGTTGGCGCTCTTGGACACCATGTCGGCAAAGTAGATCCCTTTCCCGAACATGTAGCCTGTCTGCAGGGTGGGAAAGGGGGAGCTGAAAACCCGCAGGGGAGCCAGGCAGGGTCTTCATGGAAGGCCCGGGGCGGGGTGGCAGGTGCTCAGCTCAGTGAGGTGCCTGTCACCTCCAATGGCTGGCGACAGTGAGGCCCCAGCACTGCCTGCCCAACAGGAGAGGTTCCTGAAGCTTCCCAGCTCCCAATTTCCTGTCTCAACTGGGAAAATAACCTCAGGGGGCGGACGGCAGAGGAGATGAGTTAATCATTCCTACTTAGTGCCAAGCTCATCACACATGCAATGAACGCCAGGTACCTCTCCTCGCCACTGCAAGAGACGCAGAGGTCCGGGGGCCGCAGGCCATCACCTCGCTGCACCCTACCACGCAACCATGGTGGGCCTCAGGCCTCCTACACCTCACTCTCTACAAGGGGAAACAAGCAGCTGGGGAAGCCTGAGCCGGCCCCTCTGGGCCTTCTGGGGGACCTGCAGATGGCACAATGGCCCCTATGCCTGGGGGAGGATTTGGTCAGTTATCCTCCACTTTCAGGAGAAGACACTGAAGTTCCTGGAGGCTGCCAGCCAGGGCAGGCTCGGGCTGGCCCCTGGCCAGTGTCCTTTGCATGTGAACACACGCAACTAGCATTCACAGTATCCCTGGCAGGACGTTTCTTTTGTCCCAGGAATTCTGATACACGTGGCCTGGTCTGGAGAAGGAAGGAGTGGTGCTGTGGGCTGAGCGGTGGCTGGAGCAAGGATGTCTGGGAAAGGTCATGGAGCCGCCGTGACTGTGCCTTCCCCTCGGCCCACACCCCTGACCAGGCCCTGGACCACCCGTGGGGACAGATCTGCCCGCCCCAGGACAGGCACCTACCACGGGCGCCTCAGGCGGGGCGATCCGCAGGCCCTGGGACAAGATCCCGGCGAAGTTGGTGGCCCTGGAGCCATGCCACAGCAGCTTCCGGTTGTGAAGCTGCCTGAAGGGCTTGTAGCGCTGGCTCTCCCCCTCGCGCTCTACCTTGAAGATCTGGGGAGACGGGGCAGCCAGCTGGAACCCACTGACCTGGAGACCCAACTGGACAGGAGCTGGACACTGCCCACCCGGCCCCAGAGCTGGAAAACCTCAGCCTTGTGTGGTGTGGAAGGTTTCCCACCAGGCTCAGAGGGCAACGTGGCCTGACTGCTGGGTGCCATGGCGCACACCTGTGATCCCAGCAAACCGGGAGGCAGGAGAGTCTCGAGTTCAAGGTCAGAGGCAGCCTGTGCAACTCAGTGAGACTCTGTCTCAAGGTAAAGGATTAAAACAAAATGGGCTTGGGGCGCAGCCCAGTGGTAGAGTGCTTGCAAAGTATGTGTGTGAGGCCTTAGATGCAATCCCCAAGTCCTGCAAAAAAGCCCAAAACCAAAACCCAAAACCAACTCTGCTAGCAGTGCATCAGATATGCACCCAAGGAGCTTTTTGTTTTGTTGAGACAGGGTCTGGCTCTGTGGCCCAGGCTGGCCTGGAACTTGTGATCCCCCTGCCTCTACCTCTCGAGTACTGGGTGTGGCCATCGCGTCCAGCCTAAGGAACTTTATCATAAACCTCTGGTAGTTTTATTTTTGATTCTAAAATCCGGGCTAGGGACAGGAACTGTCCTTTAAAAACCAAATGAAAAGCACTCCCAAACTCTAACAGTGCTAATTTTCCTGCTCCACCAGCAAGCCCCTCCCTCTGATTGCCGAAAGCCGGGTGGGCAGCTCTTTCCCCAAGCCCAGGTCGGAGCAGCAGGTGGCGGAAGCTGGCAGGCAGCTTAGGGGACAGGAGGAAGGCTCTTACATCAACCACTTCCAGGTCATAGGCGTTGTGTGTGGTTGCGTGCGTGTTCTTCACGTACTTCCTGATGATCTCGGCTTCTTCAGAATCTTTGTCCACCACCTAGAGCAGAGGTGCGTTGGGACAGAACACGGGGACCCCAGGAGAGGCCCCTGGAGCAAGAAGAATAAACAGCTGGATGGACACCAGGACCGGTGAAGGCTGCTCAGGGAGGCCAGGCAGGGCTGCTGCGAGCCACGTGTCCAGCGTGGGGCCAATTCACTGGCCAGGCACCTGCCTCTGCCTGGACTGCGAGAGGACCTCAGAGTTCCTCCCTGCCTTAAACTCCCCGCTCCAGGCTGTCAGTGAATCTAGAAAGGGCAGGCGCCCTGTCAGTGAACTAGGGGAACCCAGAACAACGAACTGGTCTGGGACCCACAGTCCAGCTCACTGCAACGCAATGTGCCAAGCAAAGACACCACAGGGTAAGAGTTACGGTCCCTCGGCTGTAGGGGCTGAGGATAAGGACGAACAAGCAGCCTCCTGACCCCTCAGGCCACGTGTATTACGGGTGGCTCACAGCACGTGCCTCGTGATGTCATGCTGATGTGCTCTAAATACACTAAATACACCGAGCACTATCATGGAGGAGCCTGTGTGTTCGCTTGTGAGTTCGCATTTCTTCTCAAAGGTTAGAAAGTCTAGGAATTCTGGTCTTCCTCACTGCTTAATTAGAAGCTTCAGAACTGTACGTGGAGACAAGAGCCCTGTGGCTGAGAACCCACGGCCTTCCTAACACGGTGCCCCAGGGGCAAGAGAAGTGATGTTTGGGGTTGGAGTCTGCCTGGACCCAGGCTGTGCTGTGTCCTAAACGAGAAGCAGAGGCCCTGACTCAGCAGACCCTCGTGCACTGTAAAAGGCTGACTCCGGCACAGAAGGGCTGCTGACACTCAGGAAAGGAAGGGCTGGCCCGGCTACCTTAATGTCCGTTCTGAGCTTCTCATAGTTGACGTCCAGGGGGTCCTTGCTGCTGTCATCAGACCCGCCCCGGAGCAGACTGTAGGCCACCTCGATGTCCAGGAGGTTGTCCAGCATCTCCACCTTGGCCTGGGGACAAAACAGAGACCCCAAGTCAAGCACCAAGGTCGGGGACAGACTCCCTGCCGCTGGCACTCACGGCCACTCTGTTGACAGGCGGGGCCCATGCGAGGCATGCCACGAGCTCCGTGGGCTCCTGCGCAAAGGTGCGGAAAGGCTCTCCCTGGCCCTCGCTCTTCCTGCAGACTGACTTGGCAGAGCACGGGCAGCTGGCGGGGTTGTCTCCGCCCACAAGGGCCCCCAGTGTCCAAATGAGGCCAGGCGCTGCCACCGCGCCCTCTGAGCTCAGCCCACCTGCACACGGTCTGCGCTGCTCAGAAGCGGGGGTTTCTTCATGCCGAAGTCGTGAGGGATCAGGGTGTAGAAGCGGTTTGAGAGATCCAGGATGTGGGAGTCACTGCTGCCCTGGGACACTGCCTGCAGGGAGGGGACAGAGAGGACCTGACACAGAGGCCGCCGGCCCCAGGCAGGACACGCAGGGAAGAGCGCAGGAGAGGCCCTTCCCACGGGGCGGCCCCACCCCTCGGGGCTTCCCACAGGGCTAACGCAAAACTGAGTTGTCACCCTCCCTCACGCGAAGTAAAACCTAGGTGGGGGCCTTGGGGTTGCTTCCAGAAAATTCCTTCATCTTTTTCATGTCTGAGGCTGTTCATAACGTTGGGGTGCCCCCTGCCATGCCACTCAGGCGGCCCCTTTTACCCACTGACCCATCTCTATCGTGGGGCATCTGTTTTCAGTGCACCTGGAGGTCTGGGTGGCTATGCAGTTCCTACTGCCACCGTGCCGCTCAGTGCCAATATGTATAAGGTGCTCAATAAATGCACCAAAGAATAAACACCTGAGACACAGCGAATTTGGCCACCGTCTGGCACGCAGCCAGTTTCTGTCTCACATGACACTGGCTTCCATGAGCCGCAGAAGGGTTGTTCCGTAGCCTTCCCCTCCGATCAGCTTCCAGAGCCAGAGGCAAGCCCAGGCCAGGGCTCCAAGGCAGGCCACTGCAGAGGACCAGCTCTAACTGGGCCCGCTCCCTGGGGGCTCTTCTCCTCTTACCAGCCACGCCTGTGCCCCACCCCAAGTCCAGCCTCTCAAGGATGAGGCCTGAAGGCCTGGGGATTCTGGTGTGTACTTAATGTTGACTGAACTCGAATCACAGAGAAGAAAGACAGTCTCCTAATTGACTTCCCAGTGACTACAAAATAAACTCAGCCAATTTTTTTTTTTTTTTTTTTTTTTGCGGTACTGGGGCTTGAACCCAGGGCCTCGTGCCTGCATGCTTTGCAAGTGCTGGACCACTGAGCTGCACCCCCAGCCCATTTTTTTTTTTTACTTTTTGAGACAGGGTCTCGCTAAGTTACACAGACTGCCTCTGGTCTCAAACTCGTGATCCTCCTGCCTCCACCTCCCGAGCCGCTGGGATTACAGGCATGCACCACTGCACCAGGCTCAGCCGTACTTTCAAGGACACACAAAATAAAGTCACAATATTTTTTAAGAAGAAAACCAAATCGTTGCCAAGTTTATAGTTTGGGAAACAAGAACAATGCCATTCCTAAACCTCGCGACAACCTCTGGCCAGCAGCAGGCACTTGCCACATCGTGTGTGAACGGAAAAACCCAAGTCCTCACGAGCACAGGCCAGCACTTCCGCGCTGTTCCACAACGCGCCACCTGGGCGCCAGGCCACTCACCTGCTGGACCTCGCTGAGGATGGAGTACGCGGCCTGGATCTGCCTCTTGCTCAGCTTCCCCAGGGGCATCTTCTGAAGGTCGATCTGAGGAGAAAGGGGGCCCTCTGAACGCTGGGCACCCTGCAGTGTAGACAGGAGAGCCGGGCCTACCCTACCCCCAGGCCTTTCCGCCTCCAGTGGAAGCGGCTAGAAGCCTGCTCGGCTGCCTGGGACCCAGACGTCTGCAGACCACACAGCCCCTCCCACGGTGGGGCAGCACTGTGTGGTGGAGGTGCCTTCTCCCTCTGCTGATGGGCGGGAGAGGCCAACAGCACTGTGCAATGCCGGTGCACAGGCCGGGCCCTCTGACAGAAGACACAGCAGAAGCCCCGCATGGTTCCAAGGACAGGCTCCGGGCATGTCAGTCAGGGCTCCTCGACCAGGGCCCGATTCAGGTCACCTTGCCCCGGGCCTGGAAATAGGAACCGAAGACCCTCAGGCGGTAGAAGGTACTTTTTACTAAGACACACACCAGACTTAGGTCCCCTTCAAGTCAGCGACCCTGAAGGCCATACGCTTGTCCCATCAACACTGTTACTACTCACTCCACCGTTGAGGGAGACCGCGAGCTACAGCAGAAAAGGGGGTAGATCTGAGGCGAAGGCCTGGTCGCCTCGGGATCCACTGCGGTCTGGTGCTAGAGTGTCCCAAAGGCCAGATGCAGAAGGCCCAGCGTGTGGTGCTAGTGGGAGGTGGGGCGTCCAGTGGGAGGAAGCGAGGTCACGGGGCCCTGACGGGGGACTGGGAGCCCCCGTCTCTCCTTTGCTTCCCAGTGCCAGGCGAGCGGCCTGTCCTACCACACACTCCAGCACCACAGGCCAGAGCAACACAGCTGCTGGCCATAGGATGGACCGAAGCCTCTGGAGCTGAGCCGGGCAACCCTTCCCCCTCACAGGCCGACTTCCCCAGGTCCTCTGTCACATTATCACAAAGCTGGCCGGCACGGTGCTCCACTGGTAACTCGGGGCACCTCTGCAGGGCGGTGTCCACGACTTCCATAAGGGACCCTGCCAGGCTTAGTCTGCGGCCCAAGACACCTGTGCACTGGTGGACCCCTGGCTCTGAGGCTGACGTCCATGTCGCCAGGCCATCCCCAATAGCCCTCGGGGAGCAGAGGCTACCACTGGCCCCTCTGCCAGCACCTCCTGCGCTGCCTAGGAGGATGGTGGAGCTGAGCAGGAATTTCAGAAACAGGCGCAAAGGTGATGAATGGAGACTGAGGACAGGGAAGGTGTTTACAGCTCTGCAGGCAGCCGATCAACGGCCCCAGGTGGGGTGTGAGGGCACTGGAAATCCTAGGTCTGGGCAGGGCCTGCCTCCTGGCAGGAGATAATGGGGATTATCAGCTGGCTCTGGAGGGAGCCCTAGGGAGGGAACCCAGGAGATGTCCTCACTGTGGGCAGAGCCGTGCCCAGCAGGCCCTGGGAGGGAGGTGCTATGCCGGTCGCTCGGTGCCTACGTGGCCAGGACAGAAAAGACCTGGTGGCCTTCACCCTACCCCTCAGGTGTAGCACAGGCCACAGGGTGAGAGTCAGGGACCTGGACCCCCAGCTTCAGCCTGGTGAGGACCCCACCCCCAGGCTGGGACTCCCTTGTGGGGAGCGCAGGTCCCTGTCTGCCATGCCCTGACCACCTGGGCCATGGGGAGCCTCAGGCTAGGTGTGAGCACCAGGCGTTCCCCACGCTCCCCACCGCTGCCCTCGGCGGTTCTAGCAGCAGGTGCCATGGCTGCTGCTAAAGTAGCTCCCACCCAAGGGAGACCACGCAAATCTGCCACGGCACAGACCAGGCCAGGCCAGACCAGGCCCGAGACCAGAGAGAACACAGCCGCCTGCAGAGAAACCAGGGTGGCACAGGACTTCAGTGTGCACACAGCAGGGACCCCCCTCGAGCACCACAACCTTGGGGCACCCACCTACTGGCTGTTTACACTCGTGCCCCACCCTGCCTGCAGTCGGGCGGCTCCTGTGTGAACAGGCCTCTGCAAAGCAGGCGCTGGCTTGGCCCTGGCCCCACTCCTGTCCCTGCTAAGGCTGGCCAGCAGCTCAGAGAGGGCGTGGGGGAGACCCAGGACCTGAGGGGGGCCCCTGGGGCGGCGTGGCCATGTTAACCTGAGTCTGCTCTCTGCCTAAGGCCGCTAAGACCCAGGAGGACCCGCAGCGGTGGCAATGAGGACACAGACACTCCCCACCTCTGCCTGTGGTCCCTCCAACCTGGCCCAGGGAGCACGGCTGCTCCACGTTTTCCTCCTGTGTGAGGCAAATGCTCTACACCGAGCTCCCGGACCCCTGATCTTTCTCTCTGTCTCTTTTTTTTTGTGTGGTACTGGGGGTTGAACCCAGGGCCTCGTGCTTGCATGCTCTGCAAGTGCTGGACCACTGAGCTGCACCCCGAGCCCATTTTTTCACTTTTTGAGACAGGGTCTCGCTAAATTACACAGATTGCCTCTGGTCTCGAACTTGCGATCCTCCTGCCTCCGCCTCCCCAGTTGCTGGGATTAACAGGCGTGTGCCACTGCGCCCAGCTCTGATCTCTTCTTAAAAACGGCTAGTAGGGGGTTTTTTCCTTCAGTCCCAGGGAACTAAACCCAGGGCCTTGTGAAAACTCTGCAAGCGCTCTACCCCTGAGCTGTATCCCCAGCCTGTTTTTCCCTTGTTGTCCTGAGTCAGGGTCTCGCTAAATTATGCAGAACGACTCTGGCCTCGAACCCACCTCCATCTCTAGGTGGCTGGGATTGCAGGCGTGTGCTATCACACCCGGCTCGGCTGGTGTGAGTCTCATCGGATGAGGTGAGCACCAGGAGCTCTGTGCCTCAGGATGGCGGTCGCAGGAGTTCTGAGTGGAATCACAGAGGGCTTCCTGCGACCACTCCAGCTGGCGGGTCTGGCTGGGCTTCAAAGGAACCCGGCCTCCCCACCCTACCACAGCTACAAAACAGGGACCAGGGACCACTGGCCGTTCACCGGGGCCCACACCTCACAGCAAATCAAACGGTCCCTGGAGAGAGAGAGAGAGCAGGCACCGCAGGCCGGGCGCTCGCCGCTCGGGGCCTGAAGGACAGGGCCGAGCCCCGGCAGCCTGTTGATTCTGACAGAAACGCTAGAGAGGAAGAGCCGCGGTGTGCCTCGGCAGCCTGGCACCACGCAGCCTCAGCAGACGTGCAGACGCCCTGCCGGGCACCCACCTCGTACTCCACCAGGGCCTTCTTCATGCTCTCCACGTCGAAGATCATGCCCACGAGCTCCTGCACGGGCTTCGGCAGCCTGGACTTGGTGCCGGGGGTCACCGTCAGCTTCTTCAGCGCCTCTTCGTCCTGCGGGAGGGAGGACAGGAGGGGAGACTCGGGCCCGTGGCCTGGCAAAGCAGTGCCGCTGAGGGTCGGCTCTGGGTGCCGGCACAGGACGGAAAGCACCAGCAAAAAGGGCTGAGTGTTTGCCAAAAAGGTCGTGGCCACAGGGCCCGGTGTCTGCGCACGTGGGCAACAGTTCCCAGACCCCAGTCCTCCTGGCTGCTGGCAGCTCATGTTCCAGCTGCCACGGTGGTGAGCGCACCGCTGACCCACTGTGGGAACCGGCCAGTGCCCACCACACCCAGCCTGGAAGTGCCGGGCAGCTGTGAAGGCGAGCCCTGGGCCGGGGGACACGAGACCGATGGACACATTTCTCTCATACGTGTCCTCGCTCAGGGGCCAGGTTCAAGACAAGGTACAGGGCCTGCTCTCCAGCCCCAAGGATCTCCTGCATGGCCAGTTTCCTGCCGGCTGGCCGGACGGTGTCACAGCACACCCTGCCTTCGCCCTCCCTCTGCCCCTGCCTCACCCCGCTGGACAGCGAGTAGACTTCACTTGGCCTCCTGGACAGCCCAGCGAGGTCAGGATCAATTGCACTGCAACTGTCCCAACCCTCTGAGGACAGGGACTGTGTTGGGCAACCATGGCGTCTCCACGGCATCCCCAGCAGCAGACACAGTGCTCTGGTTCTGGAGGGAAGGCGACGGGTGCTGGACCTGCTGTGTGCCTGGCTTCTCCGGGCTCCAGCGGGATCTGTGCCTCCCGCCTGCTCAGTGGACCCTGCTCTCCCCGGTGAGAATGGAGCCTGCTAGTGCCTTTTGCCATCGGGTAGCCCAAGGGCACACGGTCACTGGGGTGAAAAGCCTCATTTGGGCTCACATTCCTAATGACCTAGTAACTCCGCTTCCAAGGGGAATGATCACAAGGGCACGCAAGCATTTGTATGTCTCCCAGCATCATGACAGCAAATGCCTGGAAATAATCCACATGCCTAACAGGAGGGAGGGAGCTGTTCTGATCACCTATGACTCTGGCCCAGCCCAGGATGGAATTGTATGTGGCCTTAACAAATGATGCTTTAGCTGGGTGTGGTGGTGCATGCCTGCAACCCTAGCACTTGGGAGACTGAGGCAGGAGGACCATGAGTTCGAGGCTAGCTTGGGCCACACAGCAAGAACCTCAAGAAAAATAAACAAATAAATATAAATAAAATAAAATACCCACCTTACCACAAAAATAGCAACTAGGAAATAACCAAATGTGCCTGTTAACATACATAGGGAGACTCTGAAACTATACACATAGGCAACATTGGGACTAAAACTGCCCTAGCAAACCAGTCAAGTTACTATTCCACTTGATCCTACACCAGGTCATACCTATGATAACCCATCTACTAAGACAGCCTCTGAAATCCATGCATCACCCCAGATGACTACAAAGGCTGCTAGTCCACAGTGTCTCAAAAATTCTATCATCAGCTGGACACAGTAGCAGCAAATACCTATAATTGTAGGACTCAGGTAGCCAAGGTGGGAAGATTCAGAGTCTGAGGCCAGCCTGGGCTGCACAAGAAGACCTCACCCACCACCCTAAAATAAAAAGAAAAAAATTCTATTGCTTTTGAACTCAGAGCCTCATACATACTTTGCAATGCTCTACCACTGAGCTGTACCCCTAACCCATTTTTAATTTTTTTATCTTGAGACAGGGTCTTGCTAAGTTAGGCAGGCTGCCTCTGGCCTCAAAACTGTGATCCTCCTGCCTATGCCTCCCGAGTTGCTGAGATGACAGGTATGCGCCACCATGATTGGCTATGGTGCATATTTTATAAAAAGCTTTCATAGCATTGACTGAGATGATCATATGGTTTTTGTATTTTACTCACATGGCCTAAAGGTTGAACCAACCTTGTGTTCCTGGGATTTGCATTGCCCTTGGTCTATAAATCCTCACATGTTGGTTAATTCGTTTGCTAGTATTTTGAAAATTTTGCATCTATACTCAGAGTATTGCTCTCTACTTTTCTTGTGCTGTCTTTGTTATCAGGACTCTACTGTCCTTGTTATCAGGACTCACGTAATGAGTTGGGGAGTGTTTTCTTCTATTTTTGGGGAAAAAAATTTGTGAAGGACTGATATTAACTCTTCTTTGGACATTTGGCACTATTCATCAATAATGCCCTCAGACCCACGGGGTGGATTTTAAAGAATAAGGTGCTCTTCCTTTAGTAGTAAGAGATGGTTGAGGAACATGAAGCTATTACCTGACCATAGTCAATCTCCAGAGGGTAGAACTTCTTGGGATATTTTGTGAAGTTTTTGGAGTGCCAAGCATTCCCAGTTTTCTCTTCATATAATTTCATGAAGTGCTCAATGGCATCTTCCTTGGATGGCATCTGCTCAAGTTTGTTACTGCCAATCACAGTGCCCACGCGGCCCCAGGACCGGAAGATCCAGTACCTGTGAGGGGGAAGGCCAGAGGATTAAGAGCTTGAGGCCAGAGGTAAGCTGACAGACCCCACCTGGTAAGGGAGGGCACACGCATGTAGGTGCCCACAGGTGCTCAGCAGCTGCTATGGACAGAGCCCAGGGCCTTGCCCGGGATAGGTGAGTGCTCTGTTGCTGAGAGAGAACTTCACCCCAAAGCAATCACTGTCGATTTAATTAACTAGGAATTTGAAGTCAAGTTCAATACTTGCCAAACTCCATTTGCTTCCTGACTTTAACATGTATACAATGAAAAAAATCTCGACAGGCACGGTAGCTCACTCCTGTCACCCCACCGGGCTGAGAGGAGGAGACGGGAGGATCAAGAGTTCGAGGCCAGAGGGAGTCTGAGTAACTTAGCGAGACCTTGTCTTAAGATAAAGAATGGGGCTCAGGGTACAGTGCAGCCCACTGATTGAGCACTTGCAAACCATTCATGAGGCCCTGGGTTCAACTCCCTAGTACTGCCAAAACAACAAAACGAAACCCTTGAATTCTGCTTCCCTCCGTGTCTAAGGTAAAGCTAGGTGGGAGAAGGTGAGGCCGTACCCTGTAACAGCTGGTGGCCAGTGGCTCCTTGTCTTGCCCACCTCGGTTCTCACACCCCAGGCCTGCAGGCCCCTGGCCCCCTCACCGGCACTCCTTGTCATCCTCTAGGAGCTGGAGCTTGTAGTAGGAGTTGGTCCCCTTCACGATGTCCACCAAGCCGAGCGTGGCGCTGAAGACCTTGCCGCCTTTCTCCAGGACGTGGGCCGAGTGCTCCAGACCTGCCCCAGAGGGAAGCCGAGGCCCTCAGGGCTCGCGCCTGGCCACACACAAGACGACCCCCGGGGAGCTCCCTGCAGACTTGAGCTAGGGATAGATGGCAGCGGCCCCGGGCTGAGGTGGAGGCAGCCACAGACTGCAGGACAGGACACTCACCAGAATCAGGGTCCACGGCTGCCCCGCCCTTGAGCGTTAGCTTCATTCTCTTTTCAGACTTGTTGACACCTGGGGAGGGGGACCATGAGCACCAAGCTGAAATGGGGGGAAGCCAGAGGGAGCCTCCCGTCACCCAGCCCTGGGCTGCTGCTCTGCTCCGGGAAAGGCCGACGGCCTGACCCCCGGGGCCAGGAGCCGGGCCTCACCCTCCTCCTTGGCTGGGCCCTTGCTCTTCTTGGCAAGTGCAGCCCCCGACTTCGCCCGGGGAGCCGCGACCTCTTCGACGGGCTCTGCCTTCACCTCCGCGCCCCAGGGGGACATGACGTGGGCCGAGAGCAGCTCCTGCAGGCTCTTGGTGGAGGCGGAGACGTCCTGCAGGAAGTCCTCGGACACCACGCGGACGTTGGCTCCCTTCACCTCCTCCATCTTTTTGCTCATCTTTTCCACCTCCTCTGCTCGAAATGGGAAGGAAAAAGAACACACACGATACTAAACTGTCAAACGACAGTCAAACGAACCCCAACCTCCCGTGACTGTAGAGGTGCCCTTCCCGGGGACACCCACGCCCTGGTCCCCCACGGCTCCCCTCCCTTCACCCAGACCTCCAACCACCCACTCATCTGCAGAAACGGCCCCTCCCCTTGGTGACCACCAGGCCAGCCTTGTCTGCTCTGCTCCATGGAATGGGGGCCAACAGAAGTGCCTCAGAACGGACCCCATGCCACGTGTGGAATGCCACGCAGTTTCCCTGGCTTCAGGCCTCAGACGTTTGTCAGCACGATACACCAGATGAGACCGGGCTTGGTGTGTAAAACGCCAGCCTGGCAGGCAGGAGGTCTGGGGCTCTGCACCCAGCACCACAAAGGAAGAACCAAGACGAGACAGAAGACACCCCCTAACCCAACGACAAAACCACCTGCTGGGAAATCTATTTCTCTCTGCATTTGCCAAGCCTATCTGAGCTGTAAATTCTACTCTGGCAGCGAGTCTGCACACACCTTGTGGGACAGTGCCAGGTGGCGAGAACAGCAGCTTAGTCTCTGGCTGGGGACGAGGCACAGCCAAGCGTCTACTACGAGGCTGAGGGGCCACTGGAGGCCCACACACTGGCTTCCCTTCGGGAACCCAGGAGATGGCACGTGGAGTTCTGAACGCCGTCTGTGGCGCACACTTCCTCAAGGAACCCTCACCGTGATCCCAAGGCAGAGGTGAGTCCACCCCAAACTCCATGTCAGGGCTGGACGTGATGGTATAGGCCTGCAATCCCAGCACGGGAGGCTGAGGCAGGAGGACCCTGGGCTTGGGCTATACAGTGAGCTCCAGGACAGCCTGAGAAACACAGTGACTCCCTGCCTCAAAAAACCAAGCACCCCCCCAGCCCGAACTCACTCTTGGTGCTGACACACAGGGAGGCCTTGCTGGCCGTCCCCGTCAGCTTCCCGCCAAGCCGCTCCACCATGGCCTTCACTTCGTCCTTGTTGCGCGACAGCTTCCCAAGTGTCAGGATCTTCATGTTGGACAGGGGCTTATCTGGGATGGGAGGGAGGACAGAGCTGTCGCACTGGGCTCCTGTCCCCCAGGAAGGTGGGGGGAAGCAAGCACCAAGCCATCAGAGGACAGCCAGGGCATCCCGCGGGGACCCTGGCCAGCCTCCACACGCCCCTCACCATCTTCCCGGGAAAAGCCTATGAAATCTGAAGCAAGGGGCCAGCAAGGAAGCAAAGGACGGGACGGAAAACTGTCACTGAGAATCTGTCATAGGTCCTCTGCCAGGACCGGACAGGGGACAAGCTGTGAAAGGTACTACCGGAGGCAGCTGGGGGGCACCCGGGCTGCAGTGAGGCCTTGGGACCCGGAGGCTGGAGAGGGCTAGGAAGGGGGAGGGCCACATGGGCTCCTGATTCCTCCTGCTGCTCCCCCCCTCCCACCTCCTGCCTAACAACAAACTAACTCCTATTTACAAATCAGACACGTCTCGACAGTCGCTCAAAGCTTCCGTCAGCAGTTCAAACTGAGCTGGGTTGGTCGAGGCAAAGACCACACTGTTCAGCACTGGCCGGGCGATGGTGCTGCCTGCAGGGGGCCTGTTTCCTGCAGGAATGCAGCAGTGGCCACAGCGCCAGCCCCAGGGCCTCGGAGGGAGGTCACAAGGGACACCCATGAGCTCCCCTGGACACTGGCCACGGTCTCCAGGAGCAAAGTCAGATGTGGGTGTGAACTGCAAGCAGACCGCAGGGGAGGGCCCCACTGCTCATGCACATGGACCCTGGCTGCAGATCACAGGGGACGTGGGATGACCACCGACACATATGGGGCCCATCCGAGATGCGAAGGTCGCTGGTGGGCTTGTGTTTGCAGTGGGACCCCATCCTCCACCAAGCACACGGTGGCACCACAGTCAGACAATGCCACATGGGAGGGAGTAAGCAGAGGGTACTTCCTGTCAGGAGTGCCCAGGAACCTCGCAGCCTCTGGTGCCTTGGAGCAAGCCTAACACTGAACAGTGACACCCCAGGCTCTGCAGGGAGACCTGGATGTGGTCTGCAGGACCCATGGGCAGCACTTCCTGAACACGGCCCAGGGACGGCCATCCACAGCCTCTTCCAGGAGCCTCCCGGCCTCCCCCACCAGAGACAGCTGCTCGTTCAAGATGTTCTTGTTCTCTGTGCTGGGCCCTGCTGCTGGGGGCCCGTCGTGGGCAGGGCACAGAGATTCCAGGACACTCCCATCACCCCACCACGCCCCCGAGTGTGGGGCTAGTCTCGGGAGGCTCTGAGGTCTGGGCCCTGGAGCCGTACCTGCTGGGGCAGAAGAGTTCACAGCAGTGGGCGTGCAGGCGGGGCGGGGTGGGGGTGCAGCCGGGGCTGGGGTGCTGGGCTCTGGGGGAAACAGCCGCTCTTGCTTTTTGACCTTCAATTTCTTGAGGTAAGAGATTTCTTGAAATTCCTGAAGAAAATAAATATTAGTTTTTTATGAAATCCTGTCTGCCTTGAAATCACCACCGGACAGACCAAGGAGGATTTGGTCTATGCAAATTAAACAGTCTCCTCTTTCTTAAAGAACATGAAGTAAGAAAGTGTGCAGGTTCTCAGGTGAAAGGCAGCATTCCTGTTGTTATAACAATTATTTCTGGTATTTCTACATCTGTGATAGACCTGGTATTGTGCTTGCTTTAACAGAAAAATCTTCTTCCTTAGGGGAAAAATCCCTTAAAACAGAAACAACCCCCGAACAGCTGACCACCTGATCAAGGAGCCGCCTTTGCATCCTGTGCATGCAGCCTCACTGGCCCCGTTCTTGAGCTGCTCCTGCCCTAAGTCGGCAGACCCCAGGTCCCCTGCCCGTTCATCCATAGATGAAAGCCCCCAAGACTGCACACGCTAGCAAGACATTCAGCACCTCAAAGGAAATCTACAGTATTTACTACGAACTCTTCACTGCCAGAGTTCACTCCTCGTGTCCTGAGACAGGGTCTCACGTGCAGCCCAGGCTGGTCTGGAAATGTGTCGATCCTCCTGCCTCTGCCTCCCACGTGCTGGGATCGCAGGCGTGCACCACCGCACCCAGCTCCACCTTTCTCACAGGTGACACACAGAAGGCCTTGGGCTTGGTGCCCACTCAGCAGATGCCAGAGACTCGCGCCTTCTGTGCAAGCCCGGTCCCCACATTCCTGAGTCTCCCCTGAGTGGGAATCAGCCTTCGCAGCTGCGCTGTGCCCAGGCTTGGTGAGTGCAGGTGGGGGTCCAATGGCTTCTGACACACACCGAGCACCTAACCAATGCCACGTCCCTCAGGGAGGCCCAAAGGCAGCTCCCACCCTGGGGAAGACCCTCCCTCTGGGATGAGTGAGGCCACGCAGGGGCTGGAGTCAGAGCTGACTTCTCCACCTGAGGCTGCTGAGGTGGCGGGGGCAGGGCACATGCAGGCCGTGACCTGCCAGTACTGCAGCAGCAGCAGGCTCCTGGTAACATGGTGGCCTGCAGGGGACCCCAGGAAGTTCGCGCATGGTGTGAGTGTGACCGTGTGGAGTGTGGAGGAGGTGGAGCAGATCAAAAAGGGATCAGGGACACCAAGAGCCGACTTTGATTCTCTGAGACGACCTGGGTATTGTGACAGACCCCACGTGCACACAGGCAGCAGGCGCCAGCAGACGGGACGATGTCCCGCGCACACAGACCCTTCGAGTCCATGTGCAGATGCTCCCCAACCAACACCCACAATGCAGGCAGCTCTGCTTATTGTCCCTTCTAATCCTCTCCACCACCAACAGCAGAAGACAAACTTCCCGTGATAGAAAAGCAGGCCAGCTGAGCAATCACAGGAAGACCCTCAAGGCAGGGAAATGCCATGGGGACCAGGTGGGTCGGAGCCTGGACAAAGGCGGGGGTAGTGTAGCAACGGCAGACGCAAAAAGTGACCCCACAGGGCATTCTGGTCTCAAGGACGGGCCAGCTGTGAAGGAGCGCGAGGAAGGGTGCAGTCTTGTGACCAGGAGGACGAACAGGTGGAGAAGGCAGGGCCACGCTGACCTGGCAACGGATCCCCGGGGGCTGCCCCACCCTTACCTTCGGGGTCACCCATTCCTTCCGGCTGGGTGTCTGCGTCCTGACCATGCACTTGGTCCAGGCGGTGACGTCGCCGGTGCAGTAGTAGGCATCACTCCTGAAGACCAGCTGCCCCGAGCACTCCTCACAGGGCAGCAGGGCCCCAAATGCCATGCCGTCGGCGACTCGGTCCAAGATCTGCAGCCAGCGAAAGAGCGTGTCGGGGGACCGAGGGTACTTGGGGAGGACGGCTCCCAAGGCACACTGAAGGCTGCCGGGGCTCTGGTTCCTCAGAGACCTCATCTCTGGGTGAGGGGTTCCAGCAGCACCCCAGCTCACAGACTCAAGAGAGCGAGGTGGGGCCGCCCAGACCCTCCCAGGGAGCGCCCAGCTCCTTCTGCAGGCTTGGCGGCCTGAGTGTCTACACCGGCAGCACAGAGGGGACCCCCGGAGTGAAGCACGTGGTGTGAGCACCCCAGGCGGATAGGCGCCCCATCTCAGCCGTCGTCGAAGCCCCAAGCAGGAGGGACGTAGCCACGTGGGGAGGCCAGGAAGGCCCACCCAGCCTGTCCTCCTCCCCGGGGAGGTGGTGACCACGTGGGGGTGCCACCTGCAGGACACAGCCCTGGAACGCCGGCCCCTGGCAGCTGGCACAAGCAGGTGTCCCCACCAGGGCCCCGCAGGCGGCTCACCGCTGACTCCCCGGAGGGCACTTGCTGCTGGTTGGAGATGAGCAGCTCCTTCAGGTCGTTGGTGGAGCAGACCTTCTTCAGCTCGTCCTTGATGTTCCAGATCAGGTCGTTCTGGGCCTGTGGGCGAGACCGGGCATCTGCGGCCACAGCTCCGGGAGGGCAGCCGCCTGCCTGCACACTCGCTGGGGAGCCCGCTGAGCCGTCTGCTCCCCGCCAGATCTGACCTGACACACTCCTGTGGATACCACAGCAACCCGGAGTGCACCCACAGAACACCCCAGATAGTGGGGAGACCTCGGACAGTAAGGAGAGGCGGGAGCCAAGGCCCCGGGGCCTGGACTCCAGGGGATAGAGAGGAGCCGGCAGCCCAGAGCAGCTCCACTCCCAGCACCTGGGGGAGGGGTCGCTGCTCCCCACCAGCCCTGGGAGGAGGAAGGGTTCCCTAGCTCCAATCCCAACTGCACCGCACTCGGTATTAGGCAGGAACCCCTGGAAGTGCTCCGGCAAGGAGAATTTGAATCCTGACGAGTTGAGCGTCAGCTCTTGTTGACACCTTTGGGATTTATCCTGTCTGCTTCTGTCATCACTTGCTGAGGAAGCATCGGCCTCCTCAGCGTGGGGCTGAGGCCTCCTTCTCACTGCTGGTCATGGTCCTGGCCGGCACCGCACCTTTGCAAGCAGATGAAAGTGCCAGCCCCATTGCACCTGTAGGCTGTGACCCGCACCCGTGAGGGCTGGCGCTCACCCACGAGGCTGCAGCCGCCCCTCACACTGCTTCCTGCTCAGTGCCCCCCCCACCCCCCCACAGTTGGGCATGTGCTGGAATGCCAGCAGTGGAGCAGAGGCAACGCAGGGAAGAAGCAGGCTAGTGGCCTGAGGCTCGATGGAAGCAGCAGGAACAGGCTCAGGGTGTGGAGGCCGAGGGAGCAACCGAGTCTTCTGGCTCTATTTCTCTGGTAACAGCAGGGAGAGACCCCCACCAAACCCACTGGACAGCAAATGCAGAATAGCCCTGCAGTCTGGGGCAGCCAGACCCAGCACAAGACAGGCCCCTTTCACTCTTACACCATCAGACCAAATTTGTGATTCTTGTAAATAACTGAAGCCACATCAGACATTGCTTCAATTTTCCTGCTCCAGCAAAATCTGAATGCTCAGGCAGGAGACCCCCCCAGATGGCTCACGAAGTCAGGTTCCCAAGAAGAATAACTGTTCCCTCCTGAACTCCCAAACACCCAGCATTTTCTGATGAATAATTTTTAGTTTGCTTCACCATGCATGTAACCAATACAGTTGACGAACCCACGGTCAATGACCAGTGATGTAATGGGGGATTTTCTTCCATTTCACAGTATGCCTTCCATCCCTTTGTTAGGCAAGAGACTCTTATTTTAAAAATGTGGAAAAACTGCATCTCTTCAAACCACTTAGCTGCCTGTCCTAAGGACCCTGGCCTCCTTGAACATCACGCTCAGTTTCCAATGTTTGCAGGATGTACGTGAGTGCCTGACGGGCCTGGAGCATGATTCCACACTGCCCAGGACGCCCAGCCCGTCGGCGCCCGGCAGCAGACTGGCGCCTGTGGCAGAACGTGGGTCCTCTTCAAGTAAAACCCACTTCCTCGGGAGGAGGAAAAAAGCACCTGGGAAAAAGCCGCGCTCTTCAACAGCAGCCCCAGCGCAGGGAGGCGTAAAGGTCTTAGACGGTGGGGGACCTCTCTGGGTTTCCCCCCAGAACGCACCTTGAGGGCCTTCTCCAGCTTACTGTCCTTGTCCTTCTCCTTCTTAGACTTCTTCTTCACTGCCTCGTCCCTCCCGTCCACCTCGTCGCCTTTCCTCTTTCTGAAAGAGACACAGGACGTGAGGAAGCGCCAGAGCCACAGAAACTGACACCCAGTGGCCTGGGAGACACAGCTCAGTGCCACGTCAGCTCCACCAGGCAGGCACCCACCGCCGCCTCCCTTGCTGCTGACTCTGCTGGCTGACTCCTAGGGACCAGGAGGTCACACAGCTCCTGGAGAGGGAACGGAGGGCTCTACGACCCACGGAGCACCCAGGACAGTGCCCTGCTCCCGCCCCACCTGGCCTCGAGACCTCGTGCACCTTGACACGCACAGGACAGGAATTACAGAGCAGACTTAGCGGCCACGCAGAGGCCAGTGAGCCCAGACTCTGCGTAACCGAGTCCAAGGCCTGGCGCTTCTCTTTGCCGCCAGAGAGGGGAGAATCACGGACCTCACCGGACTGTGTCTCAGCTGAATGGGCCCAAGTGCAGGACTCAGCAAAGGCCCTGCTACACCCTGCAGGCTTGGCAAAGCCGGCTACTGTTCCGCAAGTGTGGCCGGTGGGTTCCCACACCTGCACCCGGCGCTGCAGTGCCCCAAGGATCTGCATCCAGGGGCTGGGTCTGCCAGCTCCTCACACAGGCCAGGGGCGCAGAAGCTGCCAACCGAGCCTATGAATTCGGGGCTGAGATAACACTTGGCAGCTGCCCGGTGCTGACAGTCAAGTCACTGCCTGAGCAGCACCCTCTGTGTGTTAAGGGGGCCGGGGGCTGGCAGGGCAGAGAGGAAGTGCCCATGGACCTGGGCCATCACAGCCAGTCCCCTGACCCGAGAGGGTAGGACCAGGCAAGGACTGCACCGCTCTGAGCTCCAGGTGGGAGCTCCCGGGCTGGCCCTGTTTCTACACAGCTATGACTCTCCCGGAGACCTCACAGGACCACATCCCCGCCTGCCACAGGGACGCCGAGGGGACGCTAAGGGAGGTACTGAGGGGCTGGTGGCAACGCAGCCGTCAACGGGGGCAAGGGGACTACTCAGAGGGGCAGTGGGGGTGTGAGGGGGTGGCTGTCAGATGTCCACAGGGCACGTGGGAGTGGTGCCCACGCACCTGGGGCTGGCGCTGCAGGGCTGTGGCCCGGGCTGCCCGCAGCCTGAGGCTCCCCTGCGCCCACTCACCCTTCGCCCTTCACCGCAGGGAGCTGCTTCTTCAGCACCTCCTTGTCCTCTGCGGCCAGGAGGCTGAAGCCCTTCAGCTGGCTGGCGCTGTACTCAGGCCGGAAGCCCAGCTCCTCCCTGCACTTCACAAAGCAGCTCGGATGGTACCAGCGGTCGATCATGCCTAGCTGGGGCTTCTCCGGGTCCAGCATCTTCTTGGACAGGCGCACCTGGCCCTGAGGGGAAAACGGCACGTGGCACTCAGGGAGTGACAGGTGGGACCGTGGACTGGAGGGTCTGCTGTGCCCAGCCGGCAACTCAAGGGCCCCTGGGAGGTCCCCACTGTGACATCACCCAGGACTACACACTGCCCTCAGGCCTCTGCACCCCCGTTTTATCTACTTATTTATCTTTTTCGGCACTGGGAATTGAACCTGGGGCCTCACACGTGGGTTTTGCAAGTGCTCGACCACTGAGCTGCATCCTTAGGTCGTATTTTACTTTGTGTTTAGAAACAGGGTCTTGCTAAGTCATGCAGGCTGCCTCCAGCCTCAAACTTGCGATCCTCCTGCCTCCACTTCCTGACACGCTGGGATTACAGACATGGGCCACGGTGCCTGGCCTGTACCGCCATTTTAAATGAGTTCGTTCCAAATGGGTCGCTGCATGACCCTGTCTGGACAAGGATGTGGCCACACTTCCCTGGGATGCTGACCTGGGGCAGGCATGAGAAGGGTGGGGTGGTGGGCTGGGCAGCCGGGCCGCGCACACACTGGGGCTGACCCCAGCACAGCACACGGGGCCCAGGGGGGATGTCTTTGGCCATCCTCACCCGCCTAGGCTCTCTGATCTCTGCACACAGGACGGCAGCTAAGTGGCAGGAATAACCTACAGCCAGGAGCCCAGTCCTGCCAGCCGGCCAGGGGGACTACTCGGCAGCCTGACACTCCTGGGGCTCCATGCCCGGGAGCCACAAACCCAGAGAACTCAGCCGCAAAGGCTGCTGACAATGTGTGAAACTTCACCTCAGACCAAGCCACTCACAATGGCACCCCCCGCCCAGCATTCCCCTCAGACAGAGGACTTCAATTTCTGCCTCTCATTTTCCATAGCTGAAGGGAGCTGGAGAAGACTCTGTAATTCTCAGTGTTTCCCAATCTCGTGCCCGCTGTGGTTTGGATCTTGAGTGTCCTGAAAGGTCCGAGTGCCCCCAGCCCGTGTGCTCTCGGAACGTGGTGGGACCTTTAGGAGGCGAGGCCTAGTGAGAGCAAGGCAGGGCGTTGGGAGTGCGCCCCTGAAGGGGACGCTGGGGGCAAGGCCCCTTCCTGTGGCTCCCTTTGCTCCCTGGCAGCCATGAGGGGGGCAGCCTCCTCTGCCACACGCTCCCGCCAGGATGCACTGAGGGACCACGGCTGAAACCTCTGAAGCCACGAGCCACAGTAAAGCCTGCCTCCTTTCAAGGTGACGATCTGGGCACTCTGTCATAGCAACAGAAAGCCAACGCTGTACCATACTCTGAGGAGGCAGAAACCCTCAACCACTGCCTTCAGTGACTCAGTGAGTATGCTCATGTGGCCGGGAGAAGGGTGAGAACGGTGACGGGCACAGGCCGCCTCTGCCCTGTCACCAGCTACATGGACCTGATGGGACCAGCTCCACCTGACAGTCAGGCTTCGGGAACCAGAACTGCGGGGGAAGAGCGGCCTGTGGAGCTCCTGGGAGGCCCACCCCAAACAACGCCCCCCGCCACGACAAATGCCCCCATGCCTGCGTCTGGGGGAGACCCCAGTGTTAATGCTCCCTGGGCCTCTGGCCACACATGAGGCGGCGGCCGCGTGCCAGGCCCAGGGCTGCCTGAGGCCCTGTCTCCCCACCGCCCTCCCGGCAGGCCCCGCGCCCACCTTCTCTATCTTCTCCATGCAGCCCTTACACGTGCTCCGGTTGGACTTAGCATACTCCGCCGCGAAGTCGCCCAGCGTCTTCTCCGCCTTGCCGCCAGTGGCCTGGCCTTTGCCTGAAGAATCAGGGAAGGGTGGCACGTGTCTCAGCAGCCTTGGGGTGCAGCACCCCAGTCCCAATCCCTCCCCACCCCTGGAACCTTCTAGAGGACACTGGCTTCGGGGCGACCACAACGGATCCACCTGATCTCCGCTGGTACCAACCGTGGCCACGGCTTGGAGCATCTTTTCCCAGACAGCTGCTGACGGGCATGTGTTGCTGGCGGAGGCCACCCGCCTCCCCCATGTCTCCCTCCCTGGAGGAAGCTCCACTCTGGAAAGGACTCACTAAGAGTTTACCATAAAAGCCTCCAATCACACTAAATTTTAACACAGCCTAATTTCTGCTATGCTTTATCAAAGTTAAATGCAGTATTAAAGGGAATATCTCGATACATCTCTAACTTAAGTACGTGTAAGAATTAAATATGTGGTAATGGTGCCTCTTCAAAATAGTGGGATAGGGTGAATCATCCAATGAAGTGTTTTGGGGAATACGTGGCCAAAAGCTAGATGTTTTTCTCATATGGAATAAGTTTGTAGGCTGAAAGCTTCCCTCTTGAGATCAGGAACCAGACAAGGCTGTCCTCGGCCACCGCTTCTGCAACACTGCAGTGAAAGTTCCTGCGCAGCAGGCAGGAAGAGAGTAAGAGGTCTAAGTTTAGAAAATCACAGGTGAAGCCTTCCAGTTGTAGATGACATGACCGTGTTCACGGGATAGCCTTAGAAATCTACAAAAAAGCTTAACAGATTTGTAGGAAACAAGGTCAACTTACAAATATATAAGACGTTTCTATATGCTAGAAATAGACGTAAAAAGAAATTAAAGCACATTGCTATTTAAATACATAGAATACTCAAGAGATAAATTTAACAAAAGCAGCACAAGCTCTGTATGATGGAAGCTGCAAGTCTGCTGAAATTAAAGACTTAAATACGTGAAGAGAGGAATCATGTTCACAGACCAGAGACCGATTTGCCAAGATGTCACCTATCTGAAATTCGATCCAAAGATTCAATGTAATGCTAATCAAACTGTTGGTGGGCTTTTTGGGGAAACTGATAAGCTTATTAATAAATTTATAAGGAATTGCAAAGGACCAAAAAGGCCAAAATAGTACCGAAAAAGAATGAAGTAGGAGGAATTCTGCTGCATGAGTTCGTGACTGACCGACAGTAAGGTCACAGTAATAGAGACTGTGGTACTGGTGACAAAGCAACAGAACCAGAGTCCAGACACTGATGCACGCTAGCCACCAGCTGGTTTTGACAAAGGAGCCAGAGCAATTCAGTAGCAAACAGTGCTGGACAGCAGGTGACGCACATAAAGAGAACAACTTCTTCCTCACACCTGACCTAAAAGTTAACTCTAGACCGACCTCAAACCTAAGGGCGAAAGCTAAAACCACAGAACTGCCACAAGAAAACAAAGGATGTATCTATTTGTTCTCAGAGCAGGCAAAGAATTTTTTTCTGCATTGCTGGGGATGGAACCCAGGCCCTTATGTCTACTGGGCTACATCACCAGGTAGGATTTCTTAGAAGACAAAGGAGGAGGAGAAGGAGGACAATTACAATCAAAAACAAACAAACAAGTCTTCAAAATTAAAAACTACGGCTCTCCAAAAAGTGTCAGTAATTAAACCAAAAGGCAAGCCAGAGACTAGGAGACGATGTTCACAATACGCCTATCTAGCCAAGGACCTGCACCTAGAATAAACTAAGAACTCTTACGAGTCTGTAATAAAGTACAAATTAAAGCCAGGACAAGCTACAGACTGAGACCACCCATCCAAAAAGCTTGTGGTCTAAACTGTCTGGGATTTCAGACTCTCTGGGTTTTGGAATACGCGCATATTCACCATGACACATCTTAGGGGCAGGACGCCAAGTCCACCCGTGAAATTCATGACGTGTCACATACACATTATAGTCGGAGCCCGAGAGTAATTTTATGCACTATTTCTGGCATGCCTGTGTTCTGACTGCGACGTGTCACCTGAGCGCAGGTGTGGAGCTTTCTGCACGTGGCATCGTGTTAGTGTGCAAAGTCTGGAATGTGAGGACCTTTCAGATTCGGGGTTGGGGATGCTTAACCTTTGACAGTATTAGAAGGCCCCTGAAATGGCTAAAAACAGTGACTACGCGGAGGGTTGGAGATGCGGCTGATGGGAATCTAAACTGGTACAGCCACTGTGGAAAAGCCTGACAGGTCCTTAAAAGAGCTGAACACACAGGAAGATGCGAACAGCCATTCCATTCTTGGCACGAGAATGGTACCAACTCAGGCACACACTCACACAGAGAATGGTGGAGCATTATTAAGCCTTAAAAAAGGAAACTGTGACACATTACAACACGGGCGAACCTGGGAGATCCCACTCAAAGGGACAAGCACTGAACAGCTCGGCTCACAAGGTGCATACAACAGTCAAATTCAAAGAGAGAGAGAGCATGGTTATCAGAGGCTGGGAGCGGCACAGAATGGGAGGCGCTTAGTGTGGTTGAGTTTTAGTGAAACAAACATTTCTGGAGAGGGACAGTGGTGATGAAGACCCAGCAATGAGAATGAGCTTTACGCCACTAACGAGGTACTTAAAAATGCTTATATGTATATGTATGTATGCGTGTGTGTGTATGTGTGTGTTTATTGTACTGGGGGTTGCACCTGCATGCTCTGCAAGTGCTGGACCACTGAGCTGCACCCCCAGCCCATTTTTTTACTTTTTGAGACAGGGTCTTGTTAAGTTACACAGACTGCCTCTGGTCTTGAATTTGCGATCCTCCTGCCTCCGCCTCCCGAGCCGCTCGGATTACAGGCGTGCGCCATCTCGCCCGGCTTGTTATGTATATTTTATCACAACAGGAAATTGAGCATTAAAACATCACACACACACAAATATTTTCTAATTGTATCTCCAACTTCGGGATTGGGATACCTTAAACTTTTCAGGTTGTCCAAATGTAAGCTAGGCTCGCTGAAAAGTCCCGGGACATTCAGTAGGTAGCATCTTAACTCTGTGGTTTCACAAAACAGATACATTTATAGGAAAATTAATCCACCTCTTCATACTATAAAATAACAACTTGATACATTTAAACTACAACTAAACATAACACAGCTGAGTCTGTAACCCTGCACCTTACATCATCTTGAACACAACAGGGATCACCGTCAAAGATCAAGAAAAACGCTTTCCACACTCACTCTCTGCTGAAACTTATGCTCACGCCCCGCCTGCCCGTGGCAAATCGACTACTCACAATCACAAGCAGTGCTTCCAGCAGGCAGAATCGGGAGTCAAACTCCCAACCACAAGAATGGGAGGGAGAGGAACCAGCTACGGCAGACGCAAAGCTCCCTGGGGAAGGCGGCTGAGTTCCCATCAAGCCCGGAGCCGTGAGCACAGGAAAACCAGGTCAAGTTAGGAGGGCAGAGAAACGAGAGCAGTCTCGCGCGATCTCCGTGAACGGGGATGACAGCTGACTTCTTAGCGTGTACAGGCGCCACCAGGTTGGCTGGTGGACACTGATGTCGGACTCTCAGGCCCATTTAAGGAAAAAGGCCCAGAGCAGCCAACGAGACAGAAGGAGAACCATGATGGGGGCCCCGACTCCACCCAGAGGGGCAGCAGGCAGGGGCGGTCGGGTGAATGAGGAGGAGAAGGCAGCCAGAGTCGCGCCCACAGTGTGGCTCACTGACCGTGGACAGGAAGTCAGGGCAACAGAGAAGAGACAGCTTCCGCAACAAATGTAGAAGGATCTTCTCTTACAAACTGCTGTAAAATACACAGCCTGCTTAAACTGGGCACGGTGGCACTTGCCTGGAACCCCAGCGATTTAGGAGATGGAGGCAGGAGGAGCACCAGTTTGAGGCCAGGGGCAGCCTGTGCAACTCAGCAGGACCCTGACTCAAGACAGAAAAACTAAAAAGGGGCTGGAGGTTTGGCTCGGTGGTGGAGCGCTTGCCAAGCATGTGCGAGGCCCTAGCTCAACCTTCAGCACCACAAACACAAGCGGACATGGCTATGGCACATGCAGATACCACGCCATTCTGCAGAAGGGAGCGCCCTCTGAGGCTCGGATCCAGGGCCCTGGAATGCTCACGGACCCAAAGGGACAGCCGTATCTGCCCTTCTCACCTCTCCGGCTGGTCTAGGGTGGCCTCTCCTAACACAGCACCTGATGGCTTTGCTCCACACTGCTCTTCATGTGACCTGCCACCACACAAGGAAGAGACCACCGGGACAGGATAAGGACCTGTGGTGTCCAGAGCCCCGCAGCGAAGAGCAGAGGACGTCTGGGGCAGAGAACCTGCTCCGGGTGACCCTACAGTGGGGCAGTGTGGACGCCTTACTACCCGTGTCCAAACCTACAGAATGCACACCAGCAAGAGTGAACGCCACAGAAGGCTCCGGACTCTGGGCAATGACATGCCGTGTCCATGCAGCACCCTCAACTCACAGGTGCTGCTGCTGCAGAGTTCATTTTACTTTTCTTCGTTTGTACTTGGGGGTTGAACCTTGGCCTTGCACATACCCTGGAAGTGCTTACTATGCTATACCACTGAGCTGCACCCCAGACTGTGTTTTGCTTTTTATTTTGAGACAAGGTTTTGCTAAGTTACACAGGTTGCCTCTGGCTTCGAACTTGCCATCCTTCTGCCTCAGTATCCCATATGTCACTGCATCTGGCCCCTCCATACTTTTTATAATCTGCTCAATTTGGCTATGAGCCTAGAACTTCTCTAAAACACAAATTCTACTAAAAACAAAAATGAAATGAACATGAAGGCCACATTTCAAGAACCACCCAGAAAAACAAATTGCAGAGTACCACGCTGCAGACCACGCGGGCCCGGGAGGTGTTGCCCTGAGCCGGGACAGGGAGGAGGCGCCCTACGCACCGACCACGCCTCCAGCTTCCGCAGCCTTCTTGACCTTCTGCTGGTCGTCCCAGCGCAGCTCCGAGAAGCCGTCCACCTCGACGTCGGGCTGCCGGATGGAGTGGCCGACCTTCCAGAAGCAGGCGAAGTGGTACCAGTGCGGGACCTTCCCGTCGAACATGGGTGACTGGAAGACAGGGGGCAGAGGTCAGCGCCTGTCACCTTGGGCCGGGCTGCACTGTGAGCCTCTCTGTTTCTCTGCGATCGGACGGCGGCCTGGCCAGCGCCCTCCATGTGCCCTGGTGCCGCAAGTGGACGGGAACCCGTCCCGTGGGTCTGCTCAAGATCATTCTTGCCTGCTAAAAACTGGTTAACAGCTGCAGGCCCCATTGTCGCTGGACCAGAAACAGCCCCTCTACAGAGCCCTGCCCCAGGTCGCATTTAGCATGTGTCACCCCCACCAGAAACCTGCTGCACAGGCTGAGCAACCACCAAGACCCATGCGGGGTCCTGGCCTCACTGCACCTGCTGGGGCGGCCAGGCAGCTGCACCAGTCACGCCTGGGGGCCCAGGAATGGCTCTCCAAGGGCCTCAGCGGTATCGAGCGCTGAGGACCAAGTCCCAGGTGGCGGGCAAAGCTGAGAAAATGTGTCAGGAAACGGCCAGGCTCATGGCAGATACATGGGCGGGAGGGGATTGAACCGCTTCTGAGGGGTGTGGGAAGGAGAAAGTGAGGGACGGCGGCCAGTGGCCTGGAAGGAGCGGGCCACAGCCTTGGGGAGGCTGTCCCTTCCTGGGTCCCCTCCCCTGATGCTGGGGCTGGGGCTGGGACACACTCAGCTGCACTGGGCCGGACCCTGGGACAGGCCCAGCACTGTCTGGCTTAGCAGACTGTGATGGCTACGGGGTGAGCAAGGGGCATTGGTGTGGACTTGGTCCCCGACACCCTTTACAAGCTGTGCCATGCGGGAACCGGCACCCCATCTCACAGAGGGAGGCGACCTGCCGCAGGCACCGCTGCTTAAGCAGGCAGAGTGTGCCAGACCACAGCGGGCGCCCCGATGCGCGCCTTACTGCTCGTGGAGCCAAGGTCTGCAGATGCGAGAAAAACATCAAAATGGAGTAAAGGTAACCACCCGAGCTTCTGGGCTGGCCTGCGGGGACACGGGATGGCCACACAAGCAAGGACAAGCAAGGCATGCCAGGTAGCCCTTTGGCTCTGAACGGCGCCCTTCTGGACGCCACAGATTCCAAGGCTGGGCACTTTGCAGACTCCAGGGACCACCGCCTTATCCCTCGGGGCACAGGGCCCTTCCTGTGGTGGCCCCCATCCTTGGCAAAGGCACATGGGGCATCCATGTCCTTTCCTGGGGTCCAGAGTGTCTGGGACGCCCCACGCCTGGAGGGAAGGAGGGTGAGGATCTAGACAGAGGGGCCTCCACACCTCTGCCAACAGCTCGCCCTCTGGTTCTCCCACCCTCCACAGGCCACACCTGGAAGCCACACAGACCCCTAAGGACCTGACTGTCACTGAAGACAGCTCTAGGACCTCGGCCTGTTCCACCCTTCCACCCTGGTCCACCACTTGGCAGGGCTAGGGTCTGCCCCACGCAGAAGCACGTGACTGTGGCGTTTTCTCCTGGCTTGGCCGGGGCCAATGCCTGTGATCCCTGGTCTGGGTGCTGTGCAGAGTGCTGTACACCGGGAGGTGCTGCCCAAGGGCTCACTCACTGCACAGGCCCAGTGGGTCCTGGACTGATGGCTCAGGGGTGCAAAGGGTGGGGGAAGGAACCAGACCCAGGTCAGGAGACTCTGGTCTCCACCTGGGAGCGACGAGGTTCAGCCAAGGAACAAAATCCTTGACTGCAGATCCACTAAAACGCCAAGACCTCATATGGACCGTGGTCCCCAGAAGCCCAGGCTGAAATGTTCAGTGCCCTGGACTTGGGGTAAGGTAGACCACGCCCCTGCCTGCAGCCAGACATCGGAGAGATTCAGCTCCTGGCCTGGAGTGCTCAAACCTAGGATCGCGGGCTCCTCCCTCAGGTATCTGCCGCTCAGAAAAGTCCCCACACAAATGTAAAGGAAGGCATTTCAACTCAAGCACCAGAAGAAAGGCTCCTTCCTCTCTGGCCCTCCCAGCTCCCGGACAGAACCAACTTCAAATTCTGAACTACAACTCCCCATTACAACTACAGAAAAGCCACCCTTACTGTGGAGAAGGCACTCCTCTCTCTTAAGCAAACCTGAAGGCCAGCCCAGAATGCACAGCAGGCTGCTTCAGCTTCCTCCATGAAATATTCCCTCCCCGCCTGCCTCTCCCTTCCCCCAGCAGCGCTGAGCTGGCCTCACCACTGGACTGTACTTCCTGCCTGTTCTTCGTACTAGCAGGGTCCTCTGGCTGGCTGGTGAGGCCTGTGGACATCCCTTTCTGGGAGTAACACCCTAAAATGCTTAATAAAATACACAAGCCTGCAAAAGAATCTGATCACATTGAAATAAGCATACAAAATTAAAGTCTACTTCTGAGGTACAGCAACCTGTGAGCTGTACCAGTACCAACAGCGACTATTGTAATTTTGACACTGCAGTTGAGTATAACTGTTATTTTGAGAAAGCCCCAGCTGTAAGCTGATATGAAAATGTGTGTAATTACCATCACAGGAACCGTTAAGACCGCTTTGCTCTGCTGCTTACACTGGTGACTGGAGGAAAGCATGGGTTTCAGCTAGAAGGGAGGACCCTGACTCAGCTGCTCCTCACCTGGAGCTCCAGCCACCACCCCACGGGCCCAGGTTAGGAACCCCTGTGCGAGGGGTGGGACCTGTGTAAGAGCAGGCCGCCCCATTCCCTCGGGGTGAAGTTCCGAGGCGCTTGCTGAAGGGTACAGCTTTCGGTTGCTCTTCAAATCTTAGGCCCTGTTTACTTCTCTGTCCCTCTTTCCTGCTGAGGCAGGATAGAATAGGAAAAACTGAGGGAACCTGGGAAAAGAGCTCTCACTCCAGGATCCAGTTTAAAGCTCTCTGGCTGAAAATCAGGACTTGGGTACAACCACCAAGAAGACTCCTGTGAGCACTGTCTGCATAGGCATTATTTTGACCTGTATTTTAAGTGAAAATGTCAAAATAGCAAGAAGGCATGCTTCAGGTCAAAATGCATGTGACCTCTGAGCATAGCCTTGGTCTCACAAAGGGTTTTATGGGCCACGTTTATAGTCAACATATGACTAAACTCCCTTGTACCACCCTATAATCTCATCAGCACCTCCCTACACCTTAACAATATAAGGCCACAAAGCCTGTATATATCCACTGTAAAGACACCTAGGGCCCCTCCCTCCCTCCCTCCCTCCCTCTCTCTCTCTCTGAGAAGCCCGTCGTCCATGCCTTGGATGTGTACTATGATTCTCCTCTTAAGCACCTCACTTTTTCTGCGGGTGCCCACACTCTAAAATGTATACATAATAAACTATTTCTTTGTCTCACTCTCTGACTTGTTCTGAAATTCATTTCGGTAACCAAGCAGAAGCCGTGTGGAGGGGAATTCCTCAGGCTTGGCAGCAAAGCTGGGCTGCGTTTCTGCCACACTGCCAGCCATTGACACTGCCCCACCTCTGTGAAAGTGGCTCTACATCAAGATCCACCTTAGCTGGGACAGCATGGGCTCCTCCCCCCCAGGCACTCTGCCTATCGCCCAGCTCCAGCTGGTGCCACACATCCAGTACCCACCTCTTTCTATTTACCCAGACTGGAAGCTCTGAAAGGTGGCGTCTGCCTCCTCTTTGTAAAAATAGTTCATCTGTCTTCACTAACCTCTGGAGGAAATTACTTCCTCCAATCATGAAAGTAAGACGCAAAGGAAAGAACTTCTGAGTTTTGTCACCCCAGAAATCACAGACATGAATACACACAGTTCCTGGAACAAGTCACTTAACACGTGTACAAGGTTAAGTGTGCTGGGTACTGAGCCAGGCAGGCCCTGGGGGCAGCAAAATGACAGCCTCAGTCCCCACTACACTCAAATGAGGTAACATAAATGCAGCTGTCCCCTGGTACCCACTTCCCCCCCTGTACCCCACAAGTACTGCAGGTCCACTGAAGTCTATCAGGCCATGTGGGAAACACTCCAGTGGCCAGCAGAGGGGTCGCCAATTACCCTGACCATTAGCGCTGGGCCTGGGTAGCAGAGTATCTTGGGGGCCGGAGGGGGGTTTGGGGGCAGAAAGAAGAGGTGAGAACCGCAACTATCAAGGCGGACACCAGCAAGCCGACGACCAGGAGGCGGAGCCCCGGGCAGTGGCGGCGGCCTTGCAGCCCACCACCTCGCGGCGCACCCCACACTTCCCGGCCATCTGGGGAGCCTCGGGGAAGGACCGAGGAGACCCCAAACTACCAAAGGGCCGAGGTCAGAGCCCGGCAGCCACTACCACTGAACCACACCGCTGCCAAAGCGTCTGAGAGCCTGGGGAGGAAGCCTGTGGGGAAGATGTTACTCGCAAGCCCAACTCAGGCCGCCAGAGAATGCACTGCACAGAAACGGCAGCCTCGCGCAGTTTTGCATAATTAAACAGAAAAAAAAATACCCGAGAGTGAGCGGGTGGTGAACAGAGAACCAAAAATAGGCTTAAAATCAAAGTCTTCCCTCGCCACCACCCAAGATCGACAAAATTTTCTAGAACAAGGTCGGCCCAAATCAGAGCGGCTTCCAAGACCACGCGCGCCGCCCACCCCCACCCCCGCCCCGGGCGAAGCCGCCGCTGCCGCCTCCAACCCGATCCGAGTCTACGCAGCCGGAGGCGCCGCGGGCCGCGGGTCAGCGAGGCCTGCGGAAGGCGCGGCCGCGGCCCACAGGCCCCGCGGGCCCCGGACTCGCCCGCGCTTCCCGCCCCGCGGCGCCCGGCCCGGGCCGCACCTGCACCATGATGGCCATGCGGAGCGAGTCCTTGGCGATGCTCTCGCTGCATTTCTTGCACGAGGCGCGCCCGCTCTTGGCGTACTCCACCCGGTACAGCCGGTCCGCGGCCTCCGCCATCCTCCGCGCGTGCCGCCGCGGCGCCGCAGCCCCGCGTGCAGAGCCAGACACACGCCGCCGCCGCCGCCTCGCCGCTCCGCGCGCGTCCGCTCCCCGCAGGCGCGCCGAGCAGCCGACGCTCGGGATAGATTGAGGATGCCTGGCGGCGGCCACGCCCCCAGACCGCGCGTGGCGGGCGGGGACTTGATGCGGGGCCGGAGCCTCGGCGTGGGCGGGGCTCGTGCCGGGGCGGGGCCTCGGCGCGGGGCGGGGCTTGTGAGTTCAGGCTGCGCGTGCGCGCGCAGGTCTAGCTGCACTGCACCGCCTGGGATGGCGCTGGGCTCTCGGGGAGGAGTTGGTCTGCGTCTCTAGTCGCTTTGTCGCACGAAGGTGTATTTGCCCTCCTGCCCCTTTGTGGAGCGGGTCCTCTCCGCTGAGCATCGCGGGCCGGGAGGCAGAGGGCGGGCGAGGGACAGCTGTCCCTCGTGATGGACGTTAAGTGCATGAAAGCGAATCCCAGAAAGGGCAGCACCTGTTGACCGTCGGCCACGGTCGTGCCAGATGCTTTCCTGTCGCTTTACACCGTCAGTTGTGGGGAGAATAGATATTAATATTAATATTAATATTAATAAATATTAAATTAATAATAAATATTAAATAATACATGTTAAGGTCAATTACTAGATCTTGTTTAATGAAGCACTGTTTTTAGTATAACTGGTTTCTGTTTCAATCCCACTCTTTTTATTTTATTCGTTTAAAACATTATTGTGAATCTGCTGTATTTGAGACTACTCAGCCTGGACTATGTAGTGAGACCTTGTCTCAAAACAAGAATAAACAAAAAACAAAACAAACCCTCAAAACCTATTCAGTCCTGCTATTGAGGACAAGAAAAACAAGAAAAGAGCAACTCAAGTGTTAAGAACCTACTAGCTCAGGCCGGGCATGGTGGCACACATCTGTAATCCCAGCGGCTTGGGAGGCAGAGGCAGGAGGATCACAAGTTTGAGACCAGAGGAAGTCTGTGTAACTTAGTGAGACCCTGTCTCAAAAAGTAAAGCAACAACCAAACAAACAAAAACACCTAGTAGCCTAAGAAGTACAGATGTTGAGTAGGTAACTATGTTGGTATGTTGGGAGACATTGGTGGAACCTCAGCTATGTTCAAAATAGAGTAAGTGGCATGCGTGATGGAACAAACTTGAGTTTTACTTTGAGAGTTACCAAATCAAAAGCCATGTTTGTTCTGACTCTGGATCGACAGCTGTTGTCATTAGGTGCCCTTGAGTCCATGTCTGACTCCTAGCGACCCTACGTACAATACGCATACTGCTTCCCTGCTATTCATAGGGTTTTCAGTGGCAGATTGATTTTTGGGAGTGGGTTTCCGAGTCCTTGTCCCAAGCCTACAGCACCTGGTGTTCCCAGGCGGTCTCCCATTCAAGTACTAACCAGGCCCGACCCTGCTTAGCTTCCAAGATCTGATGGGATCCGAAGCCACAGGGCTACAACTGCAACTATGTCATCCCTAAATGGTTGTCGGTCTTATTCTGGCACCCACATGCTCTGCCCCCACACGAAGATTGAGTCTGCCAACAGGCTGATTGGCCAGCGGCAGCTGTGGCCGGGGGTGCCTGTCCCCATGTCTTTCTGATGGAGCAAGTGTGAGTTGACTCCGGTTCCCTCTGTTTAGCCTCCTGGAGCCGCCGCAGCTCTGGTCCTCTAACCCCACCCTCAGTGGGACTGAGCAATGTGGCAGAGAGAGTGGGGACATGTGGGTGTTGCCTGACCTGGGTCGGGGGCGTGGTCCTTCCACCTCACTGTTCAGTCCTGTGTGTTGTGATTTGGTCCATGCGGCTTTGTTTTGTTGACTCAGAATAGCCAGCCTGATGGTGTATCTGGAAGCTACCATGGCATTGAGGGGGTTCCTACATGATATTTATTCTGGAAAGAGGCCCACGGGCTTTGTGGGACTGCCAGAGGGGTCCTGGGCGCACCCACAGATGTTTAAGAATCCCCATCCTAGACCCCTCAGGAGTGCCAGCTCTCTCTGCTGTCGTCCGCACAGGTGGCCAGGTGGACATTTCTCCAGTTACGTCCCAACCTCCTCTGGTGCTCCCCGGCTCAGGAAAGGGCCCTCGGCTCTCCATATTACTTACGCCAGACACCTGGGCATCAACCCAGTTTCCTCCTTCTGTCTCAGGCCCAGCCTTTTGCGCAGTCCGACTACCAGCCTTCCGTGCTTTCTCTCCCTTGTCAGAGCTGCTGCGGCCACTTGTGGTTCTGGACAGTCTCCTGCCTGCCTCCCTGCACTCCTGCCCTCCTGTCTTTCCTCCTCAGGGAAGGGCAGGGATCTTCTAAAGAATTATTTGATAATTCCTGTTAACAATGCGGAAAAAGAAAAAAAGACACTGCGTGGTTTAGAGACAAATTTGACATAGTTTTACATTTCAATTTCTTTTTCTTTGAAAGGAGTACGTTTTGGCTGCTGTTGTGTTGTTAGGTGCTGTCCAGTCAGTCTAACTCACAGCGACCCTATGTACAACAGAACGAAACACTCCCCGACAATGTGCCATGCCTGGCACTGTGTCAGTGCTTCTCTGCTATTTTAAATTCTTTATGGAAAAGGAGAAAAAAAAAAAAAAACCCTGCTATGAAACTACCTTACTTATCATCATCATCTTTTTCAATTTGTCATCATCTTCCTTACTTTCTTTGTTTTTCTTTTCTTCCTTCTTTTCTTGCTTTTTCTCCCTTACCAGATCCCTTTTGCCACATCAGCTTTCTTTTTACTGGATTTGCAGCAACATCTTTTTAGTACTTTTCCTCCAGCCAAGCAGCCTTCCGGCAGTGCAACAAAAGCCAATTTTTGAGAGATTCTGGCAAATTGTTCTTTGAGAAAGCTGTCCCAGTTTATGCGTCCCCCAGCAACACATGAAACTAATAACACCCACTGGCGCGGATGTGTGGGGAAATGCACAGCTCTCTAGGTTTTGAGAATCTGCTCATTCCCTGAGGTCACCTGTGATGACGATATTGAGGAGTGCAGGGATACAGCAAGGTGTGCCTATCTTTCTACTCTGGGGAGTTTGCACCGAGGGAATCTAGCCGTGTGACCACCAGGCAGTTCAGGATATGGCACGTTCCCAGCTCTTCCCAAGTGTCCCTCCTACTCCTTCCCAGCCATCCCCTCCCACCAACCACAGCTGGCGCCCTTCTAGTTTTGCTCGCTGTTGAGCTCTGTGCCAATAGAGTCCTTCGTCTCCGTCCCTGCTCCTCCTCGCCCGCCGCCTGCCATTCCATTCCATCGGGTGACTGCATGTCGTCAGTTTCCATTCATGTGTTGGCGGGCTGATTCCAGGGTTTTGGCCATGCCAGGACTCTGCTATCTGCTGGGATGTACATCCTATTGGTTCTCCTCTCTTCCAATTTCTGTTGGATATTTACCTAAGACTGGGATTGCTGAGTCACTGTTTGTACAGGTTTAGCTTTGGTAGAGTCTGCTAGAGTTTTCCAAAATGGTTGTGTCATTTTGAAGTCCCTTATATCTTTGCTGACACTTAATATATTGTATCATCAGTTTGAATGTCATTTCCGTTTATATAGTTTTGGATTGCCAATAAAGTTGACTTTTTTTTTTTTTTTTTTTTTTTACAGGAACTCACTTTGTTGCCCAGGCTAGCCTCGAACTCTTGGTTTCAAGTGATCATCCTGCCTCAGCCTCCTGAGTAGCTGGGACTACAGGTGTGTGCCATGGTGCCTGGCAAAGTTGGAGATCTTTTTATGTTCATTTGGTTATTTCAATTTCTTCCCCTATGAATTTTCTGCACTATCTTTTGCCCATTTAAAAAAAAAATGCTCACATTGTTTGCTTTAAGCTTTGCGGTTTTATTTTTTTAAATGATGTAAACATGCCTTACTTTATTTCCCTTGTTTGCTCTTTCCTTGTGAATAGTCTATCGTACGTCATGTTGCCTAGCTTATTAGAAGAGTGAGAGCGGAGACACAGTGGTCCTGTGTGAAGGAGGAAGCAGTGACTGAGGGAGCCTGTGATGGGTTGCAGATCAGCAGGACACTCAGTTCTGTGGCTGCCTCCACTGCACACCTGCGACACTCATTTTATGCCCCATCGCCTAGTGAATGAATGCATGACGTAAAAATGAATGAATAGTAAAGCAATTCTGCCTGGCAATATAGGTAAGTTTTAGTGATATTTTTTGTGGCAGATGGAGTCTATATAGCCCAGGCTGGCTCAAACTTGTGATTTTCTTGCCTTGACCTCCCCAGCAATGGGATGTCAGACATATAGATAAATTTTAACTTGTGAATTCTTTTATGTTAACACTTAGTTCCTAGTACTTGGCCCACAATAAGTATTTAGTAAACGTGTCGAATGAATGATTGACGTGTATATAAATATGGGCAAGGAATTTTTTTGACTTTTCTTTAAAAAAGTCAGCAGCCCCGTTGTATGGGGCCATTGTTGTCAAGTTAATTCCATCCCTCAGGTTCTGGCAAAACCCCCGCCCTGTGCATGGTGCTCTGCTGGCTGCCTCCACCGCAGCTCTGCCCACGTGGACCAGGATCTACCGAGCATATTTCTCACAGAGAGAATAAGCCCAGTTATTTTAAAACATGAGGCTGACATAATGAAACTCACAATTGCTTTTGAAAATTATGTTCCCTTCCAAGCCCACGCAATTGTCCTGGATGGTGGTTTTCTGCCAAGTGTGGGGCTTTGTTGTGGTGACACAGGCCATCTGGGAAGCAGCACCTGGAGGCACAGCTGGTCGCAAGGTCAGGCTGGAGTGCGGATGGCAGTGGAAACAGCAGGTTTCAGAAGAGGCAGCAAAGCCATGAGAAATGCAAGTCCTCTGTTCTCTTCCATTGTGAAAATCCTCATCCTCCTTTTCTTAGTGTTGGAGCTGGTCTTATTCTACTCCTTAGTTCTCTTAAAAACAGATGTAAAGGGAAAAGGAAAGAAAATAAAACTGCACACAGCTCGGCAATCCAAGGGGGAAATAGTTTCACCCAAATCAAAATAGGGGGCTTGGGTTTAGCTCAGTTGGTAGACCACTGCTCTGCCTCTCTGAGGACTCGAGTTGGAGCCCCCAGCACTACAAAAATGGGAGAAGAACATAGCAATCTACTCCCAAAGCAATCCTGAAGCAATTAGCCATTGAAAACCCTATGAGGGTTGCTATGAGTTGGACTCAACTCCAAGGCACCTAACAACAACAATAAATCAGTTACATTACAACCCAGCTGGGAACCTTTGCTTTTATGAAACAGTTGCTTTGGAAATTGTTACATAATTCTAATCAGAGTGTAGATTTCCTAACTGTGCTGACAGAAAGGCATTTTTCAATTGCTATGATTGATTTTTTCAATAACTCTTTCTTTTTTAAAAATAGCGTTGAAATTCTGTAATTCTCCTTTCTATATCATTTCAGAGGGCAGAAAATTAAACTAGAACTAAGTAAACACAAGTAACTTCATGTTTTAAGATTTGATGTTTTAAAAAATTACAGTAGAACCTTATTGTGACATGATTTATTTGACATATTGAGAAATAACTGAGTTGAATTTAGTTCCCTGGAATGCAGTTACACGCAGCAAATTGCCTAGACTTTTTTTTGTGTGTGTAGTGCTGGGGGTTGAACCCAGGGCCTCCCACTTACATGCTTTGCAAGTGTTGGTCAACTGAACTGCACACCCAGCCCTTTTTTTTTTTTTTTTTTTTACTTTTTTGAGACAAGGTCTTGCTAACTTACACAGACTGCCTCTGGTCTTGAACTTGTGGTCCTCCTGCCTCTGCCTCCCAAGTCTCTGGGATTACAGGTGAGGGCTACCGCACCTGGCTCAAATTCCCTAGACTTTTAAAGCAGGCAGGAATTGTGGAGACATGGCCAGTCCCCTAGATTTACAGCTGATGGTGGAGGTCATTGCTTTTCCAAAGGTCATGTGACTAGGGTGTGAGAGAGTGGAAGAGAAGACGGGAGAGAACCCAGCAGTGACCTTTGCTTTCTTCAGTAATAGAGATGGGATTAATTTATGAGTCCAGGCTGGTGTTCTGGAAGGAGGGTTCTAGAATAGGGAGCCACAGTGAAGTCAGTGAGCCACGCTCCAGAAGCTGGGCCAACGCGAGACAGAGTTGGTCACCTTGATTATTCTGCAGATGGGACACAGGGGGCCAGGCTGCTGTTCAGAATCAGGAAGGGAGACATGATCCAAGAGGCCCTTCTTGCAGAGCTGACCAGCTGACTATAGTTAAGAACCCAAGATGGTGGATTGGCTTCTGCCCGCAGCCCACAGCTTTGTAGATCTTCCTCCACCATGCACCATGCGCCAAGAGCTGTTCCATTATAATCTGCTCCTGTGTCTGGTTTCCCATCCATCTTAGTCCACGCAGGGTGCTATAGCAAAGGCTGCACACTGGCTGGCTTGTCAGCGAGAATTCACTCCTCACGGTCTGGAAGCTGGAAAGTCCAAGGTCGAGGTGCTGAGAGAGCTGGCGTCTGGGGATGGCTGCTCATGGCTGTCTTCTCATTGTAGCCTCATGAGGTGGGCGGGACCCGGGATCTCTTTCATAGGGCAGTAATCGCCTCCTGAGGGCCCCACCTCTGACTCATCCCCTCCCGGGCTGGGATTTCAACAAATGAATTGTGAGGGAGCATCAACATTCAGTCCAGGTGCCGCCTCACCTGGGAACTCCTGAGGACAAAGGTGGCATCTGACTCCTCTTGGAACCCTGGTCCCTAGCACAGCGATAGCACGAAAAGGACTTGATAAATGTCCATGCCTGGTTGTGGTGGTGCCGCCTGTAATCCCAGCATTCAGGAGGCAGAGGCAGGAAGGTTGTGAGTTTGAGGCCTGTCAGGTCTGCATAGGGAGGCCCTGTCCAAAAAAAAAAAAAAGAAAAAAGAAAAGAGTTTGCAAAATACATGAGTAATGGCAACTGAACCATATAGAACCAACCCAGGGAAGCATAAAATTATAGCTAGACATTGCCAAATATATTTGAACTTGATCATCCCCTTTGACCTATAATTCCAGTCTTAGGTATAGGAACGCTCTTGCCCATGGGCACCAGAAAGACAGGAGATTACAGAAATATTCATTGCAGGATTGTTCATATTGGCCCCAAATGGAAACAAAATAAATATCTGCAAGTGGTAGAATGGGTAAATATTCTGCAATATACACCTCCAATCCAATACTATGTTGCTGTTGTTGTTAGGTGCTGTCTCCGACTCATAGCGACCCTGTGTACGACAGGCGAAACACTATTGTCAGTGCTTCTCTGCTATTCATAGAGTTTTCAATGGCAGATTGGTTTTTGGGAGTGGGTTGCTGGGTCTTTCTTCCAATCCAATCCTATACAGCAGTGTAAATGAGTGAACTACAGCTCACGTATCAATGCATATGAATCTCGAAAACATTGTGCTGGGTGCGAACGGTAAATCAGAGAATAATTCCTTTCGTGTGGACTACTTACACAATATTCAAAGCTAAGAAAAACTGAAATATTTTGTTTAAGTTGTGTACATACATGATAATTCATTAAAGAAAAGCAAAATAATTATTGACACATTTCAAATAGCAGTCATTTCTAGAGGAAATATAGCTGGAGAAGGAAGTTCAAGGATCGTGGAAGGGATCCTCGTGAAATTGGGAAGATTGGCCAGGGCTTGGGGAGTTCCTTCCTTAGCCTGGAAACCAACTGCCCTGCCGTCCACTAGATGGTGTCCAATACACACCCACTCCACGGCTCATGCGGCTCTGGAAGCAAACACACCAGCCAGGTGTGATATGGACAAGCAAAGCCCCAAGACCTGACCCACCCCGGCAGCTTTGTGGTCTTTTGTGAGCTGGAAGGGAGGCTCAGAAAGAGCTCTGAGGCCTGGCAGGGGAGGAGGAAGGTGTGCCCGCAGACGGTCGCTCTGGTTGCACTGCCCAGAAGAAACAAGAGCCGCAAGACGCAGGCAGATAAAGTCCAGGGCTATCAGAGTGTCCAGAGGGAAGTGAGGGGCCCGGAATGGGACTGGGCTGTGCGCACAAGAGGCGCTGAGGACTCAGCCGGCGGAAAGGACAGTCCTGAGGGGGAGGCTGGGCTTATAGCACTCTTTGAATTTGCTGGTTTCAACCATTTATTTATTTATTTATTTATTTATTTATTTATTCTTTAGGGATTATAAGGTTCAGGAGGGCAGAGATGTTGGTTTACCTGTGCCGATGTTTTCCAGGGCTGCACAGAGAAGACAGTATACTTTTGGCATAATAATGAATAAAATAGCTCATGTTGATTGGGTGCTGATGTGAGCCCTTCCGAGCACTTTGCATGTACTAATCCCCTTCATTACCACCCAGATACTCATCGTGGGCCCCTGCCTATGTCAAAGTCTCTGGGCTAGACAGGCCTGGCCAAGGGAACTGTGGAAACATCCCCGGGCCGGCCCCAGAGGGCTGTCTCCCCTCCTGCTTTCTATTCGCTGCTGCTTCTCCGTCCAGGTCCGTCAGCCCTCCTGGGAACTGCGCACATCCACGGGGTTGGCGTTGGCCCCTCAGGCATAGAAACCCTGTCCAGTGGGTGTCCTGCAGGCGGTTGTCCTTGGGACCCTGGCTCCTCCCTACAGTGTTGGTGCTGGACTTTCACCACAGCCCCCACACGGTCCCTGACCCACGGGGGTTCACTTAGCACCTTCCTGGGAGGCAGCAGCTCATTTGGCCTGTGCTCCGCCCACCAGTGCCCAGAGCAGAAGAGGGGACCAGGTGCACAGGGGCCCAGGTATGTGGCCCTGGGGGAGGCCCTCACTTTCGCTGCTTCCTCCCCAGCAAAAGTGCAGAATATAATTGCTTTTCGTTCAGTTCAGTGACCTTTCATTGAGAAATGACCTTGCACCAGGCACTGTGCGGTGCCCTGGGGTTGGGAAGGGTTACAGGTCACCCTCCCCTGCACACAAGCACGCCGCCTCTGTCTGCAGCTGACCCACACAAACACCGGAGGGTACCAGAGGCTTCAGTCCAGGGCCTTTCACATGCTAGGCAAATGCTCTACCACTGAGCTGGACCCCCGGTTCCTTCTGTATTTTTTATTTTGAATCAGCGTCTTGCTAAGTTACACAGGCTGCTTCTGGCCTCAAAACTCATGGTCCTCCTGCCTCGGCCTCTCTGGCTGCTGGGATTACAGGTGTGCATCACTGCACCTGGCTATATCCACCCTCTTTATTTTTGGGGGAGGGGACAATACTGAGGATTGAACCCGGGCCCTCTTGCGCCCTGGGCAGGTGCTGTCCCACCGAGCTACGGCCCCAGCACCCCACCCCCCCAAAATATCTGACTGCTGCGTCTCAGGGGAAGAGGTGCGGTGCTCAGGGAAATGGAGAGGCTCACTGAGGCCCCAGAGGCTGAGTGTTCCGAGAGCCCCAGGCCCCTTGAACCACAGCCTGAATGCCACATCCTCCCGGACAACCTCGGGACCCTCAGACAGACCCTGGGCTGACCAAGAGCCCAGCCACTGGGCTTCTGGGCCCTAGGGCACTCACGGCAACTGTATGGAGAGAGTCCCTCCAGAGCCGTCCTCTGCTGTGAGCAGCTGCGGCAGCACCCAGGGTATCTTTGTCTCCCAGCCCTGTGCGCACAGTAGGCCCTCTGCTGAGGCTTGCTGAAGGAGTAGGCGGAGCTGCTTGAGCAAGGTCTTTGCAAGCAGGGAGGATTCAGAGGATGAGGGAGGGGTGCTGTCCAGAACGGCAGACGCCAGGCTGCGGGTCGGCCGGGTCCTCTGGGTCTGCAGAGCAGGGGGAGCTCTATTGCTCCAGAATACCTGCTTCGCAGGGTCACTTTCTTCTTTAGAGCAGGTGCCCTTGACCGAGGCTTGCAGGACGTTTGCATGGCCCTGGGGGAGGTGGTGGGGACCTAACATCCTTGTCCCTGCTGGGCTGGGCCCTGGGAGTAAGAGACTCTACCTGCACAGGTGAGCGGGGCTTTGGGCCTTCCTTCTGGAGGGGGCGAGCAGGAGCTGAGGGCAGGGCTGGGGCCTGTCTTTCACCGCGGACTGGCAGCAGGAGGGAGTCTCAGGGTGGCAGAGGGCCACGTGCGTGGCGGGGTCTGCATCACCTGCTCACAAGGCAGGTGAGTTTAGACATGAGACAGGTGAGATAGATGAGGCAGGAGGCCCTGGGGATGGGTTGTCTTTGGGCTGAGGAAGGCAGCAGAGACATCATGCCGCCTACCTGGCAAAAGTGGAAACAACCAGGTCCTTGGCTGGCTCGGGGGCCTGGCGAAGCGGGTGAATAAGTGGGGCAGCCTGACCCCGTCCTCAGAACCCTCGGAACCCAGGTCACCACTTTCACGTACCCATTTGCCGAGCTTGCCGGAAATGAGAGAACAGCATTTTCCAGTTGGCTGTTTTGGGATTGTTTTGGGAATGGGCTGCCAAGCCATGTCCTTCTCCCATCTCTGTGGGCCCAGGACCGAACCCAAAGTCTCAGAGTGCGCAGAGCAGCGCTCTACCAACTGAGCTAAACTCCAGCCCCTACTGAATTCTGGGACCCTGAAAATGCTGTTGCAGTCATTGGCCGGTCATGCGGGGCTCTTACAAGCTCCCTGCCTCCCAGGGAAGGGTGGCTGCTGTTGGCTCACGGTGATGCCCAGGGCAGGAGGGTCCACTTCAGCCTCAGAATTTCCCAGGAACGGAATAATGAGACAGCACACTTGCTCTCTCTTGCGCTCTCTCTCTGTCTCTCTCCTGCTCCCCACCCCATTGTTTCCCTCCAGGGCAGGAAGTCCTGGGCAGGGGCCGGGCACCAGACTGCCCGAGTGGCCCCTTGTGCACATGATGTCTCCACCTCTTCCCTTCCCCAGGCCAGAGGTCAGGGTGGCATCTGGGGAGGCCTCGGGCTGAAGGTTATGTGAAGTATTTCCTTCAAGGCTCTTAGGAAAGAAATCAAGGTTTCTTTCCGTAATTGGCTTTCAGACAGCGTTCAGTCAGCTTTGTTTTACCTTCGCTGCTCCCCAGGCTTCTTCCTGTTTTAGCTGCTCAAGGATTTTAAAGGCATGTGGGGGAAGAGTCATGTCTTGTGAGTTCATGCTTCAAAGGAAGGTTGAAGCAGTTTTAATTGGGAAAGATGAGAGAGAGAGAGAGAGAGAGAGAGAGAGAGAGAGAGAGATGGATTCTGGGTGTCCTTGGAGTGACTTTTAGAACAGTGTAACTCTTGTGCCCTCCATCAGTCTGTGCCCACCCTCCGCCCTTAGCAGCACAATCCCTGGAGTGACGGCTGCCCCTATGACCTCCCTCATGGTCCCTTGCGAAACTCCTCCATCTCCCAGCCTGGCCTGGCCATCTCGCCCTCTGCGCCTTTTTCCTTCCTCCTGTGGGTAGAGCCTTTGGGGATGGGAAGGAGCGAGGCGTATGAGCTGGCTCACGAGAGGTCCGCTTGTGCATGGCCTGAGCCCTCTCCACCCTGGTTCGGAGTCTGGTCAAATAACTGCTGTGCTCTGCCCTAGATGCCCAATAAACATTCCTGTCTCTTCGAATGTCCTCGGAAGGCAGGCGTGTTCAGTCAATTGCTTGTGGCTGTGAGGAATAAACAACACAACTGAATTCACTTAAACAGCAAAGACAGCTATTGTCCGGGGCCCTCAGGTTCTGAGGGGTGGGTGGCAGGGTGAGGCTCACCCACAGCCCCTCCTCTGGGTGCCGGCTTAGGTGCCAGGCTGGCACAAGGTGGCCGCCACATTCAACCTCATATGAAGTCCCATAGGAGACAGTTCCCGGGAAGAAAGTGGAGCTGATGTCGTGAGAGACATCATCTCCTGGGCTTGGGGGAGCCACTGAACCGGAGTGAACCGGAGTGAACCAGAGTTCTGTGGACACGGAGGGAGGGAGGGAGGGAAACGTGTGCTGGGTAGGCGGCCAACAACAGCCACCAGAGATGGGTTTGTCCACATACAATCACAACTCTGTTTTTTTTTTTTCCCCCGGTACTGGGGGTTGAACCCAGGGCCTCGCGCTTGCATGCTCTGCAAGTGCTGGACCACTGAGCTTTTTTTTTGACTTTTTGAGACAGGGTCTTGCTAAGTTACCCAGACTGCCTCTGGTCTTGAACTTGAGATCGTCCTGCCTCCACCTCCCAAATTGTTGGGGTTACAGGCGTGCATCACGGCGCCCGGCTAATCACAACTCTGCTTTAAGGGAAGTCATAGTTTATTCTGAGTCACACAGCAGTGACTATGGCCTTGGAACATGGATTCCAGTTACCCTGAATGACGTGCTCCACCATAGAAGGGGTTTCATGAATTTTTTTTTTTTTTTTTTTTTGTGGTACTAGGGGTGAACCCATGGCCTTGGACTTGCATGCTCTGCAAGTGCTGGACCACTGAGCTGCAACCCCAGACCATTTTTTTTTACTTTTTTTTGAGACAGGGTCTCACTAAATTATGCAGACTGTCTCAGGTCTTGAACTTGCGGTCCTCCTGCCTCTGCCTCCCAAGTTGCTGGGATTACCGGTGTGCGCCACCGTGCCTGGCAGTTTCATGAACTTTTACCGTCACCGAACAAAGAAGTCGTGTATCAGCACATTTGCCAATCACATTGGTGGGAACACCAGGCAGGCAGGCAGGGAAATCCAGGATTCAGATGTTATCTTCATTTTTTTTGCAGTACTGGGGAGTTGAACCCAGGGCCTCACACATGCTTTTGTAAGCACTCTACCACTGAGGCACACATCCAGCCCAATTTTTACTTTTTATTTTGAGTCAGGGTCTTGCTAAGTTATGCAGCCTGCCTGTGGCCTTGAACTGGCAATCCTCCTGCCTCCGCCTCCGTGTTGCTGGGATTGTTATCTTACTGCATACTTTGCTTTCGGGTTGGGGGAGACTGGAGGTACCTCAAGCTTAGCATACATTCCAAGAGTTATCTCTGGTGAGAAGAGGAGCCTGGGTCAGAGACAGAGGCTGCTAGAAAATGGCTACTAGAAGGGGCTAAAGACAGCCCAAGGTAACCTGCCTCTTGATCCGCGATATTCCATCTCTCCACAGTCACCATGTTCTGCTCTCTTCATACAGGTGCGGCTTCTTCAGAGAACGGTCCCAGGCGCCACGCTGTCCTCCTTCCTGGCTGTTCTCCTCTGAGACTTTTGTTGAAATTGACCTTGAATGATGACGGCGACTTGGATACAAAGAGCAGGCGGTGGGGCAGGGACCTGTGGTGAGAATATGTAAGGATTTTTTTCTTTTTCTTTTCTTTTCCTTTCCTTTCTTTTCTTTTCTTTTTGTTCTTTGACACAATCTTGCTGTGTAGTCCAGGCTGGCCTCACATTTGTGACCCTCCTGCTGCAGCCTCAGTGCCAAGAGTGCAGGCACGTACCAGCACATCCGGCTGGTAAGGATCTCTTAAGAAGCCTGCAGCTCTGTCTGTCGGAGAAAGTGCTGTGACCTGAAGAATGACCATCTGACCACTGGACAAGCATGAGCCACGTGGTCACTCGAGCTCCATGAAAACCAGCATCATGACTACCTCGGACCCTTGTCTCATTTCATATTTACCCAATTTACCTTATTAAATTTCTTACCAAGAAGACAAGGTTCAGACTGGCCAAAGTAGGCTTTCTGGTCCTCTAGTCAATTAAATCTGAAATGTATTTCTCATTCTAAATGAATAACAAGTTACTCAGTTTCTTCGAGAAATTTCCTTGGAATTTTGCTTAAATCAATTTGCTAAGGCCTGATCACCCCTGGTGAACTGAGGACATTTGGGTCCCTTCAGCTGAAGAACTGGACCTCGCAAAGTATAAATACATGATATCATCATGATTGTGACTGTGACTCATGGTGTTAGGGTCAAGGTGACCGTAACAGAGTGACAAGATAGGTGGACCCTTCCTAAAAACTGTTTCCTCTTTTTCTTCTCTCTCTCTCTCTCTCTCTCTCTCTCTCTCTCCCTCCCTCCCTCTCTCCTTTGTGATACTTAAGGGCTGAATCCAGGGCCTCACACATAGTTTGTAAGTGCTCTACCACTGGGCTGCACTCCCCCACCCCATTTTTTATTTTTATCTTTTTATTTATTTTATTTTATTTATTTATTTATTTATTTTTGCGGTACTGGAGGTTGAACCTGGGGCTTCGCGCCTGCATGCTTTGCAAGTGCTGGACCACTGAGCTGCACCCTCAGCCCATTTTCTTTACTTTTTGAGACAGGGTCTCGCTAAACTGCGCAGACTGCCTGTGGTTTCAAACTTGCAACCCTCTTGCCTCCGCCTCCCAAGGTGCTGGGATTACAGGCATGTGCCACCACCCCTGGCTTCTTTCCTCTTTGTTCAACCTGACTCTATAAATCTGGTGGCCCAAGGTGACAAGTGATAAGCTAACAGGTAACAAGACCTTGCAGGAGGCATTTGTGCAGGTGACTTTTCATTGCTGTGACAAAAGGCTTATTTAGGCTCACAGTTTCGGAGGATCCAGTCCCTGGTTGCTTGGCTCTGTGTTTCTGGGCCTGGAATGAGGAAGGGCATCATGGCAGTGTGATTGTGTGGCTGAGGCTGTTCACATCAAGGCAGACAGGAAGTGGGGGGGAGAGAGAGAGAGAGAGAGAGAGAGAGAAGGTGGCCAGGGGCAAGATACCCGCAAGGTCTTGCCCTGTGACACACTTTCTCCGCTAAGCCCTGTCTCCAAACATTTCCAGAGCCTCCCAAAATATCACTACCCGCTGAGGACCAACTGTTCAAAACAGGAGCCTGTGGGGGACACTTCACATTCAAACCCTAACAGCGTCCCCGTAGGGCGGGCGATGCCCGCAGGAGGTGCCTGTCTGTAAAGCTGCCTGGCTCCTGGCTCCACTGGAGTTAGCTTGGCCGCCTTGTTGAGGGCAACTGTGGGTGCAGAAAAGCTCGAGCTACTGCATGTCGCCTTCCCCCAGCGAGCTGATGAGCATTTACTTGTCACTGCCTGTGTACATGCCGTGAGGAAATGGGAAAAACCAGCACGAATACCCAGCCGTCATGTTATTAGAACTCACCGGTCTGACAGAGAAACCAAACTATCGTGAAAATAGAAATTCCATCTGCTTACATAACAGGGTTACTGTCACTTTGGGTACAGCTGGATCTGGTGCTCAAATAAGGTCCTCAGGGTCTCTGCCTCCCTCGTTCTCTCTCTCCCTCATCACGCTCCCCACTTAGGTGACTGCCCCTTTGCCCAGTGAGGGAGCGAGGAGGAGGCTCTTTGACCTGGGTCAGCTCGCCCTAGCGAGGGCCAAGGCGCACTGGGCAGGGGCCGGCCTGTCCATCCCGAGCACCGCCTGGAGCCCCTGCTGCCTGGCTGGGAGGCGCAGCGGTCCTAAGTGCTGGGGGGCCTCCTCTGGTGTTCCTGGGGCTGAGGTCAACCCTCCAACTCCTACCCCCGCTTCTGCACTGGCGAATGAAACTTCGAGGCACCCACGGTGTGTGCTCTCTGCTGATGCTGCTCAGCACAGGTGGAGGCATCTCGACACCCGGCCTTGCGGTCTTCAAGCCAGGCTTTAGGGCAGCGGCAGTGGCTGAGCCGGCTCCCAGGGCACTGAAGCGCTTGAGGTGAGGGGCGGGGCCACGGTACGTGCCCAGGCCAGCCTCGGTGGCTGAACCTCATCCTTGAGTCACTCAAAGCTCCTCGCAGCCCAGGAAGGAGCGAGGGAGGGAGAAATCCCATGGACAGTGGTGGTCTTTTGCATAAGGGGCTTTGGTGTTGAGGGACATTTCTGAATAGCAAAAAATAGCCTTCTGGCGTTGGCTGTGCCCACCGCCAGAGAGGGATCCAGGGCAGGCTGGTGGGGGAACTCCCCGAAAACTTATACCCCATGCCTGGGGCGAATGGGAGACGGCAAATTCCTGAAGGAAGAGGCTCCTGGTTTCCAGCCCCTTTTCTGTTTCCCTCAGGATCTGGATTTGAGAAGAGCACAGCAGCCCTCAGGGCTTGTTAGGTTGGCTATTTTCATTTCTCCCTGTGAACTTCTAAGCTTACAGAGCATCAGACCTTAATTACCCAATGCTAAGGCCCACAGCTTACCGGGGAGAAGGGTGTTTTTTATTTCCAAGCACCGCGATCCCTGGTCTCGTTTTAACAGCCCGGGGGCCTCTCCAGGGTCTTGGAGGCCCCTGGGACAGGGGACGGGGACACAGGAGGATGTACGATGTGACAAGGGCGGGTTCCTGCCTGGAGCTCTGCAGCCCAGCCCAGGGCCTCTGGCTGAGCGAGGGCAGCTTAACAAGCCGAGGTGTATCCTATTCTGCGCCCCGAAGTCCTCCGGGTGAGGTTGAGCCCCAACCCATCTCGTTAGATAAGGCGACTCTTCCAGGCCTGGATGCCTGTTCCCGTGCCGGCTGCCTGCGCAGGGCCCGTGGGGGTCACAGCAGCATCCTACACATGGGCTGGTGGGCAGGAGAGGCGACAGGCTGGGGCCCGCCGGCTGCTCGCCCTCCTGCCCCGGAACCCCAGGCCCCACAACTGCAGGCCCTGCGGAGCTCTTAGGAAAAGTCAGACAAGCTCAATAGGAAGGAATGGGAGAAAGGGGTGGAGCCAATGACGAGCGCTTCGCTTCAGCAGCGTTTTGGAAGCAGCGAGCGTAGGTGGCAGAGGCGGGGCTGCCGCGAGACAGAGACAGGGCCGGGTCAGGTGAGGCTGCGCTTTGCTGCTGACGGCGGGCGGAACTCGTGCTCAGGGACATGAAGGAGGCTGCCAGGCACGTGGAGACAAAAGCCTGCTCTTCCTGGGATGGGAGGAATGGCGGGCGGGAAGAAACAGCAGCAGCTGTCTCAAAGCCTATGCAGGACTATGCTAATCATATGCAAATCAGGCACAAATGAACTGGAGACCTCATTCCACACCCCTGACCTGGGTGCGAGGTTATGATGGATAATTTTTGGCTATTTATTTATTTATTTATTTAGCGGGCGGTACTGGGGACTGAGCCCAGGTCCCCGTACCCACTTTGCAAAGGCTCTAGCCCTGGACTGAAAAGGGAGCCTGGGGGCCGCACCCTGGCCACACCCCTCGGGCCCCACGCGGGCTGCTCGCTGCTCTCGCAGCCCCAGGGTCTCAGCTCCAGGCAGGTAGGTACAGTGAGTCATGCCTTCCTCTGGCTCCATCTTTAGGGGACAAGAACTGGCACCGTCTGCCTCCTGCCGCCTTCCACCCCCACCTCCCCAGCCACTACCGCTCTGGGTGAGGCACGAGAACCCCGGGTTCTTCCACAAGCTGTAATTACCTTTCCTTTGTCAAGTTCAAGTGGGCAAAGCGCTGTCAGGTAATCACCCAGACAGCGGTAACACCTTGTACTCAGCGAGGGCTTTTGTTTTCAGGGCTCTGCCCCATGCTGCCATGTTAAACAGTCAGATGGTTCCGCGGAACAGGCACAGTGCCGGTGGGGAGGGCAGCGACCCCCCACGGGCAGGCATCAGCGCCTCGCACCCTTCCCATCCTGGACTCCCAGCCTCCCGCCAGGACACCTGGACGCTTCGCACCTGGTACCAGGAACCTCATTTGTCAGACGAAGAAAATGAGGCTCTGGGAGATGAAATGCTGTTTAGTTTCACCTTTCTCTCTTTCTCTTTCTTTCTCTCTTTCCTTCTTTTTTCTCCTTCCTTCTTCTCTTCCTCCCTCCTTTCCTTCCTTCTTTCTTTCCTTCTTTCCTTCTTCCTTTCTTTCCCTTCTTTCTTGCAAAGAAGCAGATATAAATGAATCAATACAGATAAAACCCACCTGCCTGGGTGACCCTGAAGACTCTTTGGGCCCCTGGTCTGACTCAGAGCTGGGGACATCAGAGGAGGAGCTTACAAACACATGGAGTGAATAATTAAAGAGGGGTTTTCACCCTTAATGCTCAGGAGGCTCCCCTTTACTTATATATTTCAGTATTTTGTGATACTTGAGGGTTGAACCCAGGGCCTCTCACATATTTTGCAAGGGCCCTACCACTGAGGGGCACCCAGCCCACTTTTTACTTTTCACCTTGAGACAGGGTCTCGCTAAGGCTGCCTCTGGCCTGGGACTCACAATCCTCCTGCCTCTGCCCCCTAAGTCGCTGGGATGACAGGCGAGTGCCACTGTGCCTGGCCCAGGAGGCTCCAATTTATAGCCTCAGTTTGGCCTTGAGTCAGTCTGTGTCTTCCTCCTGATTCTGTTCCCTCCACCCTCTCTGCAGCCTCATCTTTTTCTCTGTCCCCAAGTCTGCTCCCTCACTGGGGCCAGCCACCATGTCCTCATTTCCTCCCTTTCTCTCCCTGCTCTGATTATATGTGTGTGTATGTATGTATGTATTGCGGTCCTTGGAGGTTGAACCTAGGACCTCACACATCCTTTGCAAGTGCTCTACCACTGGGCTGCATCCCCAGCCCATTTTTAAATTTTTTACTTTGAGTCACGGTCTTGCTAAGTGACACAGGCTGCCTCTGGCCTCAAACTCGAGATCCTCCTGTCTCCACCTCCCAAGTCTCTGGGATGACAGGGGTGCGTCGCCATGCCCCACCTTCTCTCATTCTTATTGACACTTGGAATCTTGTACTTACTGGAAGAGGTCTCTCAGCCCTAGATTTACGACATAGATTGTTTGCGCATAGTCAAAGGGAACATACAATGAAAAGGTGTGGTTAAGCCAGGCGTGGTGGCGCACACCTGTAATCCCAGCGGCTCAGGAGGTGGAGGGGGGAGGATCACAAGTTCGAGACCAGAGGCAGTCTGCATAACTAAGCGAGACCCTGTCTCAAAAAGTAAAAAAATGGGCTGGGGGTGCAGCTCAGTGGTCCAGCACTTGCAGAGCATGCAGGCGCGAGGCCCTGGGGTCAAACCCCAGTACCACAAAAAAAAAAAAAAAAAAAAAAAGGTGTGGTTAAGGTGTTTCCCAGGCAAAGACAGCTACATAGTAGCTGCTGCCCAGTTGACAGCAATTTTAAGAACTTTTTGTGTGCATGGTTCTGGGAATTGAACCTAGGGCCTCGTGCATGCTACGTAAGGTTCCTACCACTGAGCAGCTCCCCAGCCCTGTAAGACAACTCTAATACGAGTGTTGATCCACCGCCTTGTTTAAGAGACAGTTTCCTAACCTCCCGAGGCCCTCTGTGTCCGCCTCTCCGTGCTCGTACCCCTGTCCTTTCTGCTCTGTAGCTCTGCTAAATGCCGTGTTTGTCGCCCCTAGTTTTCTCTCCACGTTACCAAATGCATATCTCATGCAATGTATTGCTTAGTCTTATTTTTTAACTGTCTCATAATAACAACAGCAACATCATTTATACTCTTCTGTCACTTATCTTTTGCTATTTTGACACCTTTATTGGGACATAACTCGGATGCCATACAGTGTCCCCATATTAAATGTGTGTTTTATTGGTTTTTATATGTTCATGCATTTGTGCATCCATCACCACAGTCAATTCAGAACTCTCCCATCACTTCAAAATGGCAACTCTAGTCATCACTCTGTCCCCCAGCCCACTGCAGCCCTAGGCAGTTACTCACCCAAGGCTCGTCTCTGGGTTCTGGCCTTCGACAGGAAGGAATCACGCCATGTGCCGTCTTCCCTGACTGGCTCCCTTCCCTTTGCGCAATGTTCCCAAGGTCGATGCACGGAGCAGCCTGTGTCGGCTCTTTATTCCTTTTTTACCCCCGGATAATATTTCTTGGTACGAACAAGCCACGTTTTGTCCATCCGGACTCCACGGCATCTAACGATGACACCCTGCTTTGAGTCCTTTTAAAGGGAATCCCCTCTTGCCGCATTGCCTGGTTAATTGTTAACCGCCCGTGTCTCTCGGTAGAACAGGACATGGCTTTCTTTTCTAACATGTCTCCAGCACTTGGAACAGTGACTACCCACAGGCAGATGATCAGTAACTCTTGCTGGATGCAAGACCACAAGGCAGAAGCTGAGTGGCTTAGGAGAGAAAGGAGGTGCTGGGTTCCACAGAAGAGCCTCTGTGAGGGATGAAAGGCAGGGCTCGTGGACACTACGGAGAAACGCCTGGCGGACAGCTGAAGACGCAGACCTCACAGCCTCAGGGGCACATTTGGGCCTCCGGTCATGGAGGCCCCCTGTCTGTTCTGGTCACTGCGGCATTAAGTGCATTCACGATGCCACTCAGCCCCTGCCACCAAGAGCTCCAGGGATCCTTTTATCTTGTAGAGCTGAAATTTCATGCATTAAATAATAACTCCCTGCCTCCTTCCCCTAGTCCACAGAAACCACCATCCCAGTTTCTGTCTCGGTGAGTCTGATGGCTCTAGTTACTGCATCATGGATGGGTTCAGTCTGGCAGGACTGCAGCCATCTTGAGTTGTTAGCATCATGCCTGCCCCAGGGTTATCCTGGGGAGCTTTTCTTGCATGCTTTCCCAGGAAACTATAAATAGACAGAACCATTAAAGCTGTATACAGAGCTTTGAGACTGCACCCTGGCGCCAGGAATGTGTCTGTCTCTGATATTAGCTTGAGATATACCAGGCACGTTCTGTTCTGGCTTGGCTTCAGTCCCACCCTTCCTTCTGACCCAAGTCATGGGGATTCACTTGGCCTTATTGCCATTCAGGACTGCACTTTTTAACAGGAAAGCCCCAATAAATTGCACTCTGCAATGCTGGCTCTGTCTACCTCTGTTTCTCCAGTCTCATGGCACCTTGGGGGCAGTTCTTGCATGCCAGGGCTGCCTTGTTCTAGAACATCATATACGTGGGATAGTATAATATCTGTCCCTTTGTGACTACCTTATTTCACTTAGCATGATGTGTTTACCACAGTTCATCCACGTGTTAGGAATTTCCTTCCTTTTTAAGGCTGAATAATATTCCATAGTATATAAATCCCATATTTTATTTATTCGTTCACATGGTGAAGGAATTTTAGGTTACTTCCACTTTCTGGCAGCTATGAGTGTCGGGAGCCATAGGCCCAACATGAGCTAAGGCAATGCCTGCATAAATGGCTATGTGACAGATGTGATCATAGCAGGAAGCTCTGCTACCTGTGGAATGAGGAAACAACACATCAGAGGCTCTGCTGAACTTTGTTGTCTCTTTAGCTACTATATTAACATGAGTATAGATCTGAACTTTGTTCCTTGATTGTATCTTTAGGATGAATCTGTTACTGGAAAGCTAACTAAATTGATTGTAAACTTTATGACTGTTACAAAGTCCATTGCACTGCAGTTACCTTTGTGAGCTATTTTTAGTATCTCCTTGAGTTGCTATATAAGCATGAATATAGAGAATAAAGCTAAGCTCAAGACCATCAGTCTTGGCCTCTTTGTCTCCTTCATCCTTGGCTCCCCTTCACCCAATATGGGCCCCAACATATGAGCCTACAAATATCTGTTTGAGAGTCTGCACAGTTCTTTTGTGTACATGCTCAGAAGTGGAATGTTGTTGTTAGGTGCCATTGAGTTGGGTTTGACTCATAATGACTTCATATGGTTTTCGACAATTGATTGTTTTGGGGATTGCTTCAGGAGTGGACTGCCACATCCTTCTCGCATTTTTGCAGTGCTGGGGATTGAACCTGGGCCCTCACAGAGTGTGAAGCAGTGCTGTACTAACTGAGCTAAAACCCAGCCTCAGAAGTGGTATTTGGATCACACGTAACTTTATGCTTAACATTTTAAGGAACTGCCACCCAGTCTCCCACAGCGGCGGTACCATTTTACATCCCCCAGCAACCAACAAAGGTCTCAGTTTCTCCACATCCTCAGCACACATTTATTTTCCACAACGCGTTTAATAACACCATCCTAATGAGTACAACCATTGCCTTGGCTTTGAACGCGTAACTCCTCTGCTTTTCTTTATGATTTTACTAAATATGTGCATTTTAAAATAACATACTGCTTAATTTTGCAAGTTTTTGGATTAGCTATCAAGAAATCAGTTCACTCACCACTCCATGAGCAGGACTATGGGTCTGCCCACTGGGCTGACAGCCCAGGGTGCCAGCATTCTGTCTCCTGCGAGAGGAGGGAAGCTCACCTTCTACAGGGACTGCTCAGGAGGGATGCCAGGTCAGCCTCATTCAAGGTTCTGGTTCTGGGAGGAAGGAAGCAACAAACTGAGTTAAGAGGCAGAGCTGACTAGAATGGGCAAGTGGAGAGATGGGGGTCCGGGTGGTTCTGCCTTGGGAGAGGCAATCTACCCAAAGACGGGTAGAGGGGCAACAGCCCTCGGAGGTCCAGGGGAGGCCGGTGGGCCGCTCTCCTTGGCGCCCATATGGGGACCTGAGCAGGAAGGGATGAACCCCACCTGCCACCTTCGAGGGGTCTCCCAGGGTCTCTCGGTGGCCCCAGCCACTTGCTGCCCACCTCCTGCTCTGCCATGGGCCACCTTCTATGGGGCCCAGACAGACCCCCACATGCACTCCACCTTGGGGTGAATCAAGTCAGAGCTGGGAAGGAGTCCCCTGCACGAACCCAGGAGCCCCTGGGCTGTTCTGGCCCTTTCCTCCGGCCTTTCCCCTCTGCACCCCACGTAGAGTCCCGGGGGTCCCTGGGGCCAGGCCCTGCACAGTGCTCCAGAGCTCTCAGGGCAGTGGCCCTGGCAGGGAATGGCCAAGACATCTTGGTGCCCAGGACCCTAAGTCACTGGAGGGGGGCAGGACCTCAGAGAAAGCTGCCCACAGAGGAGGTGTGGAGGGGAGAGGGGCTGCCTTTGAAGCCAGACTTGAGTTCAAATCCTGACTCTTCCCCTTCTGGGGTGGGAGGCCTCTGGGAGTTTACTAACCGTCTCTGAGCCTCACTTGCCTCAGGTGTAAAGTGAACATCACAGTTTTTGGTTTTGTTCATTGTCAGTGCTTTTCTGATATTCATAGAGGTTTCAATGGCTAATTGTTTTGGGAGTGGGCTGCCGGGTCCTTCTCCCTAGTCTGTCTTAGTCTGGAAGCTCAGCTGAAACCTGTCCACCACGGAGGGCCCTGCTGGGATCTGAAATATCCGTGGCATAGCTTTCAGCATCACAGCAACACACAAGCCCACACAGCAGGACAAGCTGACAGAGGTGTGGGGGAACATGTCACTAAGCAATAGGAATTTTTCAGCTGTATTATAATCTCACAGGACAACGGTCATATGTGCAGCCTGTGGTGGATCACATGACCATTGATAGAACACCACAGACACAGACATAAGATAGGGGCCTCTGGGATTTATGGGGGCTGAGAAGTCCACAGTCAGCTCACCACAGCCCTGACAGCTGGAGGAGCGAGTGAGGGGCTCCGTCCACATCACAGAGCTGAGAACAGAGGACGCCATGACATAATCTCTATGTGAGGCTGAGGCTGCAGCTCCGGGAGGGTGGAGGCTGAAAAATTCATGCCCTTCTGTTCTGGGACTATTTTATATATATTTGAAAAAATTATTTCCTCTCTCTGTTTTCCTTATTGTTTTTTTGATTCTTTAATTTTCCTATCTCATCAGTTTTATCTGTCTTTTAGTTCTGTTTTCCTTTTTTTGTTGTTGCATGTTTATTTTAACTATTGAGGTTTTTTTTTTTTTGGTGTGTGTGTGTGTGGTACTAGGGTTTGGGCTCGGATTTAGCTCAGCTGGTAGAGCACTGCTGGTAAGCACAGTCTCTGAGGTCCTGAGTTCAATTCCCAGCACCGCAAAAATGGGAGAAGGGCCTGGCAATCCACTCCCATGGCAATCCCGAAACAGTCAGCCATTGAAAACCCTATGAGGGTCGCTATGAGTCAGATACCGACTTGATGGCACCTAACAACAATAACAAGGGGTTGAACCCAGGGCCTCGCGCTTGCATGTTCTGCAAGTGCTGGACCACTGAGCTGCACCCTTGTACCATTTTTTTACTTTTTTTTTTTTGAGATAGGGTCTCACTAAGTTACGCAGACTGCCTCTGGTCTCAAACTTGCGATCCTCCTGCCTCCGCTTCCCGAGCCACTGGGATGACAGGCGTGCACCACCGCGCCCGGCTACTATTGAGTTTTTCTAAGGTCCAAGAGTGCATTCTTGTTCCGTAATATCTTCTTCTGCATGAAGAACAACGTCTTCTCTTACTTCTCTGAGCGTTTTACTGGCGTGTTTGGACAGTTTCTTCTGCGCTGGCACGGTCTCCGGATCCTCTGACTCTCCCACTGCGCCTGCCTTTTTCCCGGCTCTTCTTCGTTCTGTGCCTCCCTCCAGTGTCTCCGGCCCCTGGGAGCAGCCTGGCGTCACTGCCTGCTGGTGGAGCGTAGAGACCCATGGGGTTTTTGACACCGGAAATCGCCTCTCTGCTGTCTTGGGCGTGTGGTGAGGCACAGCGTCACGGCAGGAGTGTGCGGCGGAGGCCAAGCCACCTCCCGGAGGCTGGGGAGTGAAAGGCAGAGAGGAAAGGTCGGGGGTTCTCCGAGGACACCTCCCAGCGGCCTAATGCACCCTCACTCGGCTGCACCTCCTAAAGACTCCACCACCTCCTAATAGGGCCACAAGCTCCAGGCCACACCCGCCCTTGGCACTCGGCCTTGGAGAACATTCCAGATCCAACACAGCAGAGGCGCAGGGCGGGCCTAAGCCCTCTCCCCAGCCCCACACTGGGCCTGAACTTTCTCCGTCCCCGCCACCTCCGACTTGCTGCGTCTCAGGCTCTCCGCAGGCAAACCGGCTCCCTGCCCCCGTGGAGCCTCCGTCGAACGCTGCAGCAGCGCCTCTCTCCCTGCTAATGCTCCTCGCCCATCTGCTCTCTGTTGCCCAGACTTTGTTGACATCTATCTATAATTACCTCCTCGGAGATTCTCTAGTCTTTAGGTTTATATTGTCAAAGAAAGAAAAAAAAAAAAGAAAGAAAGAAAGAGAAAATGGAGAAAGCATCTGTGTTCACGTTCCTGGGCTTCCAGGCAGAAGGATAAACACAGGCCGCTATGTTTTGCATGAACCTGTATTTCTTATTATCCAAACAGGGTCTGGGGCTTCTGCCTGCCTCCCAACAGCTCTTAGTGGCCAAGACTTGGGGCTTCAAGAGCCCCGTCCAGTACCTCGC
>VMDO01000818.1:0-24338 GCA_007922755.1 Pedetes capensis
TTCTAGTAATTAGACCTTTGTCAGATGTATAAAATGCGAAGATTTTTTCCCATTCTGTGGCGATTTCCTTGATTCTGTTAATTGTTTCTTTTGCTGTGCAGAAGCTTCTTAATTTGATGTGGTCCCATTTATCTATTCTTGTTGCAATTTCTTGAGCAATTGGGGTCCTATTAAGGAAATCTTTTCCAATGCCTATATGGTGGAGTGTATTGCCTATCTTGCCTTCTCCTCATAGGGTTTTCAATGGCAGATTGTTTTGGGATTGCTTTGGGAGTGGGTTGCCATGTCCTTCTCCCATTTTTGTGGTGCTGGGAATCGAACTCAGGACCTCAGAGACTGCAGAGTGGCGCTCTACCAACTGAGCTAAATCCCAGCACTAAGCATGACCTTATTACTGTTTTATCATTCTCATTGTTTAAAATGTCTCTCCAGAACAGCACCCCTATGCAGGCAGACCTCACAGCAGTCTTTGGTAGTTGTGTCAACGTTTTCGAGTGTCAGCTGGTGACACTCAAAGCAGATTCTGGGACGGAAGCTTTTTCCCTTTTCATGTCCTCCACATGTCCCTGTCTTTCATTCTTTTGTCTTTTTCTTTTTCTTTCTTTCTTTTCTTTTTTCTTTCTTTCTTTCTTTTTTTTTTTTTTTTTTTTTTGTGGTACTGGGGTTTGAACCCAGGGCCTCGTGCTTGCATGTTCTGCAAGTGCTGGACCACTGAGCTGCACCCTCAGCCCATTTTTTTTTAACGTTTTTTGAGACAGGGTCTTGCTAAATTACCGACTGCCTCTGGTCTCGAACTTGCGATCCTCCTGCCTCCTCCTCCCGAGTCGCTGGGATTACAGGCATGCGCCGCCACGCCTGGCATGTCCCTGTCTTTCTATCTTGCTTCACTGTGGCTGATCGAGTGGTGAACCTTCAAACACATCTTAAATGACCAACAGCTCTTTTCAGGCAGAGGGAGCTCAGGAGGAGGAATGCTGGGACAACTGGAAGAGGACAAGACGGAATTGTGCAGGTGATGGGACATGTAGGAGGGGCTCTAGGTCAGTGCTCCTGGGCTTAAAGCCTTTTTCCTTGGGCCTTGACCTTGGGAAAACCACTGACCCTCTCTGGAGCTTCATTTCTGCACGTGGATCCCATGAAGGATGACAGCATTTATCTTTGACAGCTGCTGTGGGGATAAAACCTGAGAACAGACAGCAAAAACTACTCACGATATGTGGTCTGGAGAAGCTCTCGTTGCATGGCGAGCTTTGCACCTCATGGTGAAGAGTCTGGCCCTCACCCTTGAGCCCTGAGTAGTCTGGCAAAGTCCTCAAGCAGGCAGGGACAGGGCCTGAGGTGTGCTCCTGCAGGAGACCACTACAGGGCACGCCAAGGGCTAACCTCCTTCTTCCTCTGGTGCTGGTTGGTATGACATGGGAGACAAATTCCTAAAGTGGAGGCCAGTGGCCATGACGGGGCCCCATTTCAAAAGCTGATTTGTTTTGCCAGGAACGTGTGAGCAGAGGAGTCGTTTTTCACAATTCACCTAGTACTGGCCATCTTTTATTATCTTCCTCCCCTCTCCAGTGCCCACTGCAGTAGTGGGCACCTATAGGTCCTGTCTTGGCCCATTTGTGTACCCAGAACAAAACATGCTGATTTATTAAAAAAAATAAATAGAAGTTTATTTCTCATGGTTCTGAAGGCTGGGAAGTTCAAGATCAAAGCACCGGCCGGTTTGGCCGTCTGTCCAGGGCTGTTCTTTGCTTCCAAGATGGTGCCTTGCTTGCTGTGTCCACTGCATGTAGACAAACACTGTGCCCTCCCATGGCAGAAGGGAAGGAAAGGCATGGGGGGCTGAACTCCTATCTCAAGCCCTTTTGTAAGGGTGCTAATCGGATCCACTGTGGTCTAATCGCTGTCCTAAAGGTTCCACTTTTTGATCCTGTTGCCCCGGGGATTAAGTTTCAATATGGACTTCGGAGGAGATGCAGACATTCAAAGCACAGCCAGCCCCAAATAAACACGGGGCTTAGGAGAAGTCTACCGCCACGCATTTTCTCCTCTGACCCTTCCTATCTCCCTTCCACATCTGTCTTGCTCTCTCCCCTTGGCCTATGACATGGGGTCCCACGACAATCCAAAGGGGTGGAAGTGAGCGTGTGCCAGTGGGAAGCATAGAAACAGAAGGTCTGCCCCAGGAATCTCAAAGCCCTGCGCTTTTACAAGCTCTGAAAGACAAGCAGCGCTCCCCTACCAGAGGCTTCTCCTCGGTGCCGCGGCTGGAAGAATCAGACTCCTGAAAGCCGCTTCCAACAAGCATTTAAAATCATCCATCCAAAAGATAACTAAATCATGGCCATTCATTCCCCTCAACCCATCACCCTGCAATGAAAACATGTATTTAACTGAGAAAACACTGAGCCTTCACTCTTCCTGGCCTCTGTCCCTTTTCTTTTCCCTTCCTTTGAGGGCTCAAAATGTTATGATTCATCTCAGCACTGCCCAGGGCAGCAGTGAATTACAGGCCCTAAAGAGCTCCAGTCCCAGAGGGCTCCGGGAGAGATCGTCCCCCGGCTCAGCCCCAGCATTCTCTCCGCAGCCAACTGTGTTTGTTCCTTGACTCCTTTTGATCATTGCTCATAACAGGAGCCAAGCAGAGGAAATTAAGCTTTTGTATTTAAACTAATCCATGACCCTGGATAATTTGTAAGAGACATCTATGTGGGGTTCAAAATGGGTCTCCAACTGCTTGATGTGGAGACGTCCAGACCCACTGTGGCTCTGTCGGTGGGAAGCATAGGATGTCAGCCTTGAGTGAAAGGTTGTCAGAGCACGCAGTGTCCTTTGGGATCAGCCGTCCGGTCCAACTCTCTTGCTTTTGATGGAGAAACTGAGGGCCAGATAAGGAGAAGAGACCTGCCTGGAACCATCTGGGGAGCTTGTGGCTACACAGGGATTTAAGTGCAGGATTTCTGGCTCTCTGTACTAAGAGACTGAGGTAGTTCAGAGCCATGGATTCTGTGGTATCTGTCATCCCACAGTGACTGCCAGATGGACGCTCCATCTGCCTTTACTCGGAGTCCCCCAGCCACAGTGAAGCTCCACAGAGCAGCGTGGGGGCTAAGGGTCTAACATGGGAATCAAGGGTTTGGGTTCAGCGGTCAGCCTGTGCGTCTTCGCTGTGCCTTGGTCTATGGTGAAGTAGCCGAATTTGCCTCGCAAGGCTGCAGTAAGCACTGCACGAGTTCACTGTGGCAAGGAGCTCGTAGTGGTGTCCCACCTTCAAGAAATGTGAACTAAGCCGGGCGCGGGGGCGCACGCCTGTAATCCCAGCGACTCTGGAGGCAGAGGCAGGAGGATCACAACTTCAAGACCAGAGGCAGTCTGCATAATTTAGTGAGACCCTGTCACAAAAACTACAAAAACAGGCTGTGGGTGCAGCTCAGTGGTCCAGCAGTTGCAAAGCATGCAAGTGGGAAGCCCTGGATTCAACCCCCAGTACCGGAAAAAAAAAAAAAGTGAACTGCTATTATTGCTATGGGGCTGGGATTTAGCTCAGGTGGTAGAGCGCTGGGCTGCAGTCTCTGAGGTCCTGAGTTCAATTCCCAGCACCGCAAAAATGGGAGAAGGACCTGGCAATCCACCCCCAAGGCAATCCCAAAACAGTCAGCCATTGAAAACCCTATGAGGGTCACTATGAGTCAGATACCAACTCAAAGGCACCTAACAACAACAGCATTATTGCCATCTCTCCCATCCTCCACCTTTTCCAGAGAAATTATTATACTAAATGCCAGGACCTGTGGGTCCTTTTTCAGCTCTCTGTACCAGTTTGGAAAATCGTGACCAAAAGATATTAAGTAGGCAGCATCAGAGAGACACGGGGATGTGAGTTATAGCCACCTCTCTAACCCACTACCTGACCCTGGAGAAGAGTCTGAGCTCTTTTTGCCTCAGTGTTCTCATCTGTAAAATGGAGCTGTCCGTTCTGGCCTTCTAGGTGAGGTGCATTCATTTAAGGCGAATTTCTGGATCACTCACTTCTTTCAGGCGCCACGATGGGACACGAACTGACCACGGAACAGAATAAAGATGCCGCCTGGCTTGGTCTGTTCCCTGTGGCTCTCCCAGAATACCACAGACTGGGTAATGTATAAACAATAGCGGTTTATTTGGCTCATGGTTCTGGAGTCTGGGAAGTCCGAGAGCATGGCGCCAGTGTCTGGTGACAGCCATCATGCTGCGTTATGACATGGCAGAGGGGCAACGCGCACACAAGAGGCAGGGAGGAAACCGGGCCAAACTCACTTTTATAACCAGCTCACCCCCACGACAACGGCACCCATTAAAGATCTTACCCCTTAATACTCTAACAATGACAGCTAAATTTCAACAAGACTTTTACAAGGGACATTCAGACTATAGTATTACCCATATGGAAAAATTTTAGTGGAGAACTTTTTCAATAAAATTAAATGCACAAACATAAATGAACACATTCTTTAATTAGGCAAAGTTAGCCATAGTTTACATGGCACGTATGGAATCTTCTTTTGTGAAATTTCCCTGACTCCCACATGTCTCTTCTAACCAACATGAGCTACAATTTTTTCTCTTTCCCTTTTTATTCTGGAAAATTTCAAACATATGCAAAGGAGAGACGACCCCTAAGAACCCCTACTTACCATCACACTGTTTTTCCAATTACTGATTCATGTTCAATCTTGTTATGCTAAATTACTCTAATTCATTTTTCATCCTTCCCAAGATTGTTTTGAAGCATACTTCTCAGGCATATTTAATCCATAAACATTTTAACATGCATTTCCTTAAAGATAAAGTATTATTGTAAAAGGTCAGTACAATGTAGTTATCCCATCTTAAAATGAACAATAATCCCTTAATATTATTAAATATCTCATTGTTGCTATTGTTAGGTACTATTCAGTTGGATCTGACTCCTAGTAACCCTGTGTACAACAGAACAAAACACTCCACTGTGCCACATCTGGCTCTATGTAAGTGCTTCTCCTCTATTCACAGGGTTCTCACTGGCTGATTGTTTCAGGATTGTTTTGGGAGTGGGCTGCCACATCCTTCTCTCATTTTTGTGGTGGTGGGGATTGAACCCAGAGCCTCAGAGAGTGCAGAGTGCCACTCTATCAACTTAACTAAACTCCGTCCCCTTACTAAATATCTAATCGGTGTTTCAATTTCCTTGTCTCATAGTTTTTAAGAATTGCATTGTATTGAAATTAGTGTGGAAATAAAGTCTATTGTGACTTACTGAAATGCCTCTCAAAGTATCTTTTAATATGTGTTTCCCTTCCCTTCTCTCTTTTATGTCCCATATATTTGTTGCAAACACTAAGATTTTGTCCACATGTTTTCTCCCCGTTTTCATCCTTGTGGAAGCATTTAACATGTTCCTCTCCTCGTTGTAACTTTTATAAGTTGTTAGTTTGATCTAGAGGCTTGCCCAGATGAAGGTTCTGCTTCTGAAAAGACTTTTAAAGATGGCTTTATGTTCTTCTAACAGAAGATAATAGCTATCTCACTGTCTCTCCTTTGGTGACATTTAAAGCTGTTGATGATCGATTTCTAGATCTATTACTATATTGTTGCTGCTGTTGTTGTTAGGTGCCATCGAGTCAGTACCCAACTCATAGAGACCCTGCATACAACAGGCGAAACACTATTGTCAGTGCTTCTCTGCTGTTCATAGGGTTTTCAATGGCGGATTGATTTTTGGGAGTAGGTTGCCAGGTCCTTCTCCCAAGCCTACAGCACCTGGTATTCCCAGGTGGTCTCCCATCCAAGTACTAACCAGGCTTGACCCTGCTTAGCTTCTGAGATCTGATGGGATTGGATACCACAGGGCTACGGCTGCAGGCATTATTATATTAGGGGGTGTGAAATAGTGGCTGCCATGGTTTGAATATGAAGTACCCTATGAAAGTCTCATGTATTGAAGGCTTGATCCCCAGCTTGTGACCTATTGAGAGGTGGCTGCATCAGGAGGGCACCAACTCTATCAATGGATGAATCCATCCATGAGTTCATAGCTGAATGGGCTATTAGACGGTATGGCTTGGTCAGAGGAAGTGGGTCACTGGGAGTGTGTCTTTGCAGGATATACCTTGTCCCTGACTGCTTCCTCTCTGTGTCTCTCTGCTTCCTGGGCACCGTGAAGTGAGCAGCTTTGCTCTTCCACATGCTCCCTGCCACGATGTTCTGCCTCGCCTTGGGGCCAAAAGCATGAAGGGAAACCTCTGAAATCGTGACCCAAAATAAATCCTTCCTCCTTTTAAGTTGTTTATGTCAGGCATTTTGTCATCATGGTAAAAACCGAGCACAGTGACATCCTGATTCGATCATTCTCTATTCATTTATTACTCCTAATTCTGTTACTGAGCCCAAGTCCATTTATTTGTTGTTGGAAATGTGTGCAATGAGTCAAGAACACGTTGTTGGGGCCAGGAGAAAGAGTTACTCAGTAAACTAGCAAAATCGAGAGATGGTGGGCTAGTGTTCAAAAAAGACCATCTGAATGCAGCATAAATTTCAGGCATTTTTTATTTTTAGGTGATGGGGGGAAAGTGGGGCTAAGGTTAGGGAATTATCAATGACTGGATTCTTCTAGGCTTCTCTCTGGTGGTCTGGAACTCAATGTTGCAAAACCTGGCTCGTGGTAAGATATGGATCATGAGGTACCCGTAAATCATGGAAATGTCTTTGTTATTCTTATGTTGATGTCTTCAGCTTTGAAGTTGGAGGAGAGAAATTATGGAAGTTTTGGACAAATCAACCTTTAAAGCTGTTGATGATCAATTTCTAGATCCATTACTACATTGTTGTTGTTGTTAGGTGCCATCGAGTCGGTATCCGACTCATAGAGACCCTGTGTACAACAGGCAAAACACTACTGTTAGTGTGTCTCTGCTGTTTATAGGGTTTTCCATGATTGCTGGTTTTGTACCAACATTCCCAAATGACTAATGTGTCAATGTGCAGGGCTGAGCAGAAATGATCTGACCTGAAGGGGAAGGTAACAGAGGAGACAGATAGAATATGAAGGCAGAGATGCCAAGCTCTTTTACTCTGCTTTCCTTAGCCATTGGACACCTGCACAGGCTCAAGTGAAGAGTCAGTGTTTTTGACAAAGTGGTCTTCAAGTCCTTGAAAAGTAGCCTAGGCAACTGTTACCATCGTGATTACACATCAGAGGTACAATCTACAGCAGAGCCAATGTGAGACCAATAACAATAATATATTTATTTCTCTGCTGTGTGACCTCAAAATTAGTTTTTTTTTTTCCAGTCCTGGGGGATTGAGCCAGGGCTTTACATAAGCTTTCCAAGTGCTCTGACTAAGCTGCATCCTCAGCCTTTTATTTTGGACAGGGTCTCACTAAGTTCCACAGGCTGCCTGTGGCTTCAAACTTGCGATCCTCTTGCCTCAGCCTCCCAAGTTGCTGGGATTACAGGCTGTACCACCGTGCATGGGCAAGCTTGTTGTTGTGTTGTTAGGTGTCGTGGAGTCGGTATCTGACTCATAGCGACCCTCATAGGGTTTTCAATGGCTGACTGTTTTCGGGATTGCCTTGGGAGTGGATTGCCAGGTCCTTCTCCCATTTTTGCGGTGCTGGGAATTGAACTCGGGACCTCAGAGACTGCAGCGCAGCGCTCTACCAACTGAGCTAAATAAGTTTTAAAAGTCAACGAAAACAAGTAACTAAAAGCAAGTGAAGCTTGAGGGTCTATTTAAGTCTTCCCTCGGTTACAGTACTGGTATAGAGAAAAAATGTCTCTCCATCAACTATTTGGTTGCCCTGAGGCACAGTTGGTATGTGAAAAGCAGGAGGAATGTTTGATCCTGTCTTTTCAATTATCGCTTTTCAAAAGAATGAGTTGGCTTTATAGCCGTCTCCCCAGATCCATAGCTCCTGGCTTTAAGCACATTTTATGTAGTTCACATCCACTCCAATCATGTTGATGGACAAATGATCCGCTCTTTGGCCAACATGAACTTTTTCAAGTTGTCCCCTGTCTTTTTAACTTTAATAGTTTTGGAAAGTTTCTTTGCTTCCTGGTCTACGATGATCCAGGTTCATCTTGTCCATTTCCTGCCCTAGACATGAGATGGGCCATTTCTCCAAAGGGGTGCTGATCCTTCTAAGTGGGAAATGGAAGCTGAGAGTACAATCTGCACCCCAGAAGCACTTCTCTCTAAGGACTTGGTTATACAGACGGGAACAAGGTAGATAAGGTGGGATTGGGAGTCTTCATGTCCCTAATCATACCCCGAAGTCAGGGGTGGGACACATCATTAGAGAGATGTGAAAGTTCCAAGGACGGGGGCAAGTCTGTGGTGCCTAAACTGAAAGCAGCACAGAAATTGATCTGTGCTGTTGGAAGACTTAGGCCAGAGAAAGGGTGCAGGGAAGACTTCTGGAGAAAGAGGAATGGGGAGAGGGTGGGAATTGGGACTGGACGAGAGCTACTTATTCCAGCCTCAGAAGGATTAAATGAGGTAAGGATGTGAAATGGAGGCGTAAAATGTAACAAGCTGGACAATAAACCCCTAGTAGTGGAATTCGAAATGCCCAGTGTAAGTTGTTAGGTGCTGTTGGGTGGGTATCTGACTCATAGCGACCCTACATATAATAGGTGAAACACTATTGTCAGTGCTTCTCTGCTGTTCATAGGGTTTTCAATGGCGGATTGATTTTTAGGAGTGGGTTTCTGGGCCCATGTCCCAAGCCTACAGTACCTGGTGTTCCCAGGCGGTCTCCTATCCAAGTACTAACCAGGCCCAACCCTGCTTAGCTTCTGAGATCTGACGGGATCAATGCCACAGGGCTAAGGCTGCAGGCCTTCCCAGAGTAAGGGAAAGGGTTTATTACCAGTGAGCTGAGCAGTCTCACCTTTCAAAGCCAAGTGGAATGACTTTGTTCTGCGTAACAATACCTGATGAGACATGCATTGTTTGATTTAATCTGCATGACAAGCTGAGGGTCAGAACTATTGTTATGTCCATTTGACAGATGGTGAGCCTGAGACTCCTGTAAGGTTGAGGGACATGGTGAAGGTCACTAGGCTAGTAAGTAATGGAGAGGGGATTTGAACCAACAGCATTTCTGGTACCCAAAATAAGGCTCTTAAGGATTCTGCTTTGCTCCACTACCCAAAGTGTGTTGACACACAGGTTTTAAGGACTAAAAAATAGCTTAGTTTTCATCACACTTACAAGAGTTTTATTATTTCCTGTCACATGTATGTGGCCACCTTGTCCCCTGATCCTAGGAAGACCTGAATTTTACTCTTGCCTTAGAACCACTTTATGACTTGGAGCACATTCCTTCACACCTCTCTAAGCCTCAGTTTCCTCATCTGTGAAAGGGGATTAATAATATTCACTGACGTGGTTATTGAGACAGTGGAGAGAGGTGATGTATGTAAACACAGAGTGTCCAGTAAATGATAGTTTTCTTGTTGCTGTTAGGTGCTGCCAAGTCCTGTCCGACTCTTAGCGACCCTCATAGGGTTTTCAATGGTTGATTGTTTCCGGATTGCCTTGGGGGTAGATTGCCACGTCCTTCTCCCATTATTTGGGTGCTGGGAATCGAACTTGGGGGACCTCGGAGACTGCAGAGCAGCTCTCTACCAACTGAGCTAAATCCCAGCCCCATAGCTTTCTTGTTGTTGTTGTTAGGTGCCATCAAGTTGGTATCCGACTCATAGCGACCCTCTGTACAATAGGGGAAACACTATTGTCAGTGCTTCTCTGCTGTTCATAGGGTTTTCAATGGCAGATTGATTTTTGGGAGGGGGTTGCCAGGTCCTTCTCCCAAGCCTACAGCTTCTGGTGTTCCCAGGCGGTCCCCCATCCAGGTACTAACCAGGCCCGACCCTGCTTAGCTTCTGAGATCTGATGGGATCGGATGCCACAGGGCTACCGCTGCAGGCGTAGAGCTTTCTTAAGATGAATGAAAAGCTAACACATATCCCATCACTTGATGCACACTGCAGTGTGAGAGGTGGGTCCACCCTTCTGCGTGTTACAGAGGAAGAAAGCAAGGCACAGTAGGGAGAACTCCTGTGTTTGAACCCAGACAGAGACCTTGGACCTGAGCTCCACGTTCTGCTGCCTAATAGGCCTTGTCCAGCAGGGCCTGCCATTTCAGCCTCAGGGCATCGTCACTTGTGCCCACCTTGACAGGGAGGGGAGATTTTCCCAGAGGCCAAGGCTCCTGCTTCCAGATGTTGGTTTCACCACAAAGCAGATGATTCGCTGCCCAGGAACCCCACTGCACTCCATGAACAAGCGACGGAAACCCACTCCAGAAACCTCAGCAGCCCTGGGTTGGCTGCCTTGCTCAATGCGCCACTGACCCTGGACTTACTTCAGTCATTACTGTCTAGTCAATTGTTTTCCTTCTTATAGAGCTCAGAACAAGAACACTGGCACCCTTCTCACAAGGGCACAGGGAGGATGGCTTTTAAATATTAACATTGCATTAAAAACTTTGTGGTAAGCCACATACGCCTGCAGCTATAGCCCTGTGGCATCCGATCCCCTCAGATCTCAGAAGCTAGGCTGGGTCTGGCCTGGTTAGTACCTGGATGGGACACCGCCTGGGAATACCAGGTGCTGTAGGCTTGGGACACAAACCGGGCAACCCACTCCCAAAAAACAACCCACCATTGAAAACCCTATGAACAGCAGAGAAGCACTGACAATAGTGTTTCTCCTGTTGTATGTAGGGTCGCTATGAGTCGGATACCGACTCCATGGCACCTAACAACAACAAGAAGCCACATACATTTAACGTCACCAGGAGAGGGAAAGAGAGGGACACGCAGCAGGGCTGAGCTTTTGCTCCTTCCCCATCCCTTTCCTGATTTTCCAGAGCTCCATTGCTTCAATCAATCGACCTCTATTGAGAAGGTAGGTGAGAGTCTACAGGAACCAATTCTGCTGGCTCTTTTGAAGAATGTATTTGAAGGGAGATTTTTGTTAGGCTGCACTATTGCTTCATGGAGACGTGCTTCCCATCACCAATCATCCCACGAAGAGTGACCAAAAGAAAAAATAAAAATAAAAACAGCAGCAGCAGCTTGAAAATTAAGCACAGCCAAAATCCTGGCAGGCGCCATTTCAGATTTCCATTTTGTCCTCAAATAACAATAATTATTATCTAATCTCATGGTGACAATGCCCATAGAGGAAGAAGGCAGGCTTGGGTATTTTGTCTACACCCCTCCAGCCCCTTTCAGAGTCACAGCCTCTGCGCAATCAGAGCTGGGGAAGCCCCCGCCAGGTCACCTCCGCCGGCCCCAGGCTTCCTCCCCCAGCCCGGGCAGTGCCCCCTGCCTCTAGCTCACGGGGCGGAGGAGCTGGATCGGCTTTTATTAGCAACACATGCCGGGGCCACCGCGCACGCTGACAGCGGGCCGCTCCGGGGCACGGAAGCCAAAGCGCCGCGCGCTCTCGGGTGGGCGCGCGCGGGCCGGGGCGGGAGCCCGGGTTCCCAGGCGCGCGGAGGCGCGGGCGGGAGCGACACCCGAGTGAATGCCCCGTGCGTTTGCGCTGTCAAGAGCGGCAGCCGGGGAGCGGGGCCGCTGCACAAAGGCTTCCTATGCTGTGAATGGAGGCGAATCGCGGCCGCGGCCCCCTTGAAAAGAGCCATGAGGGCGCCGGCATTCTCTCCCTTTCAGCCGGGCTCAGACTGTGAAATCCGCACAATCGCGCCCTTCTCTTTCCCGGGAGGGGGGAGCGGGGCCGCGGCCGCGCGCCGCGCCATCAGCCGGGCGCGGAGACCGAGAGTTCACCCCGGGGACAGGCGCGGCCAGGCCCGGGGGCGGGGGGCCCGGCGGCCGCGGTTCCCACCCGGCCCGCGCTCGGCCCCTTTCTCCCGCTGCATTTCACGGCGTCTTTTGTTGCCTGGTCCCGGGGAGGACGTGGAGCCGTCAGGTGCAGACGGCCGGATGCGCAGGACTGCGCCCAAGCTGCGCCTGTGCCCCAAACCGACTCGGTGGGTGGAGCTGTCTGGCCGAGTGGCCCTCGGGCCTTGCCACACCCAGTTGGTGAGGCTTCCTACCCACAGTTTAACAAAGGAGCCGGGCAGGATGGCCCACGCCTGAAATCCGCAGCGATTTGGGAGGCTGAGGCTGGAGGATCGCAGGTTCAAGGCCAGGGGCACTGTGCGCAATTTAGCAAGAATCTGTTCCGAAATAAAAATAGAGGCTGTGGGTGCAGCTCAGTGGTGGAGTGCTTGCTTAGCATGCCTGAGGCCCTGGCTTCAACCTCCAGTACTGAGGAAAAGAAGAAAAAAATAACAAGTGCCAGAAAGAAGTAGAAAGGTGTTAATTCACAGTGGGTGTGGTTGTTGAACGCCTGCATTCCTGAGGCTGAGGCAGGAGGGTTGCGAGTTTGGAGCCTGTTTCAAAAACACAAAAACAAAAAATACACCACACTATGTTGAAAATGTTGGTGCTGACGATTTGATGCTTTTTAACACATACAAGTCCAATGCATGTGACTCACAAGATAATTACAGGATTTGGGGGGAAATATATTAATTTTATTAATTTTTATACATTAATTTGATTGTGGGGGTCCCAGGCGCCCACTCAAAAAAGGGTGCTCAGTGTCTTTTGAAGCCAGTGACCAATGAAGCTGTTCTTTCAATATCTTTGCAACTGATTGCATATACTCGTTTGCAGTAAAACTGGACCATGACCCTGAGCCTTGAGACAAATGTCCTCCTAGCCTGTTCTCTGTAGCCCTGAGTTTCCAGCATTTGAGGAGTGCAGTAATTCTCTGTTACTGCTCCAGCTGTTGAATTCCAGCCTCACCACGCCTGGCAGGATCTTAGCAGTCACCTGATTGCCCACCTAGTGCTGAAATTCCCTACCACTCTTTTCATGCTTTCTTTCAACTGGCAAAGGTGGGGACAAAATAAGACGGCCCTGGAGCCACCTGGAGGCATGACTGTGTTACACCTGCAGTGCATGGAAACACTTCTTAGTTTTAAGAACTGACAGGCAAAGGGCACTCATTTTTAGAGAGTCCCGTGCTAACCATCCCTTGCCTTAGGAAAAGAGGGCATGTACGTATTGGTGACACTGATATTTTAGTCCCCCACCTGTCTGCCAGCTTGTCATACTGTGGGGGCTTGTGTGTTGCTGTGATGCTGAAAGCTATGCTACCAATATTTTAAATGTCAGCAGGGGCACCCATGGGGACAGGTTTCACCTGAGCTCCCAGACCAAGACAGACTACGGAGAAGGACCCGGCAGCCCACTCCTGAAACAATTAACTGCTGAAAGCCCTGTAAATAGCAGAGAAGTACTGTCAAATATAATGCCAGAAAATAAGCCACCCAGACTGGAAGGCATTCAAAAGATGACAGAGGAAGAGTTGCCTCCTCAAAGAAGTTGTTGTTACGTGCTGTCAAGTTGGGTCCAAATCATCACAGGTTTTCAATGGCTGATTGTTTTGGGATGGGATGGTTTCGGGAGTTGACTGCGGCATCTTCCCATTTTTGCAGTGCTGGGAATCGAACCCGGGTCCTCACTAACTATGGAGCAGCACTATGCCAACTGAGCTAAACCCAAACCCTCTCAAAGAGTCGACCTTAATAATGGGAATGGAGTAAAGCTCCTAGAACGTCCATTTGCTGATGTGACACAACTCACAATGAGAAGAAACACAGTGACTGCAACAATGGGCTCAAACACAAAATGATCGAGTAGAGGGCACAGTATTGGGTAGTGTTTCATTCTGTTATACGTAGGGTTGCAATGAGTCAGACTCTCCTCCATGGCTCCTAACAACAATAGCAAGGAGAAAAAACTACTACCCGTTATGGGCTGGACTCCATGGCACCTAACAGCAATAACAAATGGGCTGGGCACTTAGAATAGATAATTCTATGTCATTCTTATAAAATCCACAGGAAATAGATACTATTTAAGAGGAAGGAGGAGTTTCTTGCCAAAAATCCGTCAATAAATGGTGAGAATTGGGTTTGAACTCCAATGAGAATCACTCCCAAGTTCTTTCCGATTGTGCAAGCCTCTCCTCTTTATCCCTGCTAGAAGGTGTAGCTCTATTGCCCACTTTCTGTCATCTAAGCCTCACAAAGTCTTCGAAGGAAGCTGCTTTTCTCAGCTCTCCTCTTGCCATTTAGCATGTAGATAAATTGAGAGTCCCAGATGTGAAGTCCGCAGCAAAAGAGCACTGAGTGAGAAGCAGAGCCAAAGCCAGGGCTCTTTGCCCTCTGCGTGTGTTTGTAGGCATGTGGGCAAGGGGAGCGGGGCCAGTTGTTGTTGTTGTTGTTGTTGTTAGGTGCCATGGAGTCGGTGTCTGACTTATAGCAACCCATACAACAGGCAAAACAATATCATAGTGCTTCTCTGCTGTTCATAGGGTTTTCAATGGCAGATTGATTTTTGGCAGTGGGTTGCTGGGTCCGTCTCCCAAGCCTATAGCACCGGGTGTTCCCAGGTGGTCTCCCATCCAAGTACTAACCAGGCCTGACCCTGCTGAGCTTCCAAGATCTGATGGGATGGGATGCCACAGGGCTATGGCTGCAGGCGAGGCCAGTTAGGAGGGGCTTATTTTACAATCACCTAAGCTATGCCTTTGGGCTGGGATTTAGCTCAGTTGGTGGAGCCCTGCACTGCAGTCTCTGAGGTCCTGAGTTCTATTCCCAGCACCGCAAAAATGGAAGAAGGACCTGGCAATCCACTCCCAAGGCAATCCCGAAACAGCCATTGAAAACCCTATGAGGGTCACTATGAGTGTGATACCGACTCGATGGCACCTAACAACAACAACAACGACAAGGTATGCCTTTATAGTAAGAGGGATATGGGGCATCGCCCACTGCTGAGGTGCTGCTCTGGCCGTAGGCCTCTGGTCCTGAGCAGAACCCTGAGGCTGAAGACCCACTGTGTGGTGAGTGAAGGCGGAGTTTTGTGAAGAGACGAGGCCAGTTCTTTGCCAGTTTTTTAATTGTTTTATTTTTCATTCTGAGTTGTAAGAATTCATTTCATGTTCCAGACCGCAGGCCTTGATCAGATATGTAATTTGAAAATATTTTCTGCCATTCTTGGCAGCTTCTTAACCTCACTGTACTTGGGTTTCCTCATCTAAAGAGAGCAGTGTCCGCATTATGAGATGCAGATTAGATGACAGGGTTGATTCCTAGCACTTAGTACAGGGCCTGGTTCATAGTTGGTGCTCAGGAAATGGGAGTCTTTGTTTTAAATTCATAGGCTAATATTAGTATCCACTCCACAGAGGGCATTATGAGGCTTAGCTGAGATAGTTCACATGAGGGCTGGGGGTTAGCTCAGTTGGTAGACAGCTGCTCTGTGCTCTCTGAGGCCCTGGATTCCATCCCCGGCACCACAAAAATGAGAGAAGGACCTGGCAGTCCACTCCCTAAACAATCCCAAAACAATCAGCCGTTGAAAACCTTGTGAATAGCAGAGAAGCGCTGACATAGTGCCAGGCATGGCACAGTGTCTGAGATTGTTTTGTTCTGTTGTACACAGGGTCACTGTGAGATGCCACTTGATGGCATCTAACAACAACAAAGTTCGCATAAAAGCTTAACAAGGTGCCTGGCACATAGTAACCGCTTAGCAGATGGTGACTATTGTCACTCCTGCCCGTCTGAACTTCCACTCAGTGACCTTCCTCAGGGGGGCTGGAGGAGTCGGGGACATCAGCCAAGGCACTGCACAGCATTAATTTCCCCACCCAGAGAATCGCGCACTTGTCTACGTCCACCGGTGGTTGGCCTTTGCGTTCTCTGTGCACCTGGGGGGAGAGATTGTCCTAACTCTCAAGCTATCTAAGCCGAACACACAACCCCAATAGCCTCTCTAAAGCTGGGAAGAGAAGAAAACTTGCTTGCTTTCCTCCCTGCTCCCTTAATTGTCCCACCTCTGCATAAACCCACTTTGTCCTTGAGAGGTTTCTCAACAGGACTTTAAAAATCATGGCTTAGAGACTTAGGCTAGATTTTAATGACTATTTTAACTGTCAGGGAATTAGAAAGTCTTAGCCCTCCTCTCTCTTATGGCAGGGATTTGTAATGGCTTAGCCTTAAATGATCTCCATAAGGAATTTATTTTCAGTTTAATAGGCTACCCAGGTCTGACTTTCCAAGCGATTACCTTGTCAAATGTAGAAACAGCGGCTGGGCTGATAGATGCGGAGGCCTTGGGCTACACAGGAGGGAGGCGAGAGAGATTGGCTTGGGGGGCAGCCCAGAAGGGGGGGCGCCTGGACCCATCCTAATGGAAGGGAAGTGCTTTGTAGCCGGCTGTGAATGTGGTTGTAAAACTGAGCTCAAGTCCTGACATCTTCCTGGGAAGGGGGCACAGCGGAGAGCTGACTCCAAAACCACCTCAGCCTCAGGGACTTCTTTCCAGCATGTGGTGGTGGCGGAGGATGAATGGTGAAGAGTTTAAGACATTCCACCTCTGTCAGAAGGACAGACTCACTAACTGCAGTAGACCTAGGCCTACAAGAGTTGGGGGCAGAGAGATCCTACTGGGACTAGAGAGGATAAAGGCAAGACAGTGAGGGAGGGGCTTTATTAATTGAGTTTGCAAGTGGTAGAAACCCAGCTCGTGGCCATTTAAGCAGGAAAGAACATAGATTAGACAGAAAGGAAGTTTAGTGTAGGATTCTGCAGGCTTCAGGCATGGCTTGATCCAGGGCCTGATACCAGGACTTTATTTCTTCAGTTCTCAGATTTGATTCCTTTTTCTTTGTTTTCTTTGCCAGCCACATACTCCTCATTTTGTGATAAAAATGTTTAGCGATGGCTCCAAGTTTCTCTCCTACAATCTCAGCAAAACTAGAAAAGACCCTTTTCCTTCTCTTCCAGCTAAAGTCTTGAATTTGAGTTGGATTGTTCTGGTGTGGGACTTGTGCCATTCCTTGAATTGTAGCTGTTCTGGGTGTTAGTGGGGATTGGAAGGGCTGCCCCACCAGAATCTCCTGGCCGGAGAGGAGGTGGTTTCCTGTAGGGGACTGGCTGCTGGGGTAAAGCCAATACTATTTCCCCTGGCTGATGCTATCTTAGAGAGTACAGCGAGCTGGCTTTACTCATAGTGGCCACAACAGACGTGCATTCGGTGATAGTGCAGTTTTGCCTGCTGAAGAAGGAGAAGGGCATTTTTGAATTTGTTGTTATTGTTGTTAGGTGCCGTTGAGTCGGTATCCGACTCATAGCGACCCTCATAGGATTTTCAATGGCTGACTATTTCGGGATTGCCTTGGGTGTGGATTGCCACATCCTTCTCCCATTTTTGTGGTGCTGGGAATTGAACTCAGGACCTCAGAGACTGCAGCGAAGTGCTCTACCAACTGAGCTAAATCCCTGCCCTTTTTGAATTCAGAGACTAGTTTATCTAGTTGGCAAATGGTTGAATCCTTTTTCCTTTTTCCTTAGTATCCCCTCACTGTCTAGACTTGTGTTTCTCCCAGGTTACCTTCTCGGGATTTTGCTCTGATTGAAAATCTCTCAGTAAAGCCTGTGTGATGCTGAGCCTGTATCTTTCCCTTTCTGAGACTCAATTTCTTCAGGTGGGAAAATGGAGATAATAACTGACTGGAAGAGAGCGGGGCTAATAGCATGCTTAGTATGTGTCAGCACCAAAACCAATCAAACAACAATAAAAACTACAGTGCAGGGTTCTCTTGAAAGTTCTAGAGGAAAACCACAGATGAATATAAATTAAAATCGCATATCATGTGCAGGTACCAGACAAAGCATCAGTACTGTGAGACAGGAATTACTAACACCACCCACTTTATAGATGAGACAATGAGGTGCAAAGAGTAACTTGGCTGGGCCACACAGCCTTTGAGGGCAAATCAAGGGTGGGGACTCAAGTTGTCTTACTGTAGGTCTGGAGTTTTCAGCCACTGCTCCATCCAGCTTGTCAGCAGAAAGTGAAAGTGACACACAGGTATAAAATTACTGTGCAAGCTTTTTCATCTGCCCCTCATCCCAGATATTTGTCACGTTTCCTAAATGCTAACTAAAAAATTGGGTGTTTCTTTCTGTTATGAATGTAGGCCACAAATGAATCACTTTGATGGCTGATAGCCATCGAATCACAGATATTTCACATCACATGGAAATATCACATTTGCTAATATTTTATATTTTCACTTATCACTACTGTGCCTGCAGCCGTAGCCCTGTGGAATCCAATCCTGTCAGATCTCGGAAGCTAAGCAGGGTGGGGCCTGGTTAGTACCTGGATGGGAGACTGCCTGGGAATACCAGAAGCTGTAGGCTTGGGAGAAGGACCTGGCAACCCCCTCCCAAAAAATCAATCTGCCATTGAAAACCCTATGAACAGCAGAGAAGCACTGACAATATTGTTTCCCCTGTTGTACAGAGGGTTGCTATGAGTCGGATACTGACTTGACAGCACCTAACAACAACAATCACTACTGTAAATTAGGTAGAATATCAAATTTTGCTTAAATCTTTTCTTCCTTATTATCTATTTTGCTTCAAACTGACAACTAAAAGATATATATATATATATATATATATATATATATATATATATATATAGTATATGACATTTTTGGGTGGTTGGAGGTTGAACTCAGGGCCTGTGCGTCCTAGGCAAGCACTCTGTGCATGATTTTTTTTTTGAAATATCGGTGTATTATGGCTAAAACAAGTGAGTAGATCTTGTTTTTTAACGCAGACTGAAGAAAGAAAATACATAAATGTATTGCAAGCTTTCTAAAAAGTTAAAACCTTCTTAATATAAAATTTTATATTGCATAGATACATCTCAAAGAATAAATGTGTTTCTCTGAGTAGCTTACAAAGTCGCCTGTTTGCATTTTTTCCCTCAAGCTACATTTCACAATGGCATGGGTGTCAAGTGCGTTAGTGCAAATTTTAGAAAATATTTTCACAACTGCATTTTAATTGGTTTGCATTGTAATTTGATACATTTTTATTTTTTGCAGTTAGATATCATAGGGTTATATTCTGGGGTCCCTGTCACCAAGGGGAAGAACCATGGGGGTGTGGTGAGGAAGGGGCAAGTGGGACCCAGCAGGCTCACCCCCATCCTTGTTCTCACTGAGGGTGCCTGAGATGGGCAGGAGCTGGGGAGGCTGGGCTGGGGAGAATCTCCTGGGCAGCGCCCTCGGCCTGAAGTCTGACTCACTGGCCAGCTGATGACATCCAGTGGCCAGGAAGTTGCTGGACATGACAGCAGGGGAAGGAACCAAGTGCTCTCCGAGGTAACGGTCTCAACAACATGGGTTTTTCCAGTGGCGTCAAGACTGAGGAGGGCTGGGATTTAGCTCAGTTGGTAGAGCGCCACTCTGCATTCTCTGAGGTCCCGAGTTCGATTCCCAGCACTATAAAATGCGAGAAGGACGTGGCAACCGACTCCCAAGGCAATCCCAAAACAGTCAGCCATTGAAAACCCTATAAGGTCGCTATGAGTCGGATTCGACTCAACGGCACCTAACAACAACAACAACAGACTGAGGCAAAGGCCCTGAGGTTGGATTCCCTGATGCTTCATCTCTCTTCCTCTGGTGACACTGTGGGCTTGAATCAGATGATCATGGAGCACAGGGCTGCTGTGGGGTCTTTGGCAGGCACCAACATGCCTGCTGGACCACACTGTCTCAGAGCTCCACCTCCACAAGTAAAGCCGGGCATTGATTCTGACCTCTGAGGGCCGGTCAAGGGTTAGACCAAACAAGGAGTCGGAAAAGTATCTGTGAATCGTAACAATTGCTCCAAATGTTAGTCATCCTTCTCGTTCCTGACTCCAGAGGGAGGGGGAGGACACATTTTCCAAGGCCATTGGACCCTCCCCTTGAGTGGTGGGAGGACACAAGAGGGTTTAAAGGGTAAATGGTTGTCCCCAGGCTTTCTGGGGCTCCCCTGGCTAAACTGGTCACAGTGATGGGAATTTAGATTCTGGTACATTCTGTACTAGCAAAACCTCAATGCTTGTTCATTTCTAAAAGGAATATTTTGGCTTTTGTTTCATTTTGTTTCGTTTTGAGATGGCGTCTCACTATGTAGCCCAGCCTAGTCTTGAACTCCTGGACTCAAGTGATCCTCTTGCCTCAGCCTCTTGAGTGGCTGGGACCATAGGTGTGCATTGCTGCACCTGACTCGGCAATCTTTCCTAAAAGCTATGTGCATATATTGTTGTTGTCAGGTGGCATCCAGCCAGGCCTGACTCATAGCGACCCTATGTACAACAGAGGGCAACACTCCACGACACTGTGCCATGCCCAGCACTACTATCACCGCTTCTCTGCTATTCGTAGGGTTTTCAACGGCTGGTTGTTTCGGGAGTGGGCTGCCAGGTCCTTCTCCTGCTGTGCATATATGTGTCCATAAACACATATATGTTTATGGATTTCCATCTCCAAAGCCCCATATTTCTTGGGAGGAATCAAGTTCTGGCACCCAGGTGTAGCTACTGAGCTGGGTCCCTGACAAACCACGATGAGGGGGCCATGCCCAAAGTACAGGAGATGGAAACACACAGGAGATGAATCTGGCTAAATGTGACACATCCTGCTTTTGAATGAAGATTTAAATCCCCATGGAAGCCTCCCTGCACCAATGACGTATAGTTGGTGAACTTTCCAGGTGTGACTGAGAAGGTAAAAGCTGTATGCACACAGACACCCTCACTTTTTTTCTTTTCTTTTCTTTTTTTTTTTTTTTTGAGTAGGATGTAAATCTCTGTTCATTCACTTAGTGGCTCTGGGTCTTAGATTGCTCCTCCTAAGATGAGGACAACAGTAGCACTAGCTCCTACAGTTGCTGTGACAGTAAACTGGGATGAATCCAAGCCTCGCTTGGTGTGGCCTCTGGCGAAGAGTGAGCGCTGTGATTGCTGCCTCTTCCTTGATGGTGAAGGTGCAGTTTGCTGGGCACAGGGGCAGGTGAGCCAAAGAATGACCCTGCTTTGTCACAGACCTTTGACTCAGAACTCAACTTTATTTCTATGCACCGCGCTTATAAGCATTTCAGGCTAGCCAATCAGAATCTGTGATGTTTCCATGATGTTTTGGGTTAGCCAATCAGCACCATATGACTCAGCAAAAAATCTGAGAAGGGAGCAAGAAACTTGAGGAGGGACACGCCTTGACTGTAGTTGACAGGAGCCATGTTGCCTCTACCTCATGAACTCAAACCAGGTGTGCTGCATCGAGTCATAAAAGAATCCCGGGTGCCTCAGGACTCGAGGTGGGCTAGACACGCCTGGACCCATGCAGGCTCAGGACCATGTTTCCTCCCTTCCTTTCTTGGCCCCATTATTACGTTCTAGATTTATCCCTACAGGCAAAGTGCTCAGGGACATCAAGGAGGAAGTGACAAGCTACAACAGAAAAGGCACTGTGTAGCTCAGAGGCTGAAGGACAGAGGGGAGTTGCCAAGACACTAGGGACTTAGGAGCTGGGCTCTGGGATGTCCGCCTCCTTTCCGCTCAGCTATTTTTCCTTGCTTGTCTCTTGCACCCTTTGCGGTCATCATTGCAAGTACGCATTCGAGAGCTTACTCCGCACCAGCTGGGCCACCCTACCTTCCTAGCCGCAGGTGAGGAAACCCGAGTTGCAGAGAGCTATCAGCCCCAGGTGAGCACGAGCCAGAGGCAGGTGGGCAATTGCTTGCCATCGCAGTCTTCAGAGTCCCCCATGTGCCCACTACCCCTGTGTAGTGCATCCTGGGCAATAGAAATGAAAGAGCTTCTTCCTTTTTTTAACCTCCAATTTGGATTGAAAGGCAATCACTTTGAACTTGGAGTGCATCAAACCTGGAGTCTCAGCACCGTCTCTTACTGACTCGCAGCCCTTGGCGACACCCTTCTACTTCCGGAGCTTCAGTTTCCTCAGTCGTACCACGAGGTGGCTCGGGCCATTGCCACAGGCTTAGTGCGGGAGGGGCAGCAGGTGCTCGCCTGAGCTGAGGGGGTCCTGTGTAGAGGGAGGGTCAGGCCTGGCTTCCCAGCGGCCCTTTATGGTTCCCATTGGGAGGAGATTAGAAAAACTGCCTGTAGATGAATGTTGGGGTCTGCTCTGGCCTGGCAAAAGATCACGGAGCTTCACCTCAACACCAGTTCACTCGGGGACCCTCGGGAGCAGGCAAGAGCTGGTTGGTGGCACCAAGAAGGACCTTGGGGGGAGCCCTCAACAACAAACAGAAACTTTATCAGGCTACTTCTTTGCAGGAGAGCCTAAAGACCATACAGCTCTATATAATAGCTCTGTAGCTGGCATCATGGGTTGTTGCTGCTACATTTGGATAACAACTCTATATCAGAGTACCAAGCAGCTTTGATTTTCTCGCTGGCTGCGCCAATGGTCGTAGGATGTTGCCTCTCGTTGGTCGTGGTCTTCTCTCACATCCTCCTCAGAGTGGGGGTTGGGGGTTGAGAGCTCTTCTTGGCTTGCTCGAAGTCATCTTTCTTGACTCTCGAAGCCTTGCCACTCGATGACTTCATTGAAGGTCGAGAGGATCCAAGCGGCGAAATCAGGTGCGGGGTGTAACAATCAGAGTCAAGGAGATCAGGAAAAAAATAGACACCTGAAGTAATCTGTGGTCTACTTATGTACACGCTAGGTGGGGGTGTGAACCAGGGTGCAACCAATCAGAGAGCAGCTCATGCCAGAAGGAACAGCTCTCCTTGTGAGGGCTTGGAAAAGTGCACTTACCATTGGGGCGTTAAGTGCAGGCTGGACCAATCACTGAGCTTTCCTTAGTAACTAACTGGATAGCTCTGGGCAGCCAATCAGACTGAATGTATTAGGCCACACCAGAGCTGGGCTATTTGGGAGCCATCTTGGATCACTCCATGGGAGTGGTAATAGGTTAAGGAGAGACCGTAGGTGAAAGGTGAACTGGGACTTAGGTAGATTAGCTCTTAGGGAGTCAAATAGGTCCCAGTCTAGATTCCTGGGTTAAGGATAACCAGATGTGGCATGAACAGGGCAGGATCTGGGGAGGGGCCAGACCTCCACCTGGGCCAAGCAGGCCTCAGCTGTGGCACCCTCGTGGGTGTCCAGATAATTCCCTATAGATGGTATTAGCACAGCCGGCTCCCAGCCACCTGTCTCTACTTCCTGTTGATCAGCCCCGCCCAGAAGGAGCGTCTGTGGGGCCGTGTGCAGAGCTCCGTGTTACTCCGCAGCTGCTTCTAACTGCCCATCAGCTGCTGACCCATCTTGAACTGATTGCGAGCCTATCCTGAGGCTCGTGCTGGTTGCACACGGCACTCTACCTTCCGCGATCTGCCACGCGGGTTCCACAGACCTCCGCAGACCTGCAGTTTTCATTGGCGTGGCGTGGAGCTCCAACACCAAGGCCCCCGTGCTCCAGGCTGGCTACTAGCGTCCCCTTCCGTCGACCACAGAGGCCTCTGCGTCTTGTTCCTGCCCACGCCCTCGGCCTTCGGGGTTGAGTGCTTGTTTTGGAGTTTGCACAGTTCTTTGTGTTCCCCTTTCCGTCCTATGACACAGCGACTTCGTGGCAAAAGGCCCAGGCTGGAGCCCGTGGCGGGGTCCTCGGCTGACGTCAGAGTTCAGGGCTGGGCCTTTTAAAAGTCACTCGGTCGCTGCGAATGGGGAGCTTCTGCTGGAACTTTCTTCCAGCCCAAAAGGACGTTTGTGGAAAACCTCAGTGTCAGACTTTCTGAAAAAAGCTGGTTAAAAAAGACAAAGAAGCCACCGACCAACCCACCGTGAGGACGTCTTCAGCCTGAGTGAAGGTAGGAGATTAAGCAGAACATTTTAACAAAATGCGCTAAGTGCTTTTGGGCTCCCATCCATCCATCCCACAGCTGTTGAGGACCTCCTACTGGGCCTGTTACTGCAGACAAAATAGTGATTGAAATTGATGATTTCCCTGATCTTCTGGCAGCTGCTAGACAAATAGTTGAAAAGTGTGTTTAACCTGCCTAGTGGTGGTAAATGGTGTGAACAAAAAAAGCAGAGTAAGGGGGTAGAGAAGAAGAGATGTGTGAGAGAGGGGTATGCATGCAGGTGTGTGGGGCAGGTGTGGGCATGGAGGGCCAGGTGTGTGTGCGGAGGCATGGGTAGGATGAGAGTGCCTGTGGACAGGAGGCTTTTTAAGGTAGGGAGATCTGGAGAGCACTCTGAGCAGGAGACATTTCACAAAGATTAAAAAAGGTGAGGCAGGCCAGGCGCGGTGGCACATGCCGGTAATCCCAGCAGCTCGGGAGGCGGAGGCAGGAGGATCGCAAATTCGAGACCAGAGGCAGTCTGCATAATTTAGCGAGACCCTGTCT
>VMDO01000818.1:24438-146220 GCA_007922755.1 Pedetes capensis
GAGACCAGAGGCAGTCTGCATAATTTAGCGAGACCCTGTCTCAAAGAGTAAGAAGAAAAAAAAAAAAAGGGCTGGGGGTGCAGCTCAGTGGTCCAGAACTTGCAAAGCATGCAAGCTCGAGGCCCTGGGTTCAACCCCCAGTACCGCGCAAAAAAAAAAAAAAAAAAAAAAAAAGGTGAGGCATTAACCCCCACAGATGCCTGGGAGGGAAGCGACCCAGGCAGAGAGAACAAGTCAGAAACCAGGAGAAGGGAGAAAGTCTCATTTTTTTAGGGTGAGTTGTATCAGGAAAAGGTCACTTAAATAGATGCTGTAAAATAGAGAGATAGTATTTTGTAGCAGATACAATGAAAGAGTACGAGAGGGACTGGGTTTCGAAGAATAAAATGAAAAAGTCACAATGGACTATTTTATCTTAAGTTCTATAAAATGCAGTCAGCCCTTTATATCTGGGTGGAAAATATTCAAAGAAATTGTGTCTATGATGCAAACTGCATATGAACATGTTAGACATTTTTTGTTACTACTCTGTAAACAATAGAGTGTAAAAACCATTTACACAGCATTTACATTGTATTAGGTATTATGCCTCCATGTGTCTGTCACCTTGTCCTGTTGTGGGATCTTATGTGTGGCTGTGATGCTGAAAGCTATAGTATTTCAGATACCATCAGGGCCACCCATGGTGGATGGGTTTCAGCTGAGCTTCCAGACTAAGAAAGACTAGGGAGAAGGTTCTAGCAGCCCACTTGAAACAATTGTTGCTGCTGTTGTTAGGTGCCCTGGAGTCCCATCTGACTCATAGCAACTCTCATAAGGTTTTTGATGGCTGATTGCCCAAAACAATTAGCCACTGAAAACCCTATGAACACAGCAGCACTATCAAACATAGTGCCAGAAAGTGAGCCCACCAGCCTGGAAGGCAGTCAAGAAACACCTGGGCAAGAGTTGCCTCCTCAGAGTAGAGTCGACCTCAATGATAGAAATGGAGTAAAACCCCTGGAACCTCCTTTTGCTGATGTAGTATGACTCAACAGGAAAAGAAACACAGTGTCTGCAACAATGGGCTCAAACATAAAAATCGTGTGCATGGCACAGTGTAGGGTAGTGCTATGACCTGTTACATATAAGGTTGCTATGAGTCGGACAGGACTCAATGGCACCTAACAACAACAAAAGTATTATAAGTAATCTAGAGATGATTCAAAGTATACAGGGGAATGAAAGTAGGTTCTGTGTGAACACTATGCCATTTTTTACAAGGGACTTGAGCATCCTGAGGTTTTGGTATTTGTGGAGGGACCAGGAACCAATGCATCATGGATATGAAGGGATGACTGTGAGATGTAGCTAAGTGTAAAATCACAACCTCCAGAATGATGTGAGGTTACAGCTAACTACATATGCATCCTTCAGATGACACGTGACTCCACAGTGCATTGTTGGACAGGACCATTTTGGTTAAAATATTTGAGAGTTTCGTCTATTTTCCTAAGGCTCATTTCTATTGCTGCTCTTTCCATTCAGTCTCTCTTGAAGTGTTATCATTTGTAAAGATCGTCTTGTCCATTGTCCACCGTTCTCATCCCCCATGGCCATGCCCATCAAGCCTTCCTGAGTGTCTGGATCTGTGAGCTGCCATTGCTCTCCTTGACTTCATGCTATCCTGTGTGTTTGCTGTGTTGCATTGCTGTGTTGTGTTACTGGTGACCACACAGGACAGTCAGCAGAAATGATAAGAGCATTGATCTTGTAGGTACTGAGGGCGCCTGTGTTACTTGCAAGTGCATGTTTGAGTGGGACTTGGTGTTTTAAGTTGCCAGTTCCTTAGTGAATATTCCCATGTTGCAAAGCCTGTTTCCCCCTGCCAGTTTGTACCTGAAGAACCGTGGAGAATGACTTTGTCTAAGAGCGCCTGCTGCACAAACACACGGCTCTACGGGAGTCCAAAAGCAGACCCATCTTTTTATTTGTTCTCAATAGTGTACTCTGGGATTTAGCTCAGTTGGTAGAGTGCTGCTCTGCAGTCTCTGAGGTCCTGAGTTTGATTCCTAGCACCACACACACACACACACACAAAAAAACGGGAGAAGGACATGGCAATCCACTCCCAAGGCAATCCCCCCAAAAAATCAGCTGTTGAAAACCCTTTGAGGGTTGCTATGAGTCTGACTCGACTCGACAGCGTCAAACAACAATAGTATAGTCCGATCATGTACGCATAAAGAATTAGCCGGTCACCATGACACATGACTATAATCTCAGTGAATTAGGAGACTGAGAAAGGAGAATCATGAGTTCGAGACCAGAGGCAGCCTGCATAATTTACCGAGACCTTGTCTCCAAATCAAAAATACAAAAGGGGCTGGGAGTGCAGCTCAGTGGCAGACCACTTGCCTAACACACATGAGGGCACCTGGATTCAACCCCCAGCACTACAACAACAACAAAAATACCCAGAATTCACCAACCCCCAGTATTTCCCATGTTCTAGCTGAATTCTTCACCACCACTCTGTGAGTAGATATTTTTACCCTTTTACGGATGAAGAAACCAGAAGGCTGAAAACTGAAAATGCCTTCCCAAGCTGTGTCTAACTTGAACCCAGACTTTCTAAGTTCAGCATCACCTATGCACCCTTTCTGTTATTTTTTTCTTCTGAATATTGTACTTTCACAGCTATCAGCACTTTCCACTTTATAGTCTTTTATACATGGTAAAAAAAAAGAAAAAAGAAAAAAGAAAAAACCCAAACTAGCTTATTGAGAGCTCTGTGTTCTCGCTCTGTTCCACTGTCTGATGATGTAAACAAACTTCTTGCCCTCTCTGGGCCCTATTCGTAAATAGGTCAGCTCCAAAGCAGGATGTGTCTCAGGAAATGAAGCATCTTAAAAGAAGGTCATTTTCTGATAGGCCATGAAAAATGACTAGGATATCAATGTTGTTGTTGTTGTTAGGTGCCGTCGAGTCGGTATACTCATAGCGACCCTCTGTACCACTGGGGAAACACTATTGTCAGTGCTTCCCTGCTGTTCATAGGGTTTTCAATGGCAGATTGATTTTTGGGAGGGGGTTGCCAGGTCCTTCTCCCAAGCCTACAGCTTCTGGTGTTCCCAGGCAGTCTCCCATCCAGGTACTAACCAGGCCCGACCCTGCTTAGCTTCCAAGATCTGACGGGATCAGATGCCACAGGGCTACTGCTGCAGGCAGGATATCAATAGCTACTATTTATTGAGCACATCTTCAGCACCAGGTACTGTGTTTTGTGGTTGATGAATACTATCTTCTGGGTCTTGAGAAAACTGAAAAGCAGGCATTTTGGCTCCCACTTTATTGATAAAGAAAACCAGACTGGAAAAGTGCAGCTTTGGAAAAGGCCACACAGCTAGTAGGGGAGCTGCCGGGATTCTTAGCCAGGCTCATCTGGCTGCCCAGCTCTCCCCAGGGGCACAATGCTGAGCACTGTGATAAGGTTCCCAGGGAAATAGAGAAAAGCAATGTTGGCACATAGCAACTCTGGTGTTTCTTAGGAACTCTAGAGTTTCTCAAACTCATCATCATCATCTCTATTGTTATTTGCAGTGCTAGAGATTGAATATAGGCTCTTATGCATGCTGGACAAGTGCCCTGCTACTGAGCTACATCACCAGCCCCAAATTATTATTATTATTATTATTATTATTATTATTATTATTATTATATTTTTTTGCAGCACTGGGGGTTGAATCCAGAGCCTCACGGTTGCATGCTCTGCAAGTGCTTGACCACTATGCTGCACCCTCAGCCCATTTTTTTTTTTCTTCTTGGGACGGGGTCTTGCTAAATTATGCAGACTGTGCCTGGTCTCGAACTTGCAATTCTCCTGCCCCCTGCCTCCCAAGTCGCTGGGATTATAGGCATGCACCACCGCGCCCGGCTTGCCCCAAATTATTATTGATGATGAGGGATTGGTTTGGCTGGTTTTTGGGTTTTCATGTCTAATCTATTTTGGACTGATATGTCTATAAAATAAAACAGATTCTAGGAAAACAATTGTAAAGTGATTTCCAAGGAGTGCTTGGATGGGACAGCAATGTTAGATTGCTATAAATGTTTTTAAACAGTCCTCTCCTTATCCCCTTCAAAATCTTCGCGGAGACAGAAGGAAGTCATGAAAGTTAGAAGATTATGCAGGAGAAGATAGAGGAGGCAGTTCAGAGTTTTGGAGAAGGGCAGCAAAAGTCAGGCTTTGAGGAGCTTCTCCAGGGACCCTGGGGCAGAAGGAAGAGGGATGTCTGGAGAAGGATTTTATTTTATTTTATTTCATTTCATTATTTTTGCAGCCCTGAGGATGGAATCCAGTATGTGCTAGGCAAGCTCTCTACACCTGAGCCACATCCCCAGCCCTGGGAGGGTTTTGGGATGATGTAGCTTTGGGCTCTGAGATAAAACCGTCATTCCTCCTTGCTTCCTCTTCAGCAAGACTTCAGTAAAACCTGGATTTATTCTGCAAGGCTTTGGGGGCTCAGTAACAGCTTGGTTTGAATGCAATACTGTGTTGAAAGGTACTAGGATGAGGAAAAAGGGAACAGATTTTCATGCCCCACCCATCCATCTCCCATCACAGGAGTAGGGTTCTGGGCTAGACTTTTCACAAGGCAGGTCATCAGGGCATAGTTATGTTGATAGTGGTGGAGTTAATAACAATGGTAATAGAAATACTAATAATAACAATAATAAAAAGAACCATTACCATTTATTATATACCTAATATGAGCCAGATGCTGCGCTGGGCATTTTAGGCACATTTATTACACAACAGTTGTATGGTGGTGGGTGTGAAATCCCATTTTATGATCACCAAGTGTATAATTTATTTTTAACTCTCAGAGGAAGGAGGAGATGAACCTTAAATCAGGGGTATAAAAGAGCTGTAAGAAATAATGGACTATGCTACCAAATGGGAAGGGATGGAGGCGATGCCAGAGGTTGAGAAGGAGTAAAAACAAAAGAGCCATGGAAAGAACATAGATTGTGAGCTAGCTGTGGTGACCAGCTTCCATGATCATGCTCCACCCCCTACAGGTCCTTGTCCCCTACCATCATGCCCTTCTCTAGTCTCCTCTGTGTTCGTCAGCTTTTCCTTACTGCAGTGAAATGCCAGAGGAGATTTGTTGATCACACAGGCTTGGACTCTGGAAGTCCACACAACATGGCATAGGTTCTTGCCAATGTCCCCCTTGGCTGCATCAAATCACGATGACAGTGTATATGGATCTCCTTGTCTGTCATTCAGTCATGAAGTTTCCACTATTTGACCTAATCTAATCACTTCCCGAAGTGATTCGACTAAGCACCATAGTTGGATAAGGTTTCCACCCTCTTTATACCAACAACATAAGACTTTGGAGAGTAAATTCTTGCATGAGTTTGGGGGTGCAAACTATATTCAATCCATAGTACCTTCCAACATTAAGAGCTGGTCTTGTGTGTGACCCATGGAATATGGTAGGAGAGCTGGTGTGTGATTCACGGGGGTAGATGATGAAAGGTCTTGTAAGTTCCACACTGATGGCTTGGATCACTTGCTCTGGAGGAAGCCATGCTGTAAGTTCATCCAAGCAGCTCTGTGGAGATCGTGAATGCAGAGGAACTGAAGGTTCCTACCATCAGTTCTGTGAATCCTTGTTGGTTGAAAATGGATCCTCAAGGCTCCATCAGGCCTTCAAGGCCTGGTCAGTCTCTGACTGCAAGTCCATGGGATACCCCTCCCCAAACCATAACTGTCCAGCCAAGCTAATACCAGACTTATAGACATAATGAGAGATAATAAATAGTGATTATTATTTTAAGTCACTAGGCTTTGGAGGGATTTGTTGTGCATTAAAAATATATGTTCTAGATGAATCTCAGGAAAACAGTGTCTGGCCCTTCTCATTGAATCATGTGTGAATCCCTTAAAGCATTTAAGAACGTTTGTAATTCCAGCCACTTTCAAAACTGGGTCTTCCCCTTAAACAGTGGGCCTGAGGGTGTGACTGGGGTGCTCAGCTGAGTTTGGGCACATCAACTGAGGGCCTGATGCCAGGGGAACCCAAAATGCTCTTCATTTTAGAGGAAAAACATTACTAGCTTCTTTAGTGGTGTCAGAGAAGGGAGAGGAATAAGAAGCACCAGGGAAGAGGGAACGGAAGCAGAAGGACAGGAGGAAGGTTACCTTCCTTCCAGGTTTTTGGGGAAGCTGCCTAACTTGGTAGGACTGTGCTTGACGAGTGTGGCTGCGTGTCAGAGAAGTGGCTTTCTGTGCTGGTGGAGGATTGGTCCAGAGAGCTGGAGGCAGAGAAGATCTGGAAACTCGGGGAGGAATCTGCACTGCCATAGGTCACAGAACTGGGAAAGGAGTGGTAAAGGCGAGTATCCTGGTCTCTCTGAGCTTCCTGCTCTGTGGTAGGAGCTGATCTCAGGGCAGTCACCATGACGTCATGTCTACTCGCTTTTATTGTTCAGTACTGAGAGCTTGAACCCAGCACCTAGGCAAGTGCTATGCCACTGAGTCAAACCCCAACCCCTTTCTAATTTTCATTTTTAAACAAGGTGTCACCAAGTTCGGCAGGCTGCCTCTGGCCTTAAACTCACAATTCTCCTGCCTCAGCCTCCCAAGTTGCTGTGATAGAGTCCTGCACCCCTGCACTTGGCTCATGTCCCTTTTTTGTGGAGCCTCTCAGGAACATCTGAGTTGAGTAGTGCCATGGTTTCGAGATGGTCTGAGTGACTCCCAAAGGTCTGTGTATTGAAAGCTTGGAACCAAGTGTTGCAATGTTGGGAGGTGGTGAAATCTTGAAGAGATGAGGCCAGTGAAAGGTGGTCAGTCACTGGAGTCACTGCCTTCAGAAGGGATTAATGCTGGTCTCCGGGAGTGAGTTTGCTCTCACGAGAGTGGGTTATTACAAAAAGATCAAGTCTGGCCCTTCCTCAGTCGCTGGCTTCCCATTTCGCCATGTGATCTCGCCCTCTCCTACATGTTCCCATCACGATGCCATCTACCATGTTGTGACACACCCAAGGGGGCCTTCATCAGAGGCCTAACAACGGGGGCTGGAGGCTTTTAGTCTCCAAAATATGAAATAAAGTTCTCCCCCCCATTTCAGTTTTTAGTGGTAGAGGGTTGAATTTCAGGGCCTCACACATGCTAGGCAAGCCCTCCACCCTGAGCTGTACCCCCAGCCTATTTTTTATTTTTTATTTTGAGACAGGGTGTCACTAAGTTGTGTAGGCTGCCTCTGGCCTCAAACTGGCGATCTCACCTCAGCCTCCTGAATCACTGGGATTATAGATGTGTGCCAAGGGGCCCGGCTAGATCTTTTTTTTTTCTTTATAAAATAGCTAGCCTCAGGTATTTTGTTATAGCAATATAAAATGGACTAATATTAAGTGTCTACCCCCATCCATTATTCTCCAACTCACTTTGTTCTTTTGCATTGCATAGGACAAATTCCCTTTTTAAGAGGTGCACGTCCACACCATATCATCCAAGCAGAACTGTAAGTGAGTTGGGTTTCAGCGTTTAGGCTAGCAGTTTATAGCCTCTTATGTGCAGGGGGCTATTTAGGCATCTAAAGACCACAGTGTGCTCTCCTGTGGCCTCTTTTGTTTTGCCTTTCTCCAGATCAGTTCTGGGCTGCCAAGAAAAGCCGCCAGTCATTGTGGCTGTCTCATGAGCCTGTTTAATATCAGACCATGGAGGTGAATAAAACTCACAAAAGTTTATGGTGTGTAAATCACAGTCATGTTCCGGCCTGGGCCTCAGCACAGAAAGGCCCGACTCCCGCCTAGGAGTTCTAAGTGGAAACAGCTTCTCTTCAGTGTCAGAAGAGTTTTGGAAATTGTAGCAAATGTGTGAGAGATGAGGTGGGCCTGGCACCCTCTCTCCTGGGATGGGCTTGGAAGCGTGGATAGGGGTTTCACAGTTGCCTGTAGGGTTTCTCCGAGCACCCAGGACCATGGGTCAGCCTCTGTGGTCACTGTGGCTCGGAGAGTGGATGGCTCTAATTTGATGGAGTTTGTTGTTGTTGTTAGGTGTCAAGTTGGATGAAACTCATGGTGACCCTATGTCCAACAGAACGAAACTCCCCAACAGTGTGCCATGCCCTGCACTACGTCACTGCTTTTCAGTGATTGATAGGGTTTTCAATGGCTGATCGTTTCAGGGTTGTTGCAAGAGTGGGCTGCCAGGTCCTTCTCCCATTTTTGCGGTGCTGGAGGTTGAACTCGGGGCCTCAGCGCAGAGCAAGCACTCTACCAACTGAGCTAAACCCCAGCCCTGTATAATGGAGCAGCAGAAGGCAAACCCAGCAGGAGCCTCCTGGGTCTCTACCACCTTCCATAGTTCCCCATCTCAGTCACATTGTCCTCTACCCTCACATGCTGTCACGCCTCCGTGTTTTTGCATAATCAAGTCTCACTACCAGGATGCCAGACCTGCTTGCTTCTTCCTTTTCCACTCAGCAAATTCTACCCACAGTTCTTTTTTATTTTATTATTTTTTTGCAGTACTGGGAGTTGAACCCAGGGCCTCGTGCTTGCATGCTTTGCAAGTGCTGGACCACTGAGCTGCATCCCCAGCTGATTTGTGTTTTTTTTTACTTTTTTTTTTTTTTTTTTTTTTGAGACAGGGCCTCACTAAATTATGCAGACTGCCTCTGGCCTCAAACTTGTGATCCTCCTGCCTCTGCCTCCTGAGCTGCTGGGACTATAGGCGTGCACCACCACACCCAGCTAAATTTTATATTTTGGGACAGGGTCTTGCTAAGTTGCCCAGGATGAACTGAATGTAGCTCAAGCAGAATTTGAACTTGTGATCCTCCTGCCTCAGCCTGCTGAATCTCCCAAGTCACTGGGATTAATGGGGGTGTACAATGATGCCTGACTTAAGTTTCAAAAGCCTAGCACAAAAAATCCCTTTTATTTACCTCCATTGGCAAATATTGTCATAATTCACCATTGGATTCCAAAGACAAATCCCTCAGAAAGCATTTGAAACAGAGTCTCAGGGGAACTGACAGATACATATCATGGCCATTAATGATAAAAAGAATAAATAGACCAGTAGCTTTCTAATGCTTATGCTAGTTTAAAACTAGAATCCATAAGAAAATGAAATTAAAATGACAAAGGATTTTGATCACATGTCAGCCTTTGCGTTTGCTTTACAAATCAGAGACCTTATTACTTTTTTCCCTCTTTATTGGTAAACGTTGGTGGGGTACAGAGTAATACAGCATTTGCTTTTTCCATTATGTAACTATTACATCATTTTTGGTTACATTTTTATCAATTTATGAGGTTTGTGGAAACTTTTGACTAATATGTAGTAAAACTCATATGCATATTTGGGTTATGTTCTGCCATTTTTCCCATCTACTCATGAAGTTGCATCGTGTACATTGAGATTATCCTCTCCCTCTTTATCCCTATACATTGATTCTCTTCCCCATCCCACCTTCAGCAATCTTAGCTTCCCTTTGCTAGTTCCCTCCCTCCTTCTTTCTACTCTTTATATTGCCCCTTCTTTGCTAACTTTAACTGTGCATTTTTATATATCAATTTATGTATAGGATTTCTTCCTTTAAGATTCAGCTCCTGCATATGAATGAGAACATATGGTATTTCTCTTTTTGAGCTTGTGTTCGTTTACTTAAGATGCTGTTCTCCAGTTCTATCCATTCTGCTGCAGATGACATTATTTCATCTTTTTAACTGCTGGGTAATATTCCATTATATATATGTATCATAATTTTTTATCCATTCTTCTGTTGTTGGGCATCTTGGTTGGTTCCATATCCTTGCTAATGGGAAGAGTGCTGCATTGAATGTAGAGATGCAGGTGCAGAGACCTTATCATTGAAACAAGCTATTTGAGTGGGATCACCGAGAAGGAATGTTTATCTTGCTCCATCTCAAAACAGACAAAATGTTGTGACTGATTGTGTTAGAGCTTGCTGAGCTGAGGCATAAGTTTTGCAGGTATAGCATTCATAAGTGGCCATCCTCTCGGACTGATGGAGCCTGTGCAGCACCCTGTGCTGTCTCAATTCTTAGCCATCGAAAAGATCAAATAAGAGCTCTACCTCTTTATATCATTAAATGGCTACAGTGCGCCACAGGTGCAAAAACTGAGTTGGAGCCTTAGGCATAAAGTGAGTTTATTTTTTGAAAACAGAGCAAGAGAAAAGCCATACACACACACACACACACACACATATGCATCCTATCTTGCATTATTTATATGTATCTTTATATAGTTATATAATGCTGAGAAAATATGTGGAAGGGTCTCCTATAAGACAAGTTTAGAGGTACTGATGGTGGATTTATTAGCTTTTTCTTTGTATACTTAAAAACATTATTTTACTTATTATAACAAGCACATGCTGCCTTTGTACTAAATCAATAATGAAATACAATTTAAGAAAACCATCTTTGTCAAGATTGTCACTGGTGCATAGCTTTTCTCTAGATTCAGTTTCAAAAAAATGCATCTAGCATACTAGAAAGAATTGCCCATAAACATGGGCCCCTTTAGTATGTAATTATTTTGTTTTTTCATTTGTTGGCTTTGTTATTGTCTGTCTTTCTGCACTGGAGCATAAGATCCATGAGGGTGGAAACCTTATTTGGTTTACCTCTGAATCCCTGCCAGGCAAAGGGCATGGACTCAATAAATTTATTTATATTTGTCTGTCTTTATTTCACAGAGGTAAAGTGCCTTCCGCAGGGTCACAATCACTTTTAATGACAAAGTGATCATTTGTTAATTTAACCAACAAATATCAATTAAACATGTAGGCTCCTAGAATACAACAAAAGCAGGAATAACAAGATAATTAGGTTCTTGCTCTCAGAGGCCTTCTGGTCTACCTTTGCGAAGAGGATTGAAATCAACCCAGTTCCGCATTCCTGTGTTACACTGTGTTACTCAGCTGTTGTTGCAATAGCAGAAAAACCAACCCAAGCAAACTTATGGGGAAGAGGTTCATTGGGAACGCACAGTTAGAGAATCAGTCCATGGGGGGGGGCGTGGTGATGGTGGCAGCAGTGGTACGGCCTGTGACTGAGGACTTCACAGCATAGCAGCCCAGGAACAGAGAGAGCAGGGCTGTAGGTCCAGGGTAAAAACCTCCGAAGGCCCTCCCCCAGGGAGCTGCTTCTGCAAAGCAAGAATCCCAACTCCAAAAGTTTCATAACCTCCCAGGACAGTGCCTCCATCTGTGGACCAAATGTTAAAACACATAACCTTGGAGGGATACTTCATAATCTAACCATGATATATACAAAGCTGGGACCCAGCAATACTAATTTGGCTGCATGGTCCAGTAAATACTTGCTTCTGGAGAGAATTGTGAGTGAGCAATGTCTGAAACATAGAAGGACATGATTGTGTCTTTCTACAGTGTCAGAATTTGTTGACCAACAATAACTTCACAAATTATACCAATTTTACTGGCATTAATTTACCGAGTGTTCCTGATTTCACTTGATAGTCAATAGCTCTTGACAATCATAGGTTCTTTTATTCCAATCTTAATTACTAATAATACCTCTCAGATCACAAATTGCACTTCACATGACCCTCAGAGGCACATGACCTTTGAGGAACACTTTATATTCAAACCATGACAGGGGTTTGCATCACTCCTTGGTCTGGGGTTTTGATAAGTTCATGGCCTGGTTTTTCTGATATGGTTTTGACATGTTCATGTGTCCATGTGTCCCTGACTTGATTTGGTAAATTCATAGGTTGTTGTTGTTAGGTGCTGTCAAGTTGGTGTCTGACTCATAGTGACCCTATTACAACAGGCACAACACTATTGATAGTGCTTCTCTACTATTCATAGGGTTTTCAATGGCGGATTGATTTTTGGGAGTGGGTTGCTGGGTCCTTTTCCTAAGCCTACAGCATCTGTTGTTCCTAGGTGGTCTCCCATCCAAGTACTAACCAGACCTGACTCCACTTAGTTTCTGAGATTTGAAGGGATCAGATACCATAGTGGTATGGCTGCAGGCTAAGTCATAGGTAATAATATCTTATTCACATAAATAATTATCAGTTTGTGCCTCATAGTTTATGGTGGACAGATGTAGGGTCATCTTGCCTTAGCATTTGTACTGAAAATGGAGCGAAGAGCTGTTTTGTAAAATGGAGTCACTCAGGGCAAGGCATAGCCTGAAAGCTATTATTTTATACAATTTAGAATAACTTAGATGAGGGCATGGCCCGATTTCACAATAAGACTATGAGCTAAAAAAAAAAAAAAAAAAAAAAAAAAAAAAAAAAAAAAAAAAAAAAAAAAAAAAAAAAAAAAAAGACTATGAGCTGATCAGCTTACTTACAAATTTACGAAGACTCCCAGCTTTCTTATCAGGAGTTGCTTCAAGACTCCTGCCTTTCTGTGCTCCATCAACTCTGTCCAATCTCAACCAGTCCTCTGCCTTGCAAGGTCTGCCTTGACATTATCCATCCTAGGGTCTAAAACTCTGTAAGCACCTTGCTCTAAATTCTCATTTTTAGATACAACCGAGACTCAGTTGAAGTTACAAATTTCTTTTATTGCAGAACTTCCCAATGTACTTAGTTTTGCTTGATCGACAGGTTCTTCTGGTAGTTGTTTGGGGCTCCCATAGTTGATAAGGAGAGAGACAATATTTAAATAGACAAATAGTAAACAAGATCATATCAGAAGTGACTCAGCTTTATGCAGAAAAATGGTAAGGCAGTAGAGAGTGACTGGAGACAGCACTGGGGGAAGTGTAGGGAATATAGATCTAGTGGTCAGAGCAGGGGACTTTTGAACTGATATTGAGTGACAAGGTGGGATTCTAGGATAATTTGGTAACTGAGAATATTTGGCAGAAGGAGCAGGTTGTTCAGAGTCCCTGAGACTGGCTACAGGGGCATGCTCAAAAAGGCAGGAACCAGGGGACGATGTCAGGTAAGTGTGGAGACCAGAAGATGCAGGCTTTCAAAGCCCACAGGAAGGAGGTTTGATTTCACTCTAAGAGCATTGGAAAGTCACCAAGAGTTTGAAGCAGGAAGTAACTGTCAAAGAATAATTTAAAAATTGTTGAGAATATGACTCTTATTCAAAAACCTAGTGAGCCCATGCCAAAGATTTCTTTAACTCATCCACAAGGAAAGCAGCAGGCGGTGGAGCTTGTTCAAAGAGCATCTGAGGAACTGAGATGTAAATATTCCTCTGGGAACGGCATGCTGTGATAAATGTGCTGAGTTAGAGGCAAGGCTGGTTTATGCCCTACAGGGCAATGCAGTTCCAACTTTCGTGGTTATCTTTTCTCTTCCAGATAGAAATCATTTGCATCTGCATTTGCATGGCGGTGGGTGCTTACAAGCCGCCTAGCATCTGAGCCCAACTCCTTCTTCTCTCCAATTCTGCTTCTTTTTCTTCCTTCCTTCAGGTGATAATCCCCAGAGCACCCCACAGGGTCTCCTGCAGGCACACCTCCATCTCAGAACCAGGGTGTCAGAGGAACTAACTGGTAGCCTGCACTTCTGTGGCTCAAAAATTACAAGTTAACATGCGACTTTACAGAGCTTGCGCCTTAATAAACAATAAATAGCAAATCAAAGGTACAGCTCTGGAAGAATTAAAGAAGTCTTTGTTATAATTACATTAAATAATTGGATAAGCTCATTAGGCAGTCAAATTTTTGCAATATTTTCATATTTTGAATATTTTTTCTTAGCATGGGTACAATCCGATCTTTGTCAGATTTCATGAGTCTTTCCCTCACATGTTCCCAGAAGGTGAGAACCCAGGGGAACGATGGAATAAAGTTCAGAGCCCCAGAAATCAGGGACTCTCTAGGGAATCTAGGCACTGTCCTCCTGGAACCTGGGCGTCTCCTCACAGTGAGCTTAAACTCCAAAGCTGACTGAGTGGATTGAACATTCAGCAGGCACAAGTTCTAACTTGGCTCATCAGATGACATTTTATCACCTATTGGAACCATGCATGAATCTGTGTGTTTGTGTCTTGGAGTTGGGATTTTATGGAACCAGGTTGTAGTAGGTTCCTTGTTATCATCCAGGCTGACCTGCCATCCAGGCAGCCAGGTTCTCAGGTAAAAGTGATTTGTCTAGGCACACAGAGGAGCAGAAAGGACTCAGATGTCTAAATAGTTGCAAGTACAGAGGGTCCTTGATGTGCGATAGGATTATGTCCCAATTAACTCATTGTAAATTGAAAATGCATGTATTCTGCAACTGAATGCAGTGGGTTTGCATTTTAATGAGCACAGAGCAAAAAAGCACACCAGGAGATAAAAGGGTGGGAAAGATTATTTATTTATTTATTTATTTATTATTTTTATTGAGAAAGAGTGGCTACGTACTCCCTGCTGGCCTCGAATTCACCATCCTCCTGCCTCAGCCTCACAAGTGCTAGAATTTGCAGGCCCCCATGTTGTTGAATGCATTCACGAAGTTGTGCAAATATCACCACTATCTAATTCCAGAACATTTTTTATCACCCTAAAAAGAAACTCTATACCCAAGAATTAGTTGTGTAAACTACTTTCCCTGGGGAGACGTAAAAGGAATGCCCAGTCACAGACAGAAAAGGCTCACATCAAGTTAAACTCCATGAGCCATGAGTTTATTGGAGTTTCTTACAGGGATATGGGTGACTCTTGGACAGCACTTACAGACAGCCATACCACCAGGAGTTCCCACTGAGGAGTCCCACAGACAGCTGCACCACCAAAGAGTCCCAGCCTATCCATTTACCTCTTATATAATTTAACATCATGTGCAGTGGGAGCAGATGGGGGTGGTGACTGGCACCTCAGGAGGGTCTTCTGAGGGAGTAGTAACAGCTCCATTACCATTACTTATAGGGCAAGCTATCTGAAATATGGTGTTGCTTATTCTGTTGCCCATGATTATGGGCCAAGGCCCCCAAGGTCATCACAGGTGTTCTGTCCCAAGATGGTGATAACCATGTCAAGCTTAGGGGCACCAGCTACACTACAGCAGTCATGCTCCACTTCTTTTCCCCACTGGAAACCACTCATCTACTTCCTGTTTCTGTGGACTTGCCAATTCTGGACATTTCATATAAATGGACATATACAAGACATATTTTTTGTGTGTGTCTGACTTTGTTCATTTAATATACTGGTTTCAAGGTTCCTTTTTGTTGTGTGTTAATGCTGCATTCTTTTTTATGGCTGAATATTTGATTGCGTGAATATACTATATTTTATTTATTTGTAAACATCTATTATCTAGTCAACATTGATGTTGCTTCCACATTTTAGCTATTGAGTAAGGCTGCTATGAACACTTGTATACATCATTCAAGATTTGTTTTGTCTGGTTACCTGATTCTCATGGATATATACCTAGGATTAAAATTGCTGGGTCATATGGCAAATCTATGTTTAACTTTTTAAGGAATCACCTTAACTTTTCCAGAGCAGCTATGCCATTTTAAAGTCCATCAGTAATGAGTAAAAAGGCTCTAGTTTCTCCCCATCTCACCAAGGCTTGTTAATTTGGGGGCTATGAAGTTGCATCTCATTGTGGTTTTGATTTTCATTTCCATAATGATTAATGATGTTGTGCATCTTTTGACCATTTGTGTCTCTTTGGAGAAATGTCTATCCAAATGTTTTTCTTTTTCTTTTTTTTTTTTTCTTTTCTGGGGCATCAAACCCAGAGTACTAGGCAAGTGTTCTACCATGGAGCTATGCCCCCAAACCCTACCCATTTTTAAAAATTTTGTAGTTCATCTCTATGTTGTGAAGTTATGAAAGTTCTTTATATATTTTGTATACTAGATGTTATGGATTGGGTATGAGCTGTTCCTACAGGCTCATATTTTGAATGCTTAATCCCCAGTTGTTAGCACTATTTTGGAAGGTTATGGAAACTTCAGGCAGTGGGGCCTACCTGGAGGAAATATGTCACTGGGAACAGATTCTTGGGTTATATTTCTCCTGGCTGCTTCCTCTCCCACACTCTGCTTCCTAGTGGGCCATGAAGTGAAAAGCTCTGCTCTGCCACATGTCCCCACCACCATGATGTCCTGACCAAGCTCCTGGGACAAAATGAGCATGGACTGAACCCTCTGAAACCAAGAGCCAAAATAAATCTTTCCTCCCTTAAGTTGTTTATGTCAGGTAATTTGATCATAGTAATGGAAAAGTGACACATCAGATTCTTGTCACTTAAATGATTTGAAAAATATTTTCTCCCATTCTGTGGGCTATGTTTTAGTTTCTTTATCATGTCCTTCATGCGTAAATGTTTTCAATTTTGATGAAGACTTTATTACTTAGCTTTCACATCACTGTGACAGAATGCTTGACAAAAAAGGGGGGAAAGATTTATTTTGTCTCACCATTTCAGAGGGTCAGTTCTTCCTGGTGGGGGAGGTAGAGTGGAGACACAGATGGTGAAGGTGTGTGTGGTAGAGGGGAGCTGCTCACATCACCATTGACAGGAAACAGCACTTACAGGAAGCAGGGGTGGAGTCTAACCTTCAAAGGCCTCCCCACAGTGACTCACTTCCTCAACCTAGGTCCTACCTTTTGAAATCTCTAGAACCACCCAAAATAGCACCCCCCACTGGGGATCAGGCATTCAAACATGAACCTGTGGGGAGACATTTGAGATTTAAGCCATAACAAAGTCCAGGTCATCTAAGTTTTTCTTTTATTAACTGCTTTTGGTGTCAGATAAGAATCCACTGCCAAATCCAAAGCCATGAAGATTTACCCAGATATTTTCTTCTAGGAGTTTTTTTAGTTTTAGTTCTTGTGGTTAGGTCTTTGACCCACTTTAAGTTCATTTTGTATGTGGTATGAGGTAAGGATTTGACTTCATTCTTTTTCTTGTAGATACCCAGTTGTCCTGGCAGCATTTGTTAAAACAAAACAAAGCAAAACATACCTGTTCTTTCCCTTGGAAAGGTCTGAGTGCTCTCATTGAAAAATAAGTTGACCATAACAAGGAGGTTTTAGTTCAGGACTCTCAATTCTATTTGATTGATCTATACGTGTGTTCTTATGCTGGTACCACACTATCTTGATTCCTGTTGATTTGTAATGAGTTCTGAAATAGAAAACTGTGAGTCTTCCTATATTCATCTTCCTTTTCAGGATTGTTTTAGGTATTTAAGACCTCTTGCTGGGTGTGGCGGCTCATGCCTCTAATCCTAGTGACTTGGGTGGTGGAGGCAGGAGGATTGCAAGTTTGAGGCCAGAGGCAGTCTATGTAACTTAGAGTTACCCTGTCTCAAGATAAAAAATAAAAAATGGGCTGGAGGTGTAGCCCCGTGGTAGAGCACTTGCAAAATATATGTGTGGCCCTGGGTTCAACCCTCAAGTACTGGAAAAAAAAATCTCTTAGAATTCTATATGATTTTGAGGGTTGGCTTTTCCATTTTTTGCAGCAAGGCCATTGGAATTTTGGTAGGGATTGCACTGAATCTGTAGGCAAACTTGGGGGTCGTTGCTATGTTAAAAGTGAATCTTCAAAAAATGACCATGGGACATATGCATTTATTTAATTTCTTTCAGCAGTATTTTGAAGTTTGAAGTACATAACTCTTCCACTTCCTTGGTTAAATTTATTTCTAAATATTTCATCTTTTTTGATGCTATTATAAATGGAATTATTTTCTTCTTTTGCTTTGCTTTGCTTTGCTTTCCTTTCCTTTTTGTGGTGTTGAGATTGAACCTAGGGTCTTGTATATGCTAAGCAAGTACTCCACCACTGAGTTACACCCCTAGTTCATGTTTTCTTTAATTTTTTAGATTACTTATTGCTGATATATAGAAATACAACTAGTACTTGAATGTTGATCTTGTAGCCTACAATTTTGCTGAGTTCTTAATTTAAGCACTCTTAAAGTTCTTGTGTGTGTATATTCTTTAGGATTTTCTATATGTAAACTTGTATCTTCCATAAATAGAAATAATATTACTCGTTTCTCTCCAATATGGGTGTCTTTTATTTCTTTTAGTCGCTTAATTGCCCTAGTTAGAACCTCTAGTATATTGTTGAACAAAAGTGGCAAGTGTGGACATCCTTGTCTTCTTTCTAATTTGGGGGTAGACGGAGTTTCAATCTTTCATCATTAAATGTGAGACCCCCTCATTATCAGTGGACTTTTCCATAGGTACCTTTTACCATGTTGAGGAAATTTCCTTCGAATCCTAGTTTTTTGAGTGTCTTCATTATGAAAAGGTGTAGGATGTTATCAAACAGTTTTCATCAATGCACATGGTCATTTCTTTCCTTCATTCTATTAATATGATGTGTTACATTGATTCATTGTCATACGTTGAATCATTCCTGAGGTAAATTCCTACCTGATTGTGATGTATAATCTTTAATTTGCTAGTTATTTTGTTGAATGTTTTTGGATGTATACCCTTAAGCAATATTGGCCTATAATCCACTAGCAATGACTTTGTCTGGCTTTGGGATCAAGGTTATGCTAGCTTCATATAATGAATTAGAAAGGGTCTCCTCCACCTCTGATATGTGGAAGGATTTGAGAAGCATTGGTATTAACAGTACCAAGCAATGTTATGATACCAAACAAATGTTTTTTCTTTACATTTGATAGAATTCACCAGTGAACCAATCTTTTCTTTGGATTTTGTTGTTGTAAGCTTTGATTATTGACTTAAACTCTTGTTACATGTCTATTTATATTTTCTATGTATTTTCAGGCATTCCTGATAATTTATGTGCTTCTAGGAATTTGTTCAAAAGATCTAGATTATCTATTTTGTTGACAAATGATGTTACACAGTATTTTGTTATATTTTTTCATTACATACATACAGTTAGTCCTCTGTATCTGCATTTTTGATCAACTGTGGATAGAAAATATTTGGGAAAAATACTGTATCTGTATTCAACAGGTATAGCTGTTTTTTTCTTTTCATTGTTCCCTAAACAAATAGTATGACAACTACTTACATAACATTTACTTTGTGTTAGGTATTATAAATCATGTAGAGATGATTTAAAATATATAGGAGGATGTGCACAGGTTATATACAACGACTATACCATTTTATCTGCAGCAGTAGCCCTCTGTCATCCAATCCCATCAGATCTCAGAAGCTAAGCAGGATCGGGCCCAGTTAGTCCTTGTATGGGAGACCGCCTGGGAACACCAGGTGCTGTAGGTTTGGGAGAAGGACCTGGCAACCCACTCCTAAAAATCAATCTGCCATCGAAAACCCTATGAACAGCAGAGACGCGCTGACAATAGTGTTTCGCCTGTTGTACATAGGATCATTATGAGTCGGACACCGACAGGAGGGCACCTAACAACAGCAGCATACCATTTTATATAAAAGTCTTGAGCTTCTGTGGATTTTGGTATCTAAAGGGGTCCTAGAGCCAATTCCTTATGGATTCAGAGGAATGACTACCACAGACCTTCTCTGCTTTAAAACTGAGACCCCCTCATTTGTTTCTCTTCTCTTGCTTTATTTTTCTCCAAGGCATTTATTACCTTACACGTTGTGTGTTTTACTTATGTGTCCATGGCTATATCTTTAGCATGGGCTGGGGTTTAGCTCAGTTGATAGAGCACTGCTTTGCACTGAGTACCTGGGTTCAATCCCAGCACTGCAGAAAATGGGAGAAGGAGGTGGTAGTCCACTCCTGAAGCAATCCCCAAACAATCAGCCATTGAAAACCCTTTGAGGGTGGCAATGAATCATGATGGCACCTAATAACAAAAACAACAACAGATCTTTAGCAGGGCTGGCGTTTAGCTCAGTTGGTAGAGTGCTGCTCTGTACTCTCTGAGGCCCTGGGCTTGATCTCTATCACCCCTAAAATGGGAGAAGGACGTGGCAGTCCACTCCCTAAAGAATCCTGAAAAAAAATCAGCCACTGAAAACCCCATGAATAGCAGAGAAGCACTGGCACAGTGGGCATGGCACAGAGTTGGGAGTGTTATGTTCTGTAGTACACAGGGTCTCTATCCGGTGGACCAACTGGATGGCACTTAACAACAACAATCTTTAGCATTCAGAGGAACTCTCTAAATTGCTCTTGCTCTCTGTCCCCTCCCTATCCCCATGAGTTCACTTTAAATATAGATCATAGATCTCATAATTGACCCCATAGACACCACAGTAGCAGCCAGGTTTGTCTGATGACAATAATCAACCCTGACCACTCACTCAAAGCTAAGTTCCTGGGTAGTCCTGAGAAATTTTGAATTTCTAGGGCTGTAGAGGGTGGGAGCTCTGCTTTAACAAGCATCCATGGGCTTCTCAGTCTGTGTGTGGAAAACTCTTGTCAGTTGGCAAAGCCTCCTGACTCCACTACTCCAGATTTCCCTTATGCTGCAAACTGCCTCCAGCCTCTCACTTTCCAGCCCCCCTCCAGTTCCACACCCTTCAGCTCAGCCCTCAGCCCTTCTTCCTTCACTCTAGATGTCTAAGTAATCTTTCTAAACCTTTCCCCTTCACTTTCCTGTTAAAAATATTCAGTGGCTCCTCTTTGACTGCTCCAGTCCCTCATACAAAATGGCAGACACTTTTTGAATACGGAGGATCAATTGTATTCACATTTGTAAAAGGAATATATTCATTAGAACTTCAGAACTTTATTAGAACTCTTTCTAGTTAGGGGTAAACTCTTCACGGCCATTCAGCAGGTGCACCATGAAGGCAACTGAACATTCTGTGAAGTGGTCCACTTGGGCCTGAGTGGCAAATAAGGGAAAAGACACTGGTTAATAGAGAACACAGCTCAGCCATGCACCTGTGGAGCAGAGTCTGTCCCCCAGAAATGGGAGGAGTCCAGGGAGCTCTGCTGCAGGAAGGGAGACAGAAGGGGGATGGCTGTGCATGTAGTTTGTGCCTGTTGTATGGGCCTAATTATCAGTAGGTCCCTCCTTCGCTCTTCGAGGTGTCCTGGTTAGGGGGTAATATTTGTATCATTCTAGAGATGGCTATGGACTCCCCGTGGGAAGCAACAGGGAGCATGGTGGCCTGGGAGCAGGAGGCTCATAAAGGGACAAAGAACTGTTTAGAAGGAAATAGGAGTACAGAGCAAACTCCCCCTTCAATGAAGACCAGCCGTTGGTCTCGGTTCCAGTGCACGGAAACAGCAGGAAGACACGTCTGTGACGGGCCCAGTGTCTGGGGAGCGCATAGTTCCATGCTATTTAAACGCGCAATTACTGAATTCACCACTCTGTTTCAGCCACAGAGACTTCTTTAATTAAGTGGTTACAGCCATCTCCCTGATGGAATAATGTTTGTCTTTGCAATGCAGAAAACATGGGCTAATGTGTTGAGTAAGGCTGCGGGCTCCTCCTCCCTTGCGAAGTCTGTCGGTCCCCACCCGAGAGGTCCCCCCCACCAACCCGTGCTGGAGCTGAGCACCGCCTATGCAGTGCGCCGAGGGTGGCGACAGCGCGCCCCCGCGCGGCCGCTGCCGGGAAGCTCATCCTTCGCTGCAGTGAAATCTGGTTTTGATTCAATTTGATTAAGTCAGGAGCTTAGCGACTCTGGCTGGGAGCGAGGCCTGGTCTTGGGCCCTTCAGGGCTATAAACAAGAACTTTTAGGCACGTGGGGGTGGGGATCGAGGCACGTGGAGACAGATGAATAAATACAAAGATGGGGTTAAGAGTTAATGCTGGAGCCAGAATGTCTAAGTTACCCCCTCCGCCGTGGTAAGGAACTGAATGACTTTGGGCAAGTCATTAAACTTTTAAATAATGGAAGTAGTGTTCACCCCCTCCGGATGGAATGTGGCCAGGCTGAGACAACGTTCAGAGCTGTCTCTGCCTATCACAGTGTTTGGAACTCAAAAAGTTTACCTCATTAATTTTAATATTACGAGTATCACAGTGGCCTTTGCATACATTTTATAAGATTTCAAAACATAGCCTTCTTTTTCTCTGGCCTTTACAACTAATATTAAACTTAATATTTTTGTGAGTAAGTAAACGGGCTGCTGTTGGGAGTGCTGCTCTGTGCTCTCTGAGACCCTGGGTCCATCCTTAGCACCGGAAAAACCGCAGAAGGACCTGGCAGCCCACTTTGGAAACAGTCAGCCATTGAAAACCCTATGAACAGCAGAGAAGCACTGGCTAGTGCCGTGCATGGCACAGTGTCGGGGAGTGTTTCGTTCTGTTGTACCTAGGGCTGCTATAAATCAACAAGTAAAGGGGAGAAACCTAAAAAAAAAAAAAAAAAGGTAACCACAAATACCTACAAATAAATCATTTTCCGCTCCTTCTGCCCTTGTTTCCCTCTTAAATGGACCAAGACCAGGCAGAAATCGAGGGCACATGATGTCATCATATAATTCGTATTTTTAAAAAGAGAGAAACAACACTAACCATGCTATTTCCCTTTGTATTTCCCCATGGCACTGATTGTGAAATAGGATGGCCTCACAGCCACCGTGGTGATTTAAGAAAATCATCTGGGAAAAAGTCAACTCCTTTTGATTATAAGGGGAGACACAAGGATGTAAATAAGTAAATGTGTGGCCATTTGCTCTGAGAACAATTTTGTCAATGTAAAACAGGGTGTCTCCACCTCAGTGCTGTGGACTTTTGGGGAGCACATAATTCTTTCTTGCAGCAGGGAGGGTTCTGTGTGGTGCAGGATGTTTATTAGTATCCCTGACCTCTGGGGGCCAGATGCCAGTGGCCGCCCCCCACCCCAATGTGACAACGGCAAAATGTCTCCAGACATTGATGAATGTCTCCTGGAGAGGGGGGTAAGATCACCCCTAATTGAGAACCTCTAATATAGAGTGTGCCTTTTTTGGTGAGATCTGCTAGTTATAGCCAACAAAAGGGAGAGTCCAGCTTGCATAATTCTAAGACAGCGGTTCTGGAATGGTATGTAGGCCCCTCCTCCCACAAAAACAGCCCTGGCTATGATGTGGGAAAGGTCCCCAGGACCCCCACAGAGTTGGAATTTGAAGCAAAGGAAGTGGGAATTGAAAGCTGTTCCCAGAATCCACAATTCTGCTGCCCATGGAAGTCCCGTGACAATCCTTGGAATCTTATTAGAACATGTTTAGTTTATACAAGATGCCTATTGTACTCATTGTAAAAGGAACATTATAATATTAAAGGAAAATTAGTTTTTTTAAAGTGCCACAAAAATCTCACCATCCTGGCACACTTCAGGTTTTATTTTTTTTGCAGATTTCTTATAGGTCTTATATAGCAGGGGTTGGCAAACTACAGCTTGCAGGCTAAATCTGATTGGCTGCTAGTTTTTATAAATAAAGTTTTATTAGTACCTGGCCACACCCATTCATTTAGATTATTATCGGTGGCTGTTTCTGTTTCCCAGCAGCAGAGCTAAGTAAGCAATTGAGACAAGGAGATTGTGTGGCCTTCAGAGCCTAAAATATTTACACATCTTGTCCTCAAAACTTCAATTGTATTAGACTATTTTGATATAGCACTTAACAAATGCAGTATAACTTGGGCAGTTGGTTACAGGGCTTTCCTGCTGATAAAATCCCTCTACAACCACTTTGTCACCAGGTTGTTTCAATGGCTGCAGAGAGAAGGTATAGTCTCAAGGATCAGAACAGACTGCTAAGGCAAAGAATGGTGGCATGGATGGCATAAGATCACAGTAAAAATCAAAGCTGTGAGACTGTTATCTAGGCATGCAGCAATATGCATATTTCCTGATGGATATCTAAGCAAGGTTCACCTGGTTAGTCCTTGGATGGAAGACCTCCTGGGAATACCAGATGCTGCAGGCTTGGGAGAAGGATCTAGCAACCCACTCCTGAAACAACCAGCCATTGAAAACCCTATGAATAGCAGAGAAACACTGGCAATAGTTTCAGGCATGGCATAGTGTCAGGGAGTGTTTCACTCTGTTGTACACAGGGTAGCTATGAGTCGGTACCCACTTGATGGCACCTAACAACAACAACGTGTGTGTGTGTGTGTGTGTGTGTGTGTGTGTGTGTATTTGTGTATTCATTCCAGTACTGGGGGTTGAACCCATGGCCTTTGCACATGCTAAGCAAGAGCTCTACCACTCCTTTTTAAAATTTTGAGACAGTGTTTCCATTTAGTTATGCAGGCTGTCTCTGGTCTCAAACATGTGATCCTCCTGCCTCCTGAGTAATTTTTTTTATAAATTAGTTTCTCTAAACATTCAGCTCCTTAGTGACCAGTGCAGATAAAAGCTGCTATTTAGGTTTTTATTGTTTGGATTCTTAGCATAGTGGCTTAATTAAAAATTTTTCCCAAACCATGGTAACTTGGCTTTTCCTAATAAACCCAAGCAGATATAAAATTTGCCCATTGTTTTAGAAATACAAGTGCCAAGTAAGTCACATGAACCCAACAGGAATAAATTAGGCTTGTGGCATGTAAATATAAGATGAAATATTTGGTACATGCCTAGCAAAGTTATTTGTGAAATTATTTTGAGTTTTTTCCTTGGTACAAAATTGGCTCAGATGGGGTTTTAGATCTTTAGGTCACTGTGAAAGTGTTGTGTTGAGAAAGAGCAAAATAAAAGATCCCCTAGTTAAATAAATTTGGGAAACACTGACTTAATGAAAGATTTTAAAAAAGGTTTCTAATGTAGGACTTCTCAGAGCCTTTGATATGCTAATGAGCTTGTAAGTTTCCAAGGCAGCCAAGGTTTGCAGGACTTTGCAGCCTTACTGCATGATGGTGTCCTTCTTTCTAGAAACATCTATGAGGGTCACCGCATGAAAACACTTGAGGATCTGTACCACGTTTCATGCAGAGTGCTGTCCTACCTACATGGGGCACACTGTGTACCCCTTAACATAAATCTGTCAAGCAAGGATCATTATTATCCCATTTCACAGAAGGAAAGACAGTCTTAGGCTCCTCAGTGGTCAGGATGGCTATGCTGGATCAGGGTTCAGCTTCAGGCTGTCTATACAACCTGCATTCCTAGCTCCATGTCATCCCACCACTCAGCCAGGTCTCCCTTGTTAACCACACTGATCAGTCCATTCAGCTTCATAAGGGAATTGTTAGGTTAGGTGCCGTTGAGTCAGTATCCGACTCATAGTGACCCTCATAGAGTTTTCAATGGCTGACTGTTTTGGGATTGCCTTGGGAGTGGATTGCCAGGTCCTTCTCCCGTTTTTGAGGTGCTGGGAATTGAACTCAGGACCTCAGAGACTGCAGTGCAGCGCTCTAACAACTGAGCTAAATCCCAGCCCGCATAAGGGAATAAGGGGATAAAATAATTTAATTTTGCGGTGATTTGAATGCATCCCCCGAAAGTTCAGATGTTGGAAACTTAATCCCAAATTCATATGTTGGTGGACTTTTTGGTGGTGGGGCCTTTGGAAGTAATTAGGTTTGATGGGGTCAACAGAGGCCTCATGATGGCATTAATGGTTTTATAAGAAAAAGAAGAAACCTGAGCTAGGGTATTGCTCTGTCTTACCACATGTTGCCCTCCGCCATGTTAGGATACAGCAAGAAGGCCTCACCATTTGCTGGTGTCATGCCCCTGGACTTCCTGGATGCCAGAACTATGAGTCAAGTTGACTTCTACTCTTGATAAATTATTCAGTCTCTAATATTTTGTTATAGCAACAGAAAATAGACTAAGACAAACCATCTCATTGAATATCTCAGACTTTTGTCGGAGAGACTGACCTATTTTGTGTTTTTGGTATTCTACCATAGGTTGAATTGAGTAGAATATAGTGATTGTCTTCTGGCTACAGCAGCACTAATTATGAAAACATGGGCTCAGTCTGGTGGTTCTCACTCTTCTAAACATTGGGTTGGCCTCTGCATGGATACACAGAAGTGGAGGTGTTCCTAAAGGCTCAGAAATTTTTTCTCTTCAAGGCAGCACTCAGCCTTTCAGTGGGATGCATGGACCCATCAAAGATGATCCCTCTTTTGTATTTAGTTGGGACTTCTGGTGACAAACATTAAAATCCAACTTGAACACTCTTAAGGACTTTAGTGGCACATGACTCTGAAGACCTAGGCCTCAGGAAAGGAAGCCACTCTGTTGGGCTCAGGAACAACCAAAAACAGGTCACAGAATGTTCTGGAACGTCTCTGCCTCACGTCTTTTATCTATAATCAGCTTTATTTTCTCTTATGGCAGACTGGCGCTCCTGAGGTATGACATGTGGTGAGGCGCTCTGAGATTTTTGATGCCACCATCTAGCCACTAGAAGATAACTGACTTGGATGTTGTTAGACCCCCAAGACCAAATCCCAGGGAAGGGATTCATTGGCCAGGCTGGGTCAGGTGACCACCCTGGAATCTATCAGCTGTGGCGGGAGTGGAAGAGTCACAGGGGATTAACAGAGAGGCCATGAAATTATCCACGAGAGAAAGGAAATTTCTTGAAAGGCAGATGGTCCCATGTACCCAGGGGAGCAAATGGCGGCCAGATGGGTCTCTCAGCCAAATGCTCACCCTGGTTTGTACTTCACCTGGGGAAGTTAATCACATAGGATAATAAATTCCTATTTCACTGAAGTTAAAAATTATCTTTCTCATAAAAAAGCCAATAAAAGATAGTGTTTAAGTGGGGCTAATAACAGAATCACCTCATAGAAGCAGTGTGAGGATTAGGTGATATAATACAGGTAGAGCGCCTGGCACCCAGCAAGCGCGCAGTCAGCTGGCTGGGTTTATATGAACTGGAAGAGTCCCGAAGGCACTCCAGAAAGCCATTAAAATGTGGGTTCTTCCCCTCGAGCCTGGGGGCTTGCAGGGAGGCCCGCCGCAGTGGGAGCTGGCTGGGGCTGGGTGTGGATTTGGGGTACAGATTTCTGAGTGTGTGTTCATCTGGGAGACAGGGAAGTGAAGCCAGTGGTGTCCTGGGAAGGATCAGATTTTCCGCCCTCCTCCCCAAACCTCCACCCCAAACTGACATGAAAGGGAGTTTGTTTCCTGAGACAACCTCATTTCCTCAGCAAAGGTCTAATTTTCCCAGGAAGTGGTTCATCTCATCAAACCCCAAAATGGTCTCAGCTGTCTTGGAGAAGAGGTGTTCCCGAGTCTCGGCCCCCCAGCTCAGCCTCTCTGGCACTTCCTGGAAATGCAGACTGCCAACTGCACAGGCCACCTCGATCTCGTCTCGGGGGTTTTCTAGACCAGAAATGACACGTGAATATTAAGCGGGCTGTGCTCTTGAGCGACACGGAGCAGACCGAAACCTGCTGGTTTTCCGGGAAGGAATGTGTAGAGGGGGCGTATGGTTTATATAACCGACAAGACGTTCTGATTCATTCCAACGACCAGACCTGTGTGCCAGTGAAAGCTGTGTCCGGCTTAATTTACAGCTGTCACCGTGCTAGCTAGTGGCCACCTCATACGCGGTGCCTCAGTGACCGGCTTAGTTCTCCCATCTCTAAGATGGAGATGACATGGATGTGGAGGTGTCCTCGAAGCCAGGGCGGCGAAGTGGCCTAGCACATTGCCCGGTACACAGGGACCTCTCCCTCAATGCAAGCTCTCTGCCCTCTAGGAGGAACAGGGAGGGAATTACCTTCCCTCTGCCAGCCTGTGTCAATCAACAGCCAAATTGTTCTTTAAGCACCACTTTTCTTTAATCAGGCTGTTCTTCACTGGGGCTGTTTTAATTAAGGGTCTGCTGTCAACACAAAACATATGTTCTGAAGTCTTGCTTTGGTTACTAATGATGCCCAGGATTATTAAGTCTGGAAGGAATTTCCAGCTCCGGCTTGCTTAGCCTTTCTTCCCTACCCCCAGTCCCCTCAAGCCCCCATTCCTCTCACATCTCGGCTTTCAGCCACTTACCCTCATTCCTTGGCATTGTTACTTTCTTGGAGATGGCCCTAGAAAAGTAATCTGTTCAAATCAATATGCAGAGGATAACATCCTAAAACAGGGGTCTGACCAGCTCCTGTTCTTACTGACAATCTTCCCTTGAGATCCAGGCTAATAATTTGAAATTTCTTCAGACTACATTCTTTAAAAAAAAAAAGTTACACACACACACACACAGAATCAGGCAAGTCTTAATGATGAGGACACATTCTGGAAGAGCGTCTGTGGGTGATTCATGCAGGGTCAACACAGACTGCCCTTGTAGAAACCTAGGTGACACAGCCTACTGCACAGCTCGCTGTATGGCCCTTACCTGGCTTTCTTAGCAGTACATGTCCTATCTCTCACGTTGAAAAACAACATGAGAGTAAATAAAGCACAAGAGAAAATGGTGCAGGCAAGTCTTAAATGGGAGGTATGTGGGGCTGCTTCCAGGAAAAAGTGCAGACCGTTTTATAGGATGCCTCCTGATTAATAAGTAGATCTCTTGCCCTCCAACCTAATCTCTTGCTCTCCAACCTAATGACAGAAAGTGCAGTACAGTGAATACATAAACCAGCATGTATTTGTGTATTGTCAAGCCTTGTGTGCTTGATAACTGTGTGCAGTTTTTTCACACCAGCGTCCTCACAAATGTGAGTTATGCCTTGTGCTATGAGGTCACAGTGGCTGCGGTGTCCTTAGGCAAAAGGAGTTTTTCAGCTTTGTTGCGGTCTTCTTGGACACCCATTCTCTACGCGGTTTGTTATCACATGACTGCACACGTGCATGAGTCCACGCATGCGTGTGCACACTTTTTTCCTCCCTTTTTCCTCTGAATTGGAAAAGGGGCAAAGTGCTCTCCTGTTAGCTGAGCTCAGCTCCTTCTCCATTGTCTTAACTGTGGCAGGCAGCCTTCTGACTTGGCCCTCTCTGACCACTGTCTCCGGCCACTCGCCCTGTGTAACCTCCCTCTGTTGAATTGATCCAGGACTGATGACTTGTCTCTAACCAAGAGAATTTACCAAAAGTGATGATGCTCTTTCCAAGATCAGATCATAGAAGACCACGGCTTCTGTCTTGCTGGTACTATCTCTTGCTCTCTTGATTGTGTGCTCTGACAAAGACAGCCACCATGGTGAGAGACCCGAATGGGCAGGCACTGAGGACGGCCTCCACCCAGCGGCCACTTAGCAATCTGAAAGTGGGTCCCCCTGAGCTTGAGCTGTGAGATGGCTGCAGTTCTGGTGGACACCTGGATGACAGCCTAGTAAGACCCTGAGCTGGGAGGACTCAAATTGGTCTCATGCAGACGCCTCACCTATAGAAACCAGGAGATAATAATTGTGTATTGGGTTAAGTCACTGAATTTGTAGTGATTTGTTATGCAGCACTAAGTAGCTTGTTGTTAGGTTTGTTGTTGTTAGGTGCTGCCTGACTCATAGCGAACCTCATAGGGTTTGCAATGGCTAATTGATTGGGGATTGCTTCGGGAGTGGATTGCCTTCTCCTATTATTGCTGTGCTGGGGGTTGAACCTGGGTCCTCAGAGAGTGTGCAGCAGCACTCTTCCAACTAATCTATACCCCAGCCCAGATAACTCATACCCCTAAGCAATTCAGTCTGGTCCCAAACTTAGCAAATAGAACAGAGAGACAGAGGAAGAGCAGGTTATCTTGCTCTCCTTGAGTTGGGACATTCATATTCTCCTGCCTTTGGGTATTGGAATGCCTGGTTCTGGGGTATTTGGATTTGAACTGAATTATGTCACCAGTGTTCTTGATTCTCTAAGCTTCTGGATAGCCTATGGTGAGACCTCTTAACCTTCATAATCACGAGACACACACACACACACACACACACACACACACACACACACAGACGTTTCTGCTTCTTCGGAGAACACGGACTAATAATACATATGTTATTTGAATTTTTAAAGAATCAGCCATGTATATTTTTGAACAAATAATTCACTGATATATTTTAGTTATAAAAAGGGAGACTGAGTAGAGTAATTAGGAAAATCAGTAAACAACAAAATTGCTGGGTGTGTTTCCCAGGGCTGCTGTAACAAAGTACCACAAACCATGTGGCTTAAACAACGGAAACTTAAGACCGGAAGTCTGAAATCAAGGCTTTGGTGTGACTACGCTCCTCTGAAACTGGTAGGAGAGGGTTTCCCTGCCTCCTCCAGTGTCTGGTCCCTTGCTGGCAGCCTCTGGCCTGTGTGGTTGAATATCATCTCTGCCTTCATTGTCTCATTACATCCCTATCACCTGTCTGTGTGTCTTTACTTGGCTGACTCATTATAAGAGAGTAGACATATTGGATTAGACTTGTCCCTAATGGCTTCACTTTAACGTGATTTCTTGTGTGAAGATCCATGCCCTGGAACCTAGAGAGGAAGGAACCATGCCCAGGCTAAGTCAGGAATTCCTTTCAACTTCCAGCCTGAGTCAGTCAGCCGGGAAGAAATGACCAGCACTACATTACCATAGTCAGATCGTCCAATGTACAGCATGCGGGTAGACGTCCAGGGCTCACTACACACTGGCTGTGGGACTCGGCTTGTCAGGTCAACCCTGTGTGTCTTGATGTTCTTATCTGGAAAATGGACAGTGATAATACTCAGTGTTACCAGGCTATCCCACAGCTTGTATGAAGCTGGTGCAATATAGGCACTAAGTAAATGGTAACTATAGTTATTGTTGGCTGGAATTTAGCTCAGTTGGTAGAGAGTTGCACTGCAGTCTCTGAGGTCCTGAGTTCAATTCTCAGCACTACAAAAATGGGAGAAGGACTTGGCAATCCCGGAACAATCAGCCATTGAAAACCCTATGAGGGTTGCTATGAGTCGTTCACGACTTGACAGCTCCTAACAACAGCAACATAGTTATTGTCATCATTGTTATTATTTTTATCATTGTGTATGGTCTTTACCAAGTACAAGTTGCAATCAGTGAAAGAATTTAACTCTCATGCTCATTCTTGGGCCTTGAACTCAGACCATTATAATCAGGGATTAGATGAAATTATTTTTTCTTGATACTGTTGGAAAAATCAGGCTTCTCCATGAAAGCGAGGAGAGTCAGTTATGTTAAATGGTATCAAAGGGGGGATGTCTGGTTGGTGACAGGCATTATGGGGTACAGGATGATAAATACATCTTCCTTCTGGAACGCTTCGAGAAAGCACCTGGGTCTGCACGAATTTTGCAAAGTAGAGTTCTTCATGGACACTGTGGGGACAAATATCCTCCAGAGATAACGCATGCCCGGCTGTCCCCGGGAAACTTGGCAATTCACTGTCTTCCAAGAAGCAGCAGAGGGACAGACTGGAATCTGCAGGTCTGGCGCCTGTGTTTGATGTCTGTCCAATCTGCTCCAGTTTCACATGACAAGAGGGAATCGTTTCTAGCAAGTTACTTCTGACAAAGCAGAAGTAACATGACCAGGAAACCTCAAAACGCTGCGCTGAGGTGTCCCAGAGGGCTCAGAAAAGGTTACAGGCGTGCTGTGTTCTTCATGTGAAGACCACTCACTCAAATGCTGCTGCAAGTCTGTAGTTCTGTTGTTGCTGAACTGCAGTTGGCCAAACGCCCCTAGCAGACGCTCTTCCCCATCTTGCTAAGGGCTCTGGGGAAGGAGTTTGTCCTGACAGGAAGTGTTCTCGGCATCCTTAGTCTCAGTGGCCATGTGAGGGTTCTGTTTTTTTTTTTTTTTTTTCATTTGATTTTCGTCTTTGGGAATATGGACAAAGGTGTCAATGTATAAAGAAAAAGTCAAGCTAGAACTCTCTGCTTGGCTGTTGCTGCCCAATTTGAAAGCTGACACTCCAGGCTTCCTTAGGTGTTCCTTAGTCACATAGTATACTATCCCCCCTTATCTGTGGTATCAATTTCTGTGGTTTCAGTTATCTGCAGGCAACCATAGCCCAAAAATATTACTTAGAAAGTTCCAGAAATAAGTCGTAAGTTTTAAGTTGAGTGCCATTCTGAGTGGTGTGGTGAATCTCTCACCATCCAGCTCCATCCCACCTGGGTATGAATCATGCCCTTGTCCAGCATATCCACAGTGTGTATCACACCTGCTCTTTCGCCACTAAGTAGCCATCTGGGTCATTAGATTGTCACAGTATTACAGCACCTGTGTTCAAGTAACCCTTCCGTAGTACCCTACTACTGTGTTATAATGCCTACATCCCTAGTCGCCTCATTTCATCTCATCCATAGGCATTGGATCATCTCAGGTCATCACAAGAAGGGTGTGTGAACTACAATGAGATATTTTGAGAGAGAGAGAGAGAGAGAGAGATGCAGAGACAGAGAGATGCAGAGACAGACAGGAAGAGAGACAGACCATATTCACATACTATTATTACAGTATATTATTATAATTGTTCTATTTTATTATTAGTTACTATTGTTAATCTCTTATTGTGCCTAACTTATAAATGGAACTTCATCGTATATATATAAAAAAGAGCGTACACAAGATTCAGTACTATCTGTGGTGTCAGGCATCACTTTGGGTCCCAGAACACACGCACTGCAAACACACAAGGAGCCACTGTAGATAAATTCCCACAGTGGAAGTTATTCCATTTACCAAGTGATGGAGAAGACCAGGTTGACCTGAGGTGGAGTGTCAGAAGGTAACTGCTACCTAGGATGGTCTGAGAGGAACAGGGCTTTCACACACTCTTCTCCCTCCCCTGTAAAAAGTTTTTTTAAAAAATTGGCTTGATCTACATGACGGCCAGGAGTGTTGGGTTTCCATTGCTGTGGCTGGAGAAGCATCCTCTCTAGGCATAAAGGAAGGAAGGGGAGAGAGTTCTAAATCTGTCTCCCTCCCCCCTCCAGTTCTTTGATTTTCCCCCTCCAGGGCCTCCCACCAGTGCATCTGGGTCCCTGCCTTGCTGCCTTCTGTCCAATGTGTTCTAGAGAACAGCCTTCAGCAGGACCTATTTCTTTTCCAGTTGATCATCCACCTTCCTAGCCATGACTCCCATTTACAGAATCCCAAGGCTGAGCTCTGCTACAAGTCTTTCCAAACCATTGGGGGTCTCTTTGCAGAAGTACGTGATTCTAGTGGCAACCAAGGAGATCTCCTCAAATATCAACATCAGGGGCTCCATCATTCCAACTCTAATAGTTAACATAAACTGAGTACTTACTCTGTGCCAAGCACTCAAACACTTGCATCACATTGACAATGACACTATTTACAGCAATCCTGTATAAGAAGTACTGTTTCTTTTCACATTTTGAAGATGGGAAAAATAAGGCTCAGAGGGGTTGCTTACACATCCAAATTCACAGGACAAGTCATAGTAAAGCTGATGTTTAAAAAAAAAACATTTTCTGACTCTAGAGCCCTTGGCATACCAATTTACACTCAGAAATAAGTTTAGAAGATGACATTACAAAAATTAGGAGTAAATAATAAAATAAATAAGCATTAAAAACCTATGCAAGGGAGCTATGTTGTAGGAAAACATGTTTCCTCTGTTTTTTATGTTCTCCAAGGAGGTGAGAGGATTAAAGATCATGCAACTGATTCCTTTTGTTGTAGAATCTACAGATGACACTTGGCTTTGGTGTCTGATGACCATCACTCCCTGGTGCCTCCAAAGAAACATCTAAGCTAACATCGGGTCTTAGGTGCTCTCAAGTCAGATCCGACTCATAGTGATCCTATGTACAACAGGACGAAAGACTACCCTGCATGGTGCCATACACACAGTCTTTTTATGTTTGAGCCCATTGTTGCTGACATTGTTCCTTCTCATTTTGAGTCATGCCACATCAGCAAATGGAGGTCCCAGGGGCTTTCCACCATTCCCATCATTAAGGTTGACTCTACTTTGAGGAGACAACTCTTCCCCAGTCATCTCTAGAATGTCTTCCAGTCTCAGGGACTCATTTTCCAGCACTATATTTGGCAGTGCTTCTCTGCTATTTATAGGGTTTTCAATGGCTAATTGTTTTGGGAGTGGGCTGCCACGTCCTTCTCCCTAGTCTGTCTTAGTCTGGAAGCTCGGCTGACACCTGTCCACCATGGGTGGTCCTGCTAGTATCTGAAATACCAGTGGCATAGCTTTCAGCATCACAGCAACATGCAAGCCCCCACAGCACGACAAGCTGACAGACACGTGGGGAATACCAAATGTAGTACCCAACAAACAACTTTATTCCTCAGCCATACAGTCTAGAAGTTAAAGGTCCCAGGACTCCATCTTGAACTTGGGAAAGTATGGTCTTCAGGGGTAGTTTCTGATGTATTTTGATCATCTTCTTTCTCTACTAAGAAGTACTTCTCAATCAAACTGAATGAGGTCTTGTACATGGACTCATTTTCCTGGCTCTGTAGAGCTTCAATGTGGTCCAAGCCTCCACTTCTTCCGTCATTACACTAAGTTTCTCTGTGGCACCTAGTTTCTCAGTGGCCTGAAAGATATTTGAAATGACATCCGGAATAACCAGAATAATTTTGATATCTTTCGTACTTAAGAAGTTCATCCATGGTCCAATGCCACAATGATCGAGGTACTCAGTCTGTTCAACATTCCTACCACTTGTCTGGTAGGTCACAGCCCACACAGCTTCCTTTTGGGTCTTAAAGTCTTCCAGGTATTTGGTCAAACCTTAGTCTAGGTGTTCCTGTGAGAGTGTTTTACATGAGAATTAAATTCAAATCCATGGACTTTTTTCTTATGGTAAAGATAACAATATGAAATCCCCTCTTAACAAAGTTTTAAAGATATCAGTAGAATTGCTAACTCTATGCACATTGCTGTAGAGTAGATCTCTAGAACCTTTTCAACTTGCACATCTTTTGCTCCATTAAACATCAATTTCCATTTCTCCCTTGCCCTAGAACTTAGTATATTCTCTAATTCTCTAACTCTTTACTTCTATGAGTTTGACAATGTTAGATACTTCATATAAGTAGAGTCATGTGGTATTTGTCATTCTATGATAAACTTACTTCATTAAGCATAAGGTCCTTATGGTTTATCCATGTTATAGCATATGATGGAATTTCCTTTTTTGTAAAGGTGAATAATATTCTATTGTATGTCCATACTACATTTTCTTTATATATTTATACCCTGATGGGCATTTATGTTGTTTCTACCACTTGGCTGTTGTGAACGATGCTACAAAGAACAAGGAGGGCAAAGATCTTTTCAAGATTCTATTTTCAGTTGTTTTGGCTATATGCCCAGAGATGGGATTGCTAAATCATATAGTAAATCTAGTTTTTAAATTTTTAAGGAGCTTCCATACTCTTTTCCATAGCAGCTGTATCATTTTACATTCCTAACAAGAATGCAAAAGGATTCCAATTTCTCCACATCTTCACAATATTTGTTATTTTCTGTTTGGTTTTTGTTTTTTATAATAGCCATTGTTATAGGTGTGATGTGATACCTGATTGTGGTTTTGATTTATATTTCCCTGACAAGTGATGTTAAACATCTTTTCATATCCTTGTTGCCCTTTTGTGTATCTTCTATGGGGAAGTGTTTGTTCAAGTTCTTTCCATATTTTTAAAAATTATTTTTATTTACTTTTGCTATTGACTTGTAGGAGTACCTTACCTATTTTGCATATTGGCCCTTTACTAAATATATGGCTTGAAAATATGTTCTGCCATTCCTCAGTTTGCCTTTTCATTTTGTCATATGTTTTGTTAGCTGTACAGCTTTTAGTTTTTTATAGACCCACTTGTATATTTTTGCTTACGTTACTTGTATTATTGGTATCGCATGCAAGAAATTATTGCCAAAACCAATATTGGTGAATTTCTCTCATCTTTTCTTCTCAGATTTTTATAGTCCCAGGTCCTTTATTTAAGTCTTTAATCCATTTTGTGGTGATTTTTAAAAAATACAATGTGAGTTAAAGGTATACTTTTATTCCTCTGCATGTACATGTCCAGTTTTACTAGTATCATTTGTTACAAAGATTATTCTTTCTTCCCAGTGTAGTCTTGGCACTCTTGTTGAATATCAGTTGGCTGAACATGTGTGGACTTATGTTTTTGCTTTCTAATTCTTTCCATTCATCTAGATATCTATCATTATAACACAACAGCATAGTGTTTTGATTACTATAGTTTTGCAGTATATTTTGAAGTCAGGAAGTAGGAGGCTCTTCTTAAGATTGTTTTAGCTATCCATAGTCTTTTGTAGCTCCCTATAAATTTTAGGATTTTTTTCCTATTTCTGTAAAAAAAAAAAATGCCTTTGGGTGAGATTTTCACATGGATTACAATGGCTCTGTATTTTGCTTTGGGTTATATGGGCATTTAACAATAGTAAGGCTTCCCAATCCACACACACAGAATGTCTTTCCATTTATTTGTCTCTTCTTTAACTTCTTTCTGTATTGTCTTGTACTTTTCAGCATACAAATCCTTTAATTCCTTGGTTAAGTTTATTCCTATGTGTTGTATTCTTTTTCATGCTATGGTAAATGAGATTATTTCCTTAATTTTCTTTTTGGGTTGTTAATTGTTGTGTACAGAAGTTCAACTGATTTTCCATTTTTATTTGTATCTTGTAACGTTGATCATTTATTCTACGTGTGTGTGTGTACTTTAGAGTTTTCTTCATATAAGTTCATGTCATTTACAAACAGATAATCTTCTTTCCAAATTGATTTCCTTTAATTTCCATTTCTCACCTAGTTGGTCTGGCCAGGACTTCCAGTACTGTTTGGGATTGAAGTAGTAAAGGCAGACATCCTTGCCATGTTGCTAATCTTAGAGAAAAAATTTTTAATTTTTCATTGTTGAGTATAATGTTAGTTGTGGGTTGTTCATGTATGGCTTCTAAAATGTTGAGGCAATTTCTTTCTATTTCTAATGTATTAAGTGATTTTATTGTAACGAGCTGTTGAATTTTGCCAAATGGCATTTATTCTTCATTCTGTCAATGTGATTTATCACTCCAATTTATTTTTATGTTGAACTATTCTTACATCCTAGGAATAAATCCCACTTAGTAAACTTGGTCATGGTACAAAATTGTTTTATTTGCTGCTGAATTCAGTTTGCTAGTATTTTATTGAGTATCTTTGCATCTTGTTAATGATGGAGATTGGCTTATGATTTTCTTTTCTTGCTATGTCTTCAACCAACCTTGGTATCAAGGCAACATTGACCTAATAAAATGAGTTTGGAAGTGTTCCCACCTTTTCAATTTTTGGGAAAAGTTTAAGAAGGATTGATGTTAATTCTTTTTTAAATATTTATTAGAATTTTCTAATGAAGCCATCCAGTCCTGGATTTTTCTTTGTGGGAAAGTTTTTAATTACCAATTCAATTTCCTTACTAGTTATGAGTTTGTTCAGATTTTTCTGTTTCTTCATGATTTGGTCTTGGTAACTTGCATGCTTCAAGGGATTTACCAATTTCTTCTAGGTTATCCAATTTGCTGGTGTGTAATTGTTCATAGAAGTGTCTTATAATATTTTTATTTCTGTGTCATCAGTTGTAATGTCTCCTCTTTTGTTTTGATTGAATTTGAGTCTTTAGTTTCATTGATTTTTTTTCCTGTTATTTCCCATTCTATATTTAATTTGTTTATACCCTATTATTTCCTTCCTTATGCTAATGTTAGGATAGTCTGTTCCCCCCTCCCCCCGGTTTCTTGAAGTGTAAAATTGTTTATTGCTTAGGATTGAACCCAGCACTTTGCACATGGTAGGTAAGTACTCTACCCTTAAGCCATACTTTTAGCTCTCCTTTTTTATTTTTATTTTTATTTATTTATTTATTTTTTTGAGAAAGGGTCTTTCTAAATTACTCAGATTGCCTCTGGTCTTGAACTTGCGATCCTCCTGCCTCCACCTCCCAAGTCACTGGGATTATAGGTGTGTGCCACTGTGCCCAGTCATTTTTAAATTTTTTTTATTGCAAGCCTTTATTGCTATAAATTGTCCTTCCTTCTCCAGCTTTTCCTACACCTCATATGTTTTGGTACATTGTGTTTTCATTTTCATTTGTCTCAAGGCATTGTCTAATTCCCCCTGGAATTTCTTCTTTGACCCATTGTTCAAAGGTGTATTGCTAATATTTGTGAATTCTCTAGTTTTCCTTCTGCTATTGATTTTTAGTTTCATTTCATTATGGTTAGAGAAAGGGGTTGGGATTTAGCTTAGTTTGTAGAGCACTGCTCTGCAGTCTCTGAAGTCCTGGGTTCAATTCCTAGCACCACAAAAATGGGAGAAGGATGTGGCAATCCACTTCTGAGGCAATCCTGAAACAATCAGCCATTGAAAACCCTATGAGTGTCACTATGAGTCGGACATGACTCAACAGCACCTAATAAGAACAACAACAACAGTTAGAAAAAATACTTGGTGTAGTCTCAATCTTCTTAAAGTGTTAAGACATTTTTTGTGGTCTAACACATGCTCCATCCTATGTACGCCTAAGAAGAATGTGCATTCTGCTGCATTGGGTGGAGTGTCTTGTGACACTTCTGTTACATTTGGTCCATTTGGTCTCCAGTGGTGTTTAAGTCATCTGTGTCCTTATTGATCTTCTGTCTGGACATTCTAGGCATTGTTAAAAGTGGGGCATTAAAATATTCTAATATCATTATGTTCATGTCTATTTCTTCCTTTAGAAATGTTGGCATCATGTATTTGGATGCTGGAATGTTTGATGCATGTGTACCTATAATTATCATATCTTCTTGATGAATTGACTCTTTTCATGATCTAAATATTCTTTGTTTCTTGTGAGAGTTTTTGTCTTAAAGTCTATTTCATCTGATAAAAGTATGACCACCCATGGCCCTTTTTTTTTTTAATCATATACTGGAAAATATTTTCCATTATTTCACTTTCATCACATGTATGTCCTTGAATCTAAAGTGAATCTCTAATAGCACATAGTAGTTGGATCTTGTCTTTTTTTTCTATTTACCTCCTTCTGATTGGGGAGTTTAATTCATTTATATTTAGAGTAATTAATGAAAGGGGAGAGGTTACTATTAACCTTACTACTATTATGGAGGCTGTCTTCTGTATATCCCCAAATTTCCCTTGCTGCTTTTAAAATTCCCTTTCTCTTTGATTTTTGACCATTTGATTATAACATATCTGGGTGATAAAATTCCTTGACTATAGCAATTAGAGTTTATTGAGCCCCTTAATCTGATGTCCATTTGTTATCTGAGATTTGTGGAATTTTCAGCCATTATTTCTTCAGATAATCTTTCTACTCTTTTCTCTTGCCTCCTCCTTCTCCTCGTCTTTCTCCTCCTCCTTTGCATACGTTGGTCCATCTTAAGGCATTCCATCACTCTTAGGCTTTCTTCACTCTTTCTCATTATTTTTCCTTTTTGCTCCTCTGGGTAATTTCAGATGGCTTGTTTTTGAATTTGCTGATTTATATTTTTGTTTGATTAATTCTGATCTTAAAGGTGCTCGTGAATTTTTCAATTCAATTACTATATTCTTGAACTCCAAAATGTCTTTGATTCTTTCATACATTTTCCTGAGCCCACTGAGCATTTTTAATGGTTATTTTGAATCTTTTGTCAGATAATTCACATACCTTTTTGTTTAGGATTAGTCTAAGGAAATTTATTTGTTCTTTTCTCTGAGTCCTGTTTCCCTGTTTCTTCCTGTGCCTTGTGTATTTGTGCTGAGATTCCTGCATTGAATAAACCAGACACTGTGGTGTTTATTGACTGGCTTTGTAAAGAGAAAGGCCTTTCTCAACCTGACTAAACATTCTGGGGTCTCTCAAATTTTTTCCATGGATGCATCTTCTCTGGACTTGTGCATGTAGAATCCCAAGTAGAGATATTTGCTCTTTTTTTTCAGGCACTTCTAATGTCTTGCTCCCTCTGGTGTCTCTCTGTGATGTCTGACTGCAACAGGCTCTTCTCCAAGCCTCTCAGCATTCTTTTGCTCCCAGTACCTCATAGGTTGCTAGAGTACATCAGGTTCTGTCCCTGGTCCTAGTCAGGCAAATTGTCCTTCGAGCAGCCCCTCCTCATACAATGTTGGATGCATGCTCCATTCTTCTTTCCTACAACCCCCAAGGAAGTGACCAGCAAGTTGGAGTGGCTGTGTCTGCTGTGCCAACAGTCCTCTGGAATAGCAGCAAGCTGCCCAGCTCTCTTTTGTTCTGGTTCTTCGGCACCTACAATATGTTAGGTCCCGTCAATACTCTGTGGGGTAGAAAAATTCCCAGATGTGATGGCACAAACCTGTCATCCCAGCACTCAGGAGGCTGAGGCAAAAGAGCATGAGTTTGAGGCCTGGCTGGGCTGAATAAGCTCAAAGTCAGCCTGGGATACATGGCAAGACTCAGTCTCAAAAAAATAAAGGACTGAGGATATAGCTTGGTGATAGAGGACTTGCCTAGCATGTGCACGGTTCTGGGTTTGATCCCAGCACCAAAAAACCCAAAACATCAAAAAACCAAAAAAACCAAAAAACAAAACAGAATATTGTACACATACTCTAACTCACTCCCTAGGGGGAAGCTAAGAATTGAGGAAGTTCTCCTGCTCATTCTGTAGCAAGCCAACGGAAGAGACCATGGTGAGTCAGTGTGAACTTGTGCAAAACCTTGCCTTTGTTTTCAGGAGTCCCCAGTCCAACAGGATTCAGACCCCTCAGATGGCCCCTCGAAAAAGCCAGAATCCTGGCCATATGATTTGATATAGGGACCAAGGATGAGTCAGGAGCTGGGCCTTTCCTCCCAAACTTGCCTAATTGAGCTGAAGGGAGGAGTCCTGGCAGGTCAGTACCAGGAATTTTTTTGTGTGTGTGCCAATTTTGATGTGGCTGAGTTTTGTGTTTGCTGGGAGTACAAAAGCCTCTTAGCTACTTTCTGGGTTTTTCATAAAGGGAATTGATCCATGTACTGTTGATTTGGCAACTGAAGCTTCTTATTCTACATCTCGCTGGCCAAAGCTAGTGGAGTTTGAGGAAAGTAGATTGGCCTCCATGACATGGGTGGGCCTCATGCAATCAGTTGATGGCCTGAATTGTTGTTAGGTGCCCTCAAGTTGGGTCTGACTCATATATTAGGACTTTCAATGGCTGATTGTTTCGGGATTGCTTTGGGATTGAATTGCCACGTCCTTCTCCCATTTTCATGGTGCTGGGGGTCAAGCCCAGGACCCTAGAGAGCTCAGGGTGCACTAAGCCAACTGAGTTAAACCCCAACCCGATGGCCTGAATAGAGAACAAAAAGACAAGCCTCCTCAGGCAAGAGAGAATTCTCCAGTGACTGTCTTTGGACTTCCTCTGCAGTCATTGCTTTTCTCAGTTCTACAACAGACTGCCTGCATACTGGAACTGCAGCATTGGTCCTCTGGGTCTCCAGCCTGCTGGCTGACCCTGCAGACTTCAGACGTCATAAACACGTCAGTCAATTCCTTACAGTACACCTCTTGATATATGTATAAACCCACACGTGTGTGCGCACATGCACACACACACACACACACACACACACACACACACACACCCCATTTCTCTTCTGAGCCTGCAATAATACAATAGGGAAAACTATCAGAAAGGTCAGGCCTGCAGCACCACATTGTACTAATGCTTTCAAATTGTTCACTGCCACACACTCGAAATAAAAATGAAATGCCAATTTCACTTTATTAAATCACTTTATTAAATCTTGGCTGTTGAGCACACCTTCTTAATACGCTGCATAGCAATGGGAATCCCACCCTAGCTCAATTGCTGCCTAAAGTATAATGGTTGTCTCCAGGGAAATCACTTTGGTGATGGGATGGCAAGATGAACTTGCTACTCTTTTTTCAGGGAACACCATTTTCTTCTTTCAAAGAATGACTGGTAGACAAACTGTGGTTATTCAGACATAGGTATTTGGCAGACATCATCTCAAAAATGAATGAAGTGAGATTTGTCACTTGATGAAAAATGCCTGACAGTACAGTATCTTTTTTCCCAAGATAAAATTCCTTTTTTTTTTAAACCAGAGTTTTGGAAACATATCTGTTGGTGTGAGCTTATCATCTTCCTGATACTTAACCTTGCCTGATGACATCAGCAGTGACAATGATGAGTATGATATTTTGATATTGGGTAACAAAGTGCGTCAACATTTTGGGACTTTTGCATGATTCACTGAACCAATACAAAATTATCTTTTGGTAAAAGACACACTCAAAGTGCCAGATAGGCCAATAGATTTTAATACAGCAAAAGACAAAAGTTTAAAGCTATGGTTTCAGATTCCACATTACAACTAACCTTTAAGAAATTATTACTTGCACATTTTTGATGTAGCATCAAAGAAGAATTTCTATAATTGCTTGAAAAGGCCATTGAAATCCCTCCCTGTGCCAAGTACATATCTCTCTGGTCTTTACATACTTGAGCCAAACAGCTTTCACAACATATTGAAGGCAAGTAGGAGAATCCAGCTTTATTATTAAGCCAAACTCTTAAGAGACTTGCAATTTTATAATACCACTCTTTCCACTAAATTGTTGGCCTGTGTTGGATAAAAGATATTTTTAATAAAAATATATTACTTATGAATATCATGAGTTTATTGTTATTTTAATGCAAATTAATAAACATTCAAAACATTTTTGGCTTTATAAGTATTGGTGGATAAAATCCACATAAACTAAATCTCTTTAGAGTCCTCAATAAGTTTTAAGAATAGTAAGGGATCAGCCAGGCATGGTGGCGCATGCCTGTGATGCCAGCACTGAGAGGCTAAGGCAGGAGGATCAAGAGTTTAAGATTAGCCTGGGCTACATAGTCACTCAGTCTCAGAATAAAGTAAAAAATGAGGTGATATGCTCAGCAGTAGGGTATTTGCACAAGACCCTGGGTTCAATCCCCAGAACTGCAAAAAGAATAAAAACAAAAAAGAATATTAAAGGGTACTGAGACCTAAGTGGATGCAGGATGACCTGGCCCAGCTATTTCATGTAACTTCACAGGCTGGGTGGTGGTGGCTGTTGTTAGGTGCTGTTGAGTCCGATCCGACTCATAGCGGCCCTCATAGCGTTTTCAATGGCTGGCTTTTTGGGGATTGTTTTCGGGAGTGGGCTGCTGCATCCTTCTCCCATGCAGGCTGGGTAGTACATGGTATTACTCACCCACACATTTTTATCCCTCACTCCTTGCCATGACCTCAGGGAGTAGTGTACCTCCTTGCCTTTTTGAAGCTGTACTCAGCCATGTGATTTGTGTTGGCGTTTGGAATGGGAGCTGATGAGAGTGGAGCAGACTTGAATGTGCTTGAGTATATAACTTAGTTTGCTCTCTTGTCCTGTGTTATCCACCATCAGAAGAGCATGAGCCAAGTACCTACTGGACCCATATGAGTAGCTCAACCCAACCCACCATCTGGAGTGTCAGAGAGCCCCAGCCAACCTGCAGACCCATGACTCTGAAATATCTGTGTTCATGGTTGGAAGTCAGTGACAGCTGGGATTATCACACAGCCTCATTGCAACAGAAACCTTACTCAGCCAGGGTTCCAGAGAAGACTTCTCACTATGGTCTTAGAGGCCCCACCAAAACTTGTAATTTCCCAGTGTGGGGTATATAAAGAGATGAGACCAGCTGCAACCTTTAAGAGGTGGTTAGGTCATAAAGGCTCCGCTCTAATGAATGAATTCATCTACATATGGATTAATGGATTAGTGGATTAGTGGGTTAATGGATTATGTCAAGAGTGGAACTGTTAGAGAAGCTAGTTTGGCTCCTTGTCTTGGCTGTGTTCTCATTACGTGATGCCCTGAATCGCCTTGGGCCTCTGCAGAGAGTTCCCACCAACTAGAAGACAGCATCTCGACTTTGGACCTCCCTACCTCCAGAATGCCTGCAGCTACAGCACTGTGGTGTCCAATCCCATCAGATCTCAGAAGCTAAGCAGGGTCAGGCCTGGTTAGTACTTGGATGGGAGACCACCTGGGAACACCAGGTGCTATAGGCTTGGGAGAAGGACCTGGCAACCCACTCCCAAAAAACAATCCACCATTGAAAACCCTATCAATAGCAAAGAAGCCCTGATAATAGTGTTTTGCTTGTTGTACATAGGGTCACTGTGAGTCAGATACTGACTCGAGGGCACCTAACAACAACACCCAGAACTGTAAAGAATGCATTTCTTTTCTTTATAAATCACTCATCTTGGGTATTAGAGCAACAGAAACTGGACTCAGATATTTCTATAATCTCTTGCCTTGGATAGATGTAGGTGGGTGTGTGGGGACAAGGCTGGCTGCTGGCCTTTCTCATATCTGAATGAGGGGTGTGACATCATCATGAAGCATGTGCATTTTTACCTAATCCCTTTCTGGTGAGTGTGATCCTTCTGCCCACAGCTGTGCCTGGCAGAGCGGGCCCCAAGTCTCTCTGACTGCACGTTCAGAGAAAAGGAGCCTGCAGAGGGACTAGTAGTGCAGTTGCTCGCTGTGCGGGGGAGGAGGGCATTTTGTACGGTCCTCTTCTGCAGACTTTCAGCCAGGCCTCCTGAGCTCACCTGTGCTGGGACTCCCCTCGCACAGGTACAGGGTAACTTTGCTGAATACAACTTTTAACATTTTATCTGTCAAACCGGCTTCCTTTGAGCCTCTCCCATTGCTCACTGTGGTTTCTACTTTCTCTGGTCTGCTGAAGCATCGACCTGGTGTTGATATACCTTTTGGCTTCCAAAATGTGAATATGGAATGTAAATGTCAAGCTTGTTGAAACAGTGGCATGGAAGGTGCCGGGGGTTAGGAGTGGTGGGCAACGGGAAGATGCTGGCCAAGGAAACACAAGTTTTGTTATAAGACAAATGGCATACAGCATGGTGGCACTGTATACTTGAAATTTACTAAGAATGGATCTTAAGTACTCTCACCAAATGGACACACATGTAAGGTAACTATATGAGGTGATGGATATATAAATTCGCCCGTAATTTCGCAATGGATAAGTTCACACACCAAGGCACAGTGTACATTTTGAATACATATAATTGTTATTTATCAATGATACTTCAATAAAGCTGGAGGAATATATAAAGCAAGTGTAAAAACTAGTATACAGTTCAGTGGAATAGTCACAGGATTGTGCAACTCTCACCACAATCTAAATTTATGATATTAGCTGGCCGCCGTGGTGCATACCTATAATCCCAGTGACTCGGAAGGTGGAGGCAGGAGGATCACAGGTTCGAGGCCAGAGGCAGCCTGTGTAATTTAGTGAGACCCTGTCTCAACTTAAAGAATAAAAAAAATGGGTTGGGAGTGCAGCTGAGTGGCAGAGTACTTGCAAAACATATGCGAGGCCCTGGGATCAGACCCTAGTACTGCTAAATAAATAAATAAATAAATAAATTTAGAATATCATCATCACTTCCTAAACAAACTGCACATCCCCTAGACATTACCCTTCAGCCTTCCCACTCTTCCCTAGACCTAGCCAACCATGAATCTACTTTGTTATCTTTCCTTTCTTCTTTCTTTTTTCTTTTCTTCCTTCATTCCTTCTTTTCCTTCCTCCCTCCATTCCTCTTTCCTGTTTTCCTGTTTTCCTTCTTCCTTCCTTCCTTTCTTCCTTCCTTCCTTCCTTCTTGTTTTCCAGTGCTAGGAATCAAACTTAGGGTCTGGTGCATGCTAGGCAAACACTCTACACCTGAGCAACTACCTTATCTACCTACTTTATATTTCTATAGATTTAGGTATTCTAATTATTTCATATAAATGGAAATGACTGCAAATGCTTCCTTCACTTAACATTCTGAGAGCTCTTCTCTGAAAAGACCTAAGCAGCAGGTATTGTCCACCTCCTCTGCCCCTTTCTCTGTCCCAGAAGAGCAGAGAGATGGCATTTTATATCTCTGCCTGCTCAGTTTGTCCTTTCACTCATCCAGCAGATATTTAACAAGAACCTGAAAGTTTCCAGGGACTTCCAGGTGATGGAGAGATCATAGTGAGAATTTCTGACAGCAGACAGAAGCAAGTAAATCTATAATACATGAACTGAGCAAAAGTGGGACGGAAGGCAGAATTAAACAAGGTTGTTGTTGTTGTTAGGTACCATCGAGTCGGTATCTGACTCATAGCGACCCTCACAGGGTTTTCAATGGCAGACTGTTTCAGGATTGCCTTGGGAGTGGATTGCCAGGCCCTTCTCCCATTTTTGTGGTGCTGGAAATTGAACTCGGGACCTCAGAGACTGCAGCGCAGCGCTCTACCAACTGAGCTAAATCCCAGCCCCTTAAGCAAGGTAGGAAGAGTATAGATGGATCTGCTGTTGTAGAATGATGGTCAGGGAGGTTCTCACTGAGGAAATGACATTGGAGCAAAGATACGAAGAAGGGAAAAGAGTGAGGCATGAGGACAACTGGGGAAGAAGCATTCTAAGAAGAGGGAAGAGCAAGTGCAAAGTCCCTGAGGCAGGATTTCATCTATGTATTTGAGGAATCTCAAGGAGGCTGTAAAGGAATGAGTAAGGAGAGGGTAAGAAGAGGTGAGTACCGAGAGGTTAAAAGGTGTCCCAATGGAAACAGACTCTGTGGACCATAGTAAGGCTGTGGCTCTGGCTTTTCCTCTGAGTGATAGTGAACCTGTGGAGGGATCATAGAAGCAAAGACACTTGAACTTACTTACTGGGAAAGGGTCATGTCAGTGATGGGTTGAGGATAGGACAAGAAGGGTGGAAGCAGAGAGGCTGATAAGAGGGAAGAATCATAGAGAAAATGGTTATCTGGGTCAGAATTGTGGTGGCATAAAGAGCTGGGATACCAAAAATATTAAAAAAATATTCTGAGAAATTTCAAACATAAAAGTAGAGAGAATAGTAAAACGAAACTGCATGTATCCCTCACACAGCTTCCTTAATGGTCTGCTCAGGATCATCTTTCATTGGCATCCCCATCCCACTCTGTATTAGTTTAAAGTAAATCCAAGAACCTGATGATTTCATCTCTAAATATTTCAGTAAGTATCACACTGAGCAAGAAGCAACAAGAAAGCCTTAGTGTCTACTGTAAATATTTGATGGTGGAGCCAAAGGGATTTCCTGGTAGATTGGATCTGGGATCCAGAACAGGAGTCCAGGACACCACAGCCAATGGAAAGGCGAGACAACTCTCTCTCTCTCTCTCTCTCTCTCCCTCTCTCTCTCTCTCTTTCTTTCTTTCTTTCTTTCTCTGTTCATTTATTTATTTAAGAGAAGACTTCTTTACGTAGGCCAGAGTGGTCTCTAACTTATGATCCTCCTGCCTCAGCCTCCTGAGTGCTGGGATTACAAGTGTGTGCAACCATGCCCAACTCATTCATCTTATTTTTTTTATAGATTATACAAATATTCACAATGCCTTATACTTATTTGTGTATTTTCTCCATTTAGACATGAAAGTGAGCTGGGATTTAGCTCAGTTGGTAGAGTGCTGCTCTGTGGTCTTTGAGGTCCCTAGTTCGATTCCTAGCACCACAAAATGGGAGAAGGATGTGGCAACCCACTCCTAAGGCAATCCTGAAACAGTCAGCCATTGAAAACCCTATAAGGGTCGCTATGAGTCAGACTCAACTTGACAGCCCCTAACAACAACAACAAGACATGAAAGTACCTCCCGTGTAAAGGCTATGTTTTATTTAATTTAGTGGGCATTTCCTTCCTTATCTCCTCTAGCATGGTGTGTGGCATATAACGAGTGCTCAACAAGTATTTTTGAATGAATGGTGACATAGTTTTTGGACTCTAGTTTTGGTGGTAATGTATGTGTTACACGTTGTCTATTGTAATATTTTCTTGCTTTCTAAACTGTTCTCTGTGTTCCAAGGGTATTTTAGTCAGTCTGGACTACTATAACAGAATACCAAGGACTAGGCAGCTTATGCAGCAGATGCTTATTTTTCAGTCGTGAAGACTAGGAAGTCAAAGATCAAGATGGCAGGAGATTTAATTCCTGGTAAGTTGAGGGCCCTCTTCCGGGCTGACAGATGAGTTCCTTCTTGCCATATCCTTGTCTGGTAGAAGAAGAGCCTCTCTCTTGTGTCTTCCTATAAGAGTACTAACTCCATCCATATAGGCTTCCTCCTCACAACATAATTATCTCCCAAAGGACTCACTCCAAATGTCATCAATTGGAGATTAGGGTTTCAACATGGGGGCACACTGAGTTCATAGCAGAGAGATCCAGTCAGGGAATGACTGCTCCTGGATTCCCATGCCAGGCAAGACCAGTGAGATCCTCCTGATGAAGGGCCCTTGTGTGGAGTCTGAAGAGTAAAACAAGGAGGAGCCGTGATTTCCTGGCTGTTGCTGAGGACAGGTGCTCAGTTGATGGTGGATATGGGTTATGGGGTCAGCCAGTGACTTCTGGCCCCTCATGTACTCCTGAGAATCTCTGGTTTTGATGTTGCAGGCAGCTGAGAACCTTGGTGATCACGTCCCACAGATCCTGTGCTTTCCAGTGCCTTGCAACTGGCTATTACAGATTGATGGGTGCCCTCCAAAAATGTGTTGGAGTCCTAACATGAGTACCTCAGAATGTGACCTTGTTTGGAAACAGGGTCTTTGCGGATGCAATTAGTTAAGATGAAGCCATACAGGAGTAGGATGGGCCCCTAATCCAATATGGCTGGTGTCCCTATAAGAAGAGGAAAGACATAGGGGGAGCAGCCAAGCAATGACCAGTGTAAATACTGGGCCACTGTAGCTGCAGAACAACGAATGCCAAGGATGCTGGCCACCACCAGAAGCTAGGAAACGAGGGGGAAATATTATCTCCTGTAGGTTTCAGAGACAGCATGTCCCTGGTGACATCTTGATTTCAGATTTAGGCTCTGCAACTCCAGAACTGCTATTTTTGGCCACTTTATTTGTGGTACTCTGTTATGAAATGAATATACTAACCATAAGAACTATCCTCTCTCCCCTTCCGATGGTTGTGTAAGCTTCAAATCCCTATGTTAAATCTCCTCTCTCAAAGCACCCAGGGTGACTTCCCCCTTCCTATACAAATCCTGTGTGCTCCAGAGAGCACTCCTCTCCCAGCCTCTGGGACAACTCCACGAGCTGGTGGGAACACGGAATGCATTGCGATTTCTGTCTTTTGTCATTGTGCATCTTGAATCATTTATAGCAAACTGCAGACTTGCACCGGAGGAAAATGAATGGCACCTGCCATTCAGCAATTCATTCAGCAATGACCACATGGCATTTTTATTTGGAAAGGACAGAGGGTATTAACAGCACCAGTGTCAGATAGAAAACAGTTTCTTCCTTGTCCTCAGAATTTCCTATTAGCACACTGAAAATACCTGTTTTGGCTTTCAGGGGAAAATGCCAGCCCACCTTTCCCGTGTGTGCAACCCAGTGTGGAGGAGCCAGAATGTGCTCCTCCTAGCTTGTGATTTGAGTGTCCTCACCAAAACTCACGTTGAAACTTAATCCTCATTGTGAAGTATTAAGAGTTGGGCTTGGATGGGATTTTTAAGAAGAGATTAAGTCATGAGAGTTTCTCTTATGAATAGATTAGTCCATTCATGGATTAGTGTGTTAATAGGCTATCTTGAGTGGATCTATTGTAAAAGGCATCCGACTGTGTCTCTTGGATGTACCCTCGTAGCCATGAGGTGCCCTGTGCCACCTGTACAGAGTCCCTGCCAGTAAGAAAGCACTCATCAGATATAGACCCTTGAAGCAGGGTGCAGTGGCACATGCCTGTAATCCCCGTGACTCAGGATGTGGAGGCAGGAGGATGGCAAGTTCGAGACCAGAGGTAGTCTGTGTAATTTAGCGAGATCGTATCTCAAAAAGTAAAAAAATGGGCTGGGGGTGCAGCTCAGTGGTACAGCACTTGCAAAGCATGCTTTGTAAGTGCAAGGACCTGGGTTCAACTCCCAGTACAGCGCAATAAAAAAAAAAAAAAATATATATATATATATATATATATATATATCTGCTTGAACTTGCACCTCCAGAAAACTATGCTCCAAGTGAATCTTTATTCTTTGTAAACTATCCAGTCTTTGTTATTCAGTCTTAACAATAGAAAATATGTTAAGACATGTCCAAATTATTTGACCTCTGAAACCTCAGAATGTGACTGTGTTAGTCATACTTTTTATTACTCTAACCAACACCTGAGGCAAAAAGTTTGAAAGAGGAAAGATTTATTTTGGTTCATGGTTTCAGAGGTTACAGTCATGGTCAACTAGTTTTATTGTTTTCTGGGCCTTTGGTGAGGCAGGACCTCATGGCTAACAGGCATGGTAGAGCATAGCTGCTCACCTCAAGGTGACTGGGAAGCAGAGAGGTAACAGGAAAGGGTTGGGGCTGGATACACCCTTCAAAAGCTTGCCTCCAATAATCCTGTTCCTCCAACTAGGCTTCACCTTCCCCAGTTTCACCAACTATTAACAATCTTTTCAAATTTTGAATCCATCGATGGATTATACTCTTGATTAGATCAGAGTCCTCGTGATCTAATCCTCCTTGGAGACACACTTACAGACAGCCAGAGGTGTGCTTTACTAATCTCCTAGGTGTCTCTCAATCCATTCAAGTTGAGAGTTGAGATTAACCATCACACTGACCTTATTTGGAAATAGGATTTTTGTAGATATAATTAAGGTAAGGATACAGTGAGATCATACTGGAATAGGGCAAACCTTAACTTCAGTGAGAGTATTGGCAGGCTAGCATTTTTAGTCTGTCCTAATAAGAGATAGAAAAAAGACACACAGAGCCATAGAGAAGGCCACTTATACATGGAAGCAGAGGGTAGAGTGATGCCCACAAAGCAAGGAATGCCTGGAGTCACCCAGAAGCTGGGGGAGACAAAGCACAGATTGTCCCCAGAATTTTCAGAGGGAACACGGCCCCACTCATACCTGATTTTTGACTCTGTCCCCAGAACTGCAAGAAGATACAATTCTCTAGAAAATGAATACTGGAGCCAAGAAATATGAGATGTGAACAAAGAATACAGTGAGTGTTTACGTAAAAAAATTTACAGTAAAAGGCACATTGCCATGAATCCCCCTCAAAATCTCCCCCTGGCTTCAAACACATTTATCCCATTGTTCTTACTGTTTTCTGAAGCAGTTCTGGAAGTCCTCTTTCATGAGTATCTTTAGTTTCATCTTCTATCATAAGACTGTGCCACACATTGCTTCTAGTGTGGTGATTTCTGTCAAAAGCATTTTGGTGTGTCCTCATCTACCTTATTCACTGGATTTGGCACCGTGCAACTTCTGGCTCTTCCTCAAAGTCAAAATGATCATGAAAGGTAAATGCTTTGGATCCATTCAGGACATTGAGGCAGCCATAACAGCACAACTAAAGATGCTCACAGAAGACGGCTTCCAGAACTGCGTCAGAAAGTGTCAAAAATGAGTGGACAAGCGTGTTTCAAGGCAGGAGTATTCTGAGGGGAGTTCATGGCAATCTCTTTTACTGTAGTAAATTTTTAAAAATTTACACATTCAGCATATTTTTGATCGCATTTCCTATCCTCCTCTCCCTGTTTCTTTTATCTATTCTTAATCATTTTTTTCTGTCCCATGTAGGACTCCTAACTGATGAACTGGTGAAGTTCAAAGTAATTGTGTCTCATCACTAACACAAGTGATCTGGGTGAGGAAAGCTTAGCAGCAGGACTGTGGGGAGGCATCCTCAGGGCTGAGAGGAGGAGCGGGGAGAAGCCTCCAGATCCTTCACGTGGGAAGTCTGAGGGATGAGCACCCTGAGATGGGGTCATCTGAGTTATAATTTCCTGTCTCCAGTTCTAATATAATCTATTTCTCAGTGAAGCCAGGTTGAGCTGACATCTCGGCTCTCCATGCACGTAACCCTGAAGTGTGAGAGGCAGAGCGAGGCCCTGGACTGTCATCCTTATATCATTTGAGTTTCCACATGGGAAAAAGAGGCATGAGTTTGATTTCTCTTTATACTGTCACTGTAGGGTCAGTTAGGCCCGAATGGGAAAGTGACATCCTCAAGGACACATGGAGTTTCTGAGATTGGAAACTTAATCGTTCCCATCTCCTTGGCCACCACCATCCAACAGAAATATAGAGAGAGCGATAAATATAATTTCACATTTTTGACAAGCATACTGAAAAGGTAAAAAGAAATATAGGTAAAATATATTTTAGCAATATATTTTCTTAAGCCTTATATTGTTTTTGTTAGATGCTATTGAGTCAGTGTCCAATTCATAGTGGCCCTAAGTACAACAGGCTAAATGCTATTGTCAGTGCTTCTCTGCTATTCATAGGGTTTTCAATGGCTGATTGTTTTGGGGAGGAGTGGGTTGCTGGGTCCTTCTCCCAAGCCTACAGCACCTGGTGTTCCCAGGCAGTCTCGCATCCAAGTACTAACCAGGCCCGACCCTGCTTAGCTTCTGAGATCTGACTGGATCAGATGCCACAGTGCTACCGCTACAGGCAAACCTAATATATGTATTGTGTTATCATTTCAATGGGTAATCGATATAAAATTATTAATGAAATATTGTCCTCAGCCAGCCCAGTGTCTCTCTGTTCTAGATGGCCTCAGTGCCAACATTTGGGTATCAGCAGAGAGATTGCGTGTTTTGCTTAAAGCCCCCACGCCCTTCCCTTTCTGCACCAGCTTTCCTTGGGGCTTTTCATTTTGGATCTGCCTGTCATCCACATTTCTCCACCGAGCCTCACCACTCCACCCTTTAAAAATAACATTTCAAATCATTCTCCTAATGCAGCATGAGATTTCTGAGCTCTGATTCACTTCAAATTTCAGCGGGGCTTAAGTGCCTTAATTTCTTTTTAAATAGAGTTGGGAGAAAAGTCAAGGAGCTCAATAGAAAAATGTGCAAAGGATATTAAAAAGCAATTTATATACAAGGAGTTACATGTAAGCATCACAGAGAAAAGAAAATGTCCAGACTCGTGAACAGTTGGAAAAGTATAAATCCTCACAATTCCCCATCAAATGGGAAGTTGACATTTGAATGTTGGTGAGGGTGTGGGGAAATGGTATTTCTGGAATGGATGGGTGGGAGTGCTTTCAGCAGTAGCTCTGGAGAGCACATTGATAGCATCTAATAAACTTAAACATGTGCACACCCAGCCTTTCTCTAGGGGGTCTTCCCTAAAAAACCAATTTCATACAAGCAACAAGAAGCACATCTCGTTGTTAGGTGCTGTGGATTCAGGTCTGACTCATAGCAAACCTCATAGGGTTTTCAAGGGCTGTTTCAGGATTGCTTCAGGAGTGGATTGCCACATCCTTCTCCCATTTTTGTGGTGCTGGGGATCAAATCAAGGGCCTCAGAGAGTGCAGAGCAGCACTCCACCAACCGAGCTAAACCTCAGCCCTAGGAAACACATAGGAGAATTTTTATGGTGGCCTCACTTACAATAGAAGAGATTTGGAATTACCTAAATGTTGTCCAATAGTATAATAAATAAATGCACTACAGCAGAGTCACGCTAATGACTATGATATACCAGTCAAAAAGAATGAGAGCAATCTTTAGGTATTTATGCAGGAAGACCTCCGGAGTTAGGCTATTGAGAGCAAAAAGCAACATGCAGGCTAATAAAATAATATGGTACTGCTTATGTAAATATCTCACACTAAACTAACATATTTTTATGGCTACTCACAAATGTGTTTGTGATGACACAGAGAAGTTCTTGGAAGGCGTACCCCAAACTGATGACAGCAGATAGCTTTGGGGAGGCACAGAAGACAGAGGGTTTTAGCATGCTGGTTAGAAATGACATCAGCTCTTTCATTTAAAATCACTTAAAGCAATATTCATGTATTGCTGCCTTTAAAGTTAATGAAGAATATGAGCATACGAGGCCCTCCTCACTCTTCCTGGCAGTAAGAAGCAGAGGCAAAGCCTCCTTCTTCCTGGGCTGTCTGCTCTTACTACATTTCACCTTGACTCTCTCAGCTTACCAAGGGTCCCGGTGCTGCCCTAGCTCACAACATGATGTTGGACACATTGCCTCCCCTCTCCAGGCCTCTGTTTCATCTGTAAAATAAGACAGTGATGCCAGATGGCCCCTTACATTTTGCAACGACAACATATTGTGTAAAAATGACTAAATATTGTTGTTTCCAGAGGAAAGTTAATCTAATTAAGACTCTAAATCAGACATGAATCACTGTGACCATTTCTGCAAAATGAGCTTGACCAAACTTTTAACAGCTGTTATTTTGCCATTAAAAAGCGTCACAGAGAATGACATTCAGAGGCAGATAAGATGTAAGACGGTCAGTGCTTCATGGAAGTACCATCCAGTGTCCAAGGTCATGCTGTTGATGTATGACCAAATGCAAGAGGCCTGATTTTCCCAAGAGAATTAAGGATGCCCACTTGTATAGCCGACAGTGCACGGAAATAAGAACAGTCCGAGAGGTGAAAGGCAAGCCCATGTATGTCAACCACAAGACATGTTTCTTTGGAACTGGTTTGAGTTAGTACAGTTTTGTGCATAAATTTATTCATTCAACAAACGTTGAGCACCCGTGACTTAGATGAAGTCCTTGGCGTCATAGAGTTTAAAGTCCATTAGTAGAAAGTCTCCAAAGAACAATTAAATAGCCGGGCATGGTGGTGCATGCCTGTAATCCCAGTGGATCAGGAGGCCAAGGCAGGAGGATTGCAAGTTCGAGACCAGAGGCAGTCTGCGTAACTTAGCGAGACCCTATCTCAAAAAAGTAAAAAAATGGGCTGGGGGTGCAGCTCAGTGGTCCAGCACTTGTAGAGCATGCAGGCATGAGGCCCTGGGTTCAACCCCCAGTACCACACACACACACAAAAAGCTAACACTTATTGAGCGATTACATGTCATTCCAAGGGAAGTCCTGAATGCTCCAGTGGGTTGTCTCATTGGATCCTGTCATGGTCTGAATCTAAAATGTCCCCTAAAGGTCACGTGGTTGGACATTTGGTCCCCAGCTGGTGGCTCTGTTTGTGGAGGCTCTGGGACTTTGGGAGGAGGGGCCTAGCTTTGAGGGAGTGGGTCACTGGGAGTGAGCCTTTGGAGCTTAGCCCAAACCCTGAGGTCTGGTAAGCAATCTGATCCTGATCCACCAAAATGTGAGGTGGTCTGCCATAGGCTGCGCTGCCGTGTGCCTTCCCTGCTGCTATTGACGGAAATCCTCTGTGAGCCCCCATAAATCGTTCCTCCCATAAGTTTTGGTCTCTTTCTCTGCCACAGCAATAAATGAGCTAATACTGACCCACATAACAATCCCACGAGGTAGGTATAGATTTACCTCAGTTTAAAGATAAGGAAATCGTGGCCCAGAGGGGTACATTTTCTCCCCTATAATGGCATACTTGATTGAGGTGGGAATTTGGATTTTCCCCACATAGTTTGTTACCAAAATCTCTATCCTCAAGTAAACAAATAAATGGGAGTTGTTCCTTTGGTTTCTGTGTGGGATTGATTCCCGCACCACCCTTCTACTTCATTGCTACCCAAATCTGCAGATGTTCAGGTTCCTTATATAAAATGGTGTAGTATTTGCATACAACTCACATGTCATATTATTTTGTGTACTTTAAATCATCTCTAGATTAATTGTGATACTTAATACTATGCGGTTTAGTCAGTTTCCTGTCACTATAACAAAATATCTGATGCAAGTAACTTATAAAGAGAAAATTTTTCTTTTGGGTCATGTTTCAGAGATTCCAGTTCATGATCAGGCAGACCCGTTGCTTTAGGTGTCTGGGGCTGCCAGATGGTAGTGGTGGGTAGTGCAGGGTGGAACAAATGACTCACCTCATGGCCAGGAGGCAAAAAAAGAAAAGGAAGGGGCCAGGGTTCCTTTCATATCCTCAATGACCTAAGGACATCCTATTGGGCCCCACCTCTCAAAGATTCTACCTCCTCCCCATAGTGCCACTCAAGGGACCAAACTTCTAATACATGGTCTTTTTGGAAACATTAATCATTCAAACTATAGAACAATGTAAATAATTGTGATGCTGTATGGCTTAGAGAATAATGAGAAAAAAATCTGTCCATATTTAATACAGATGCAGCCATTATATACCTAACTACCTGTCTGATATGAGATTGTTTGAATCTTCAGATGCTGAACCCAAGGCTGACTGTGCATACCGTGATAGGTGATATGGAGGAAAAGAGCAGGCTGATGTCAGAAAAGAAACAGAGCGTGGGGATGTAGCTCAGTGGTAGAGCACTCGCCTGGCATATGTGAGGCCCTAGGTTTGATCCCTCACACTGCATACACACAAAGAGAGGGTGGAATAAGGTTAGGATGGAGGTGGTGGTCGAGGGGAGCTCTGTCTAAAGAGATGATCTCCAAACTGCAAGTGTAATTCCAGAGGAGTAGAAAGTATGCAAAAAGTGGTGGGAAGATAATAGAAAATAGCAGCTATGCCCTGTGCCTGTGAGTGTGCTCCTGGGTCTCTCTGTGGATTTATGAGTGTTTTCCCTTCTGCCTGGAGCTCTGTGCCCTCACCTTTCCCTGAGCCCGTGCTTTGGAGGAAACGCACCTTCAGAGAGGGCAGGGGCCTCGCCACTTACCCTCAGAGCATGTGAAGGAGTTGTGTGTGTGAGGAAGAGGCTTCGGAAAACTCCTTTGAAGATGTGAAGTGGCACTCCAGTGGCAGAGGGCCAAATTGTGCCGGGAATCCAAAATAGCAGTGACATCGCCACTTAGGTACCCAAAACTGAAACGGGAGAAATCTGTAATGGGAAAAAGAACTCAACAGCCAAAGGGCCAGCCAAATGAGAGGGCACTTGTCATTCTTGAACTAGGGCCAGAATCAAACTCGCTCTGCTCTGAAGAACCCCCACCCCATCCCTAGGCCATGCTCTGTACCCCATTTCTGTCCTGGCTTTCAGTGTTCTGGGGTGTGCCCAGGGTGCTTCTGTGGAAGTTCAGCAAAGCTGCTAGAAGAGGCCATTTCAACTTGTGGACCATGGACAAACCTTAGAATAATAATGGTTTTCTCATGAATTCAGCTCCCAAGACCATGTTATATTAAATTTGGTCTTTTTTTTTTTTTTTATGTAAGTTTGTGTCCATGGGACAAATTGAGATTCCATTGCAGAATCATTCCTTCTGTAACCTGGTTTTAGAGCGACCCAGTGCAAATCTCTTGGCTTCATTATTTCTCTCATCTTACTTTGTAAAGCAAACAAACACGTGAAGAAAGAAAACTTCTTCCTCCACCTTCCCTCATGGCTGCCGCCCATTTCTTTAGTTATCTTTGCGGCAAAACTCATTGGAAGACTGTTCTGGATTCATAGTCTCCTGTTTGTGTCAGCATGACTGATTAACTCAATCTCTAGACTGTCTCTCTGTGCCTCACCTCCAGAAGTCAGGCTTATGCCATGTGGATGGCTCAGAACCCCAGCCCTGTAATCACATGGCCAGTCTTTCTGCTATAACTGTCCCCACCTTGAAGCAACTTATTAGTGTATACTCAGTTTGATGTGAGGGACCACCATGAATAACAAAAACATTTCTACCACTTGAGAAATTCCAAGGATTTAAAGGCTGCCTACCAAGAACTCCAGCCATACCACCCCGGCATCTGATCCCATCTGATCTCAGAAGCTAAGCAGGATTGGGCCTGCTTGATACTTGGACAGGAGACCGACTGGGAAAACCTGGTGATGTAGGCTTGGGAGAAGGACCTGGCAGCCCACTCCCAAAAATCAATGAACTATTGAAAACACTATGAATGGCAGAGAAGCACTGACAACAGTGTCAGGCATGGTACAGTGTTATACATCAGTTCATCTGTTGTACATAGGGTCGCTATGAGTCAGACCTCACTTGAGAGTACCTAATACCACCACCACCAGGAACTCAGAACAAGAGCTGGCCAAATTCTTTGGTTTGTAGGGGAGGGGAAGGAGCATGATGAGAGCCAATCAGTCTCACCCTGTTTTTATCAAACTGGGTGACCCCGTCTCAGCACTTCTGTTTGTCCCCATCAGAGCAAAGAGAGATCTGAATTTTCCATCCCATGGCCCAGGCATGAGCTCTTTCTGCTCTGCCATCTTGTCTTCTTCCAGTTCAGCCCCTTTATTACTGGGGCTTCCCAGGGCTCTTCATCAAGAGCAGTCTTGCCATATGGTCTTGTTCATACTCAGGGCTCCAGGGTCCCCTTCTGAGCTGACCACTCCCTTGTCTTGCTTTCTCTACCCTGGACCACTCACTTGTGTACCAGATCCCCACAAACAACTGCCCATAGGACACCTCCTGTGGCTGTCCATAAGCTCCTGTTGGCCAGCAAGTCGCTAAAGAAATTCGTTCCTGCGCTTCTCCACTCACTCCATTTCTTCTTCATGATTTTTCCCTCAGTAATGGTATCGCCTTCCTCCTGGCTGTCCCAGCTTGACACCTAAGCATCATACTCTCCCCTGATCATCTGCTAGAACTTCCAATCTTGTAGATTCTGCTGGCTAAATCTGTCCCCAGTAAGTGTCTTCTTCCTTCAGCGCGCAGACAACATATCACACTCTCTGTGTCCCACAGCCCCCATCCTTACTCAACAAGGCCTCTCATACTATATCATGACTTCCTGTTTCCTTGACTGCAGAAGGATGTGGCAATCCACTCTCAAGGCAATCTCGAAACAATCAGCCATTGAAAACCCTAGGAGGGTTGCTATGAGTCGGACATGACTTGACAGCACCTAACAACAACAACAAATTTCCTTGACCAACTCCCCTTCTGGGTAAAGACTTCTCTAGAACTTGGTATAGAGCCCAGCAGATACCATTTCCTCAGTGTATAATGAATAGTCAAAGGAACAGTTGCAAGGGGGAAAAATAAGACTGAACAACAAGTTTGGTGGTCAAATTCTAGATTCAGTAGTCTCTGGACCAGACTTAGTAGGCAATGGGGAGTTGGCAAAGCTTTTAGATCAGAGAAGTTTTCCCACAAATCAGAGCATGAAGGGATGCACAGTAAGATCCAGACTCTTCTGGTAACCCTTAAAGACTCAGTGGAAGTCCAACGGGTGGTTTGGAAACAGTTTCCTTCCGTTGGTTCAAGGGCCCCATGGTCCAGTTCCAGGGCAGGAAGAGAAGTTACGGGAAGATGGCTGCAAAGACTTGCCAGGTATGGAGAGAGAGGATCAAGCAGGATTACCGCAGCAGGCAAGCCTCTCCCGGAGCCCACGGAGATGATGAGATCAACCATGGCATGAGTGCCTTAGGAAAACTCCTCTGAAATAGCTGGCATAATTGGGGTTTAGCTTTCTCAACAACAATGAAAAAAAGTCATAATTGCCCATTTTTAAAAGCCTCATCCTTCTTTCACCAGGATAGAGTGATCCTGGTAATTTGGAGCGGGGAGCTGCAGGCCCATTATGTCTTGTTTTCCCTCAGCTCCTCGGCTCCCCACATGAAAGACTGGCAAAGCACCTCCCCACCTCCCGTTCTCAGGCCCTTCTCTCCCTGTTAAATCTTGTAGCAATTAGCAGGCATTTCACGGCCCATTTCTGTCAAATAATGTGACTTGGCAAAACCCGGTGCCCTTGTAACTGTCTGAGGACTGCAAATCATTTTCTGTGCTCCAGATGGAGAGGGATTTTGAAATTCGTGGTGGGTGAGTTGCTGGAAACCAAACGCAACTTCCCTGATTCCTGACCTCGTCTCAACCTTAAACTCAAGTTCAGAGAGTGGCATGGATGTATTCTGTCCCCAGGCGTCCTGACCCTGGGCATTTGCTCCTCCTTGGGGAAGCTTTGTTCTCTTGGCTCCATGGCCCCAAACCCCTCTGGCTCCTTGGTGTCCTCTGGGAGGGTCTGGGCTCCTGTCAGTGCCTTGTCCTTCTATTTCCCAGCTCTATTTCCTTGGACTCATCTTACCTATACTTTTCTTTTGAATGTGCATTCTGACGACTCCCCTCTTTGGATCACGCACCCAGTGGCCTCCCTTATCTGTCTTCTTAGGGGTCTCACTGGCCTCACCAACCCAGCCTGTCTAGGTGTGGCCCCCTTTGTCCTGTTCTTTCGAGTGGAAACAACCTGCTTCCTATGGGTTCCTTTTTTTCAGACAGCCTTTCCAATCTATCTTCATAAAATCAAACCTGGTAACATTCTTTCCCCTAACTCCTTCAGTGACACCACAGAGATACTCAGATGGAGGTCAAAATCATCCTTATAAACTCAAGGCTTCCTTGACCGTTTCCCTTGGATACCCTTCTGGGCTCCATCCATAGCCCAAGGGTCAAAATCCTTTCTCTGCAGCAAGTAAGAATTTAATTCCAGTTTTGGCTCCACCACATCCAAGTCACATGTCCCTGGGAACGTAATTTTACTTCTCTGTTCTTGGAACTCTCATCTATGAAATATGGGCTCATAATAGTACCTCCCCAGGGCACATTATAAGGATCAAATAACCCAGTATTTGAAGCATCATGTCCGACAAATAGACTGTCTCAAAAAGTACTCCTTGTTAGTATTGTTTTCAGCCTACCAACTGTCCTAGGGTATTGCTTACCTTGTTCCCCTTGCCTTGCACTGCTACCTTTGATTCAGAAGCCCTACATTTGGGCAGTGATCAGGCATGATCCCAGGGCAGGATGTCACATCTATTTGAACAAATGGCTTGACTGTCTCCTGTCTTACACTTTACCAGGGCTTGTTTCTCTAGATGTCCCTAGCACTTTGAGCAGTCTTTGGCATTTTGCAGATGTAAAATAGCTGTTTGTTGAATAAGTGAATGCACGGGTGGGTAAATGGAAGGATGGATGATACCTATGCAAGTGGGTGAACTAACGAACTAATGAAGCAAGTATATGCAAGTGTCCTTACCAGTGTTCTGTGCCCAGCTGGGATCATTATATGGGATTTTTGCTCCCCTTTCTCTTAAAAAAAAAAAATGGTCCTGAAACACTTAGGAGGAACAATCTAGGAAGGCTTCTGGGGTTATTTTCCTCTCCGTCTTCTCAATGTGTGACCTTGAGAAGATGGTTTAAATTCATTGAGCTGTGTTTGCCTCTCTGTCACCTTGCAGATGACAATACCCTGATATTGTGATGATTCAAACATGTAAATAAAGAGCGTGGCACGTGGCAGGCCCTGCGAGGCTATTCATCCTCTTTTCTGGGGTCGGTACGGGGGCCTCAGGCCACCACAGAGTGTTGGAAGGTCTTTGGTTTTGTCATGCTCAGAGAGAAGCGAGAAGCAACTGGGAGTGATGGTTTGGTGAAAATTGCTTCCAAAATTCAAAGAAGACCATGGGGACTGAGTTGAGGAATCATCAAAGATGCTGTTATTACTTGGTGAAACTTGCCAGAAGTCAGTGGTTCAACAGGAAGGAAGGATTGATTTCCATTCTGAGCTCTGACCAAATGTGAATAATGAGAGGGAAATAGTCTGATGTTGCTCGGTGGCCACTAGAGGGCACCCCTAGCGCTGAAGTGTTGCCAGAGGCCCTGTGCAGCTGGAGTAAAGACCCCTTGAAGAAAGGAGGACTTTATTTTGCCTACAGATTCCCCTGCAGGAACTAAGTAGCCTATGAAGCCATTTGTGAAATCTTATAGAGCATCAACAGGCACCTAATGACAACAGGCAGCTAAGATATGAATTGCTTCAGAAGGAAATTCACATTCTTTTTTCTGATAGTTGTTGTGTACTGGGTGTGAAATACCCTGACAGATGCGTTGCTATATATTCTAAATGTAGGCCATTATACAAAAATTTGGAATATTTTTATTGTTTATATATGACGAATTGATGTTTTTAACACACACTCATACTCATTAAGGCTCCATGTGTAAACTCCTTGGTTGGGATGAACGAAGTCTAAATTTGAGGCCTCAGCTGGAACCAGTCGACAGTTCTGCCCTTCCCTTTGAGAGGCCCTGTATGTTGGGGATACTAGGGACACATGGCTGCTTTTATCCAAATAAATTATCCCATTGCTAAAGAAAAAAGGAAGGGATATAGCAAGGAAAAAAAGGAAGAAGGAAGGAAAAAAGAAGAAAAAAAAGAAGGGAAGAAAAGCTAGAAAAGTCTCTGATTAAGATGGTTCTTCGAAGAGTTTGGAGTACTAAACTTACAGTTTCACTGAAAAGAAAGTAGGCAAGAACTGGTTAGGTAAGCATCACTCATAAAAGAAGGCAAGTGCTTGAAAACCCAGCTGTCCTTGATTCTCTGAATCCTATTGTGAAACTCTGCTTCCTAAGCACCAATCATTTAGTAATGCTAGATGCTAGGTGGAAGCCTGGAATCTCAGTGTTCTTGCACAGTGGACACTCCATTTCAGACATCTCAAGCTTAATTGTTGTGGAGGTGGGAGGTAGGGAGCCTTTGGCACCAGGCTGACTAGGAATCCAGGCAAAGAAAGGTCCCACTGTCTCCCAAGATACCCCATGGCTGCTCTGGCCATCGCCATTCAACTGTACAGTTAGGAGCTTTGGGGGGCCACATGGGGATTTCATTAGTGATATGGTCTAACTGTTGGGGATCCCCCCAAATCAGATGTTAGAACCGAATACTCCTAGTATTAAAAGGCGAGGTCCTGGGGAAGTGATTAATTCATGAGGGCTCCACCCTCCCAGGTGATGTTGTTGTTGTTGCTAGGTGCTGTGGAGCTGGTGTCGGACTCATAGCAACCCTACATACAACAGGAGAAACAATATTGCTAATGCTTCTCTTCTATCCATTGGGTTTTCAATGGCTGGTTGTTTTTTGGGAGTGGGTTGCCAGGTCCTTCTCCCAAGCCTACAGCACCTGGTGTTCCCAGGTGATCTCCCATCCAAGTACTAACCAAGTCTGACCCTGCTTAGCTTCCAAGATCTGACAAGATCAGATGCCACAGTGGTACAGCTGCAGGCCACAAGTGATACAGTGCCCTTATAATAGAGGCTCAAGCTAAGCCCCCTCGTTTCTTCTGCCATGTGAAGATGCAGCAGTAAGTTGCTGTCTATGAAGCCCGTACCAGACACTGAATCTGCTGGTGCCTTGATCTTGCCCTTCTCAGGCTCCAGAACTGTATATAATACATTTCTGTTATTTATAAATACCCAGTTTGGGGCATTTTGTTACAGTAGCATGAGTAGACTAAGACAACAAGGGAGGCCAGAACAAGAAAGCTGATGTTACTGAGGAAGTCTTCACAGTTGAGATGACCTTCAAGTAAAGTCCTCAAGAATAGCCAGGAATATTCCACAGGGAGGAATGCCAGGTAGAGGCAGTTATCGTGCTGAGGTCCAGACCTGGGAGAAGTTTGGAGTGGCTGGAGCTTAGAGTTAAGACAAGACAGGGAGAGAGGTAAGATCAAAGGAATCACTAAGACTCAGATCTCACAGAGCCTTGAGTGCCAATGCAGGGAGCTTGGAATGTATGACAAACACGGAAGACTGGAAGCATTTTAAGCAGAGGGATGACAGGACTAGATCTCTAGTTTGGACAAGTACTGTCATATTGACAAATTTTGGGGGACAGAGTACAGTAATGACACAGAGCTATGAGGAGAACTGGCTAAGGGGGAGGAGCCTGGAAGGCCAGGCAGTGGCAGACTGCAGATGGAGGCGCTGTGGGATATTGAGGAGTAACAGGTGGAAGAGTGTGGCAGCTGCCTGGAGGTGATGATGATCTAGGGTGGGCATGGTGGTGGGGATGGAGAGGGACTCCAAATGTGTGGGACCAGACTTGGGGAAGGTGGGGGAATTCTGCATCCTTGACTTTGACAATATCAGAAGTCATCCATCCCCAACATAGCTCTTGAGCATCTGCTATATGCCAGGCACTAAAAATACAGCCCTGGGAAGAGGGCTGAGACCAGGGTAAGGCAAGTGAGGCATTTGGGTCACATTTTGGGGGGCACCCACTTGCAGGGCTGTGAAAGTGCAGGATCGGCCCAGCAGAGTGAGTGCCTCCTTAAGTATGATACTCTAGGGATCGGCCCAGCAGAGTGAGTGCTTCCTTAAGTATGATACTCTAGGGATCGGCCCAGCAGAGTGAGCGCCTCCTTAAGTATGATACTCTAGGGATCGGCCCAGCAGAGTGAGTGCTTCCTTAAGTATGATACTCTAGGGATCGGCCCAGCAGAGTGAGTGCTTCCTTACGTATGATACTCTAGGGGCTTCACTTGCTTCCTCCTAACCAGACCACGTGGCTGCCCTCCTGGAGCTTATGGCCTGACAGGCAATGAAGAAATGGGTAATGAAAGTGTCTTTAGGAAGATGTGGTGTTTGTGAGGCGGGCCCTGTACCATGCCAGGGAACCAGGTGCATAATTTGGTCTCCATTTGAATAAATCATCTGTGTATTGGTCTGTTTATTAGTATAGCAAAACACCTGAGGCAGCCTTCTTTATAAAGAAAATAGATTTATTTAGCTTACACTTTTGAAGGTTGTAAGTCCAAACCTCATGGTGCAGTCCCCTGTGAGGGACCCTTTGGCTATATATTTTGGCAGGACCCTGTATGTATCTCTGTGTCTGTTTCTCTCTCCTCCTTATGAAGTCACCAGGATTGAATCATCGAGGCTCCACCCTAATGACTTAATATACAACCTAATATAATCACTTTTGAAAGGATTCACCTCTAAACTCCATAGCCAGATTGAGTTTCCACCTTCTTGACACCATTGACTAAGATTTTGAGAATTAAACTCCTGCTAGAGTCAGGGGGTGGTGGGTGGAAATCCATCTTCAAACCACACCAACTTGGCTCATACACTATGTAAAGCATGGACTGAAAGGGGCTACAGCAGAAGCAGAGGATCCACGGAGGAAGCCATTGCCATCATCAGGCAAGAGAGCAAGATGCCTTGGACTGAGTGGTGGCTATGAACGAGGTGGGAGTGGAGAGACTTGGGGACCATTTTCAGATGGAGTGAATGGAATATGCTACAGAAGTGGATGTGAAGAGCAAAGGGAAAACATAACAAAAATGTTTTGTTCATTCCTGAAGGAATGAACCTTTAGTACCCTAGGGCTAGGATGTGCCTTTAAAAATACACATTTCTTGGTAGGGAGGAAGCATAGAGGAAGGCAGGATAGTGGTACCTATGGACAATTAAATAGAATAAGTTTCCAGTGTTCTACAGAACAGTGGGATAAGTATGGTTTGTAGAAACCTATTATTTATTTTATGAATGACTAGCAGAGAGGGGCCTGAAGGCTCCAATCCTAAAGTGGTGAAAAGGAGATGGAATTGCTAATTACCCTGGTTTGATTGGTACACATTCTATACATATATTGAAATACCACACTGAACCCTTACAACTATGTACAATTATAACATGTTAATAAAAATTTTTTAATGTTTAAGATATAGAAATGGTAACCACCTTAATTTGATCATTATACATTGTATGTTGTTGTTGTTGCTGTTGTTAGGTGCCATTGAGTTGGGTCCGACTCATAGTGACCCTGTGTTCAACAGAATGAAACACTACCCAACACTGGGCCATGGCTGGCACTATGCCAGTGCTTCTCTGCTATTCATAGGGTTTTCAGTGGCTGATTGTTTTGGGAGTAGGTTGCTAGGTCCTTCTCCCTAGCCTACAACACCTGGTATTCCCAGGTGGTCTCTCATCCAAGGACTAACCAAGCCCAACCCTGATTAGCTTCTGAGATATGACAAGATTGGCTCACAGAGTGTTATAGATATAGACACACATTGTATATACGTATGCAATTATTATACTGTACCCCCTAAGAATATAAAGTTGGAAGAATAAATGAATGAATAAATAAATAAAACCATAAACTCCCAACATCTGCTGGTTCTGCCCCACTTTGCCATCTGCCTTCTGGCTGATGAAACCGAGGCCAGGCTTTTCCTGACGTCCACAGTGGTTTTTCCTGTCAGCACTCTGGGGCCTTCTTGGGTCAGGATGGCCAAGGGATCCAGGGATGAGGAAATGAAGGGTGTTCCTGAAGCTTCCTTGGGATGGGAAGAGCTTTTCAAAGCCCTTCATTAATGAGAAACTTCCTCCCACGTGGTTGTGGAGTGGGGTGTGGAAAGCCCACTCGAAGATTCATTAGCCTAGAAGTTGGGAACATCGCACCAGGAGTGGGAGGTGGGCAGAGGATCCATTTCCCCCTAGGGCTCTGTGAAGGATGAAAGAAAGAAACCCAAGAATAAGAATAAAATAATTCCCTCTGGCCTTTATCTTCAGATAGACTGTGGGGCAGACAGGAAATGTCAGCCCTGAGTGGAGTGGACAGAGGTTCCAGGAAGCAGAGGGGGCATTGTGTGGCTCTCAGAGGCGCCATCTTTAAACACGCTTTCTACCATTGCCTCTGCGTGTGACGGCAGCGCTGTGCATGGTGAGTCTGGCTTTCATGCAGCAGTATGGCCAGGGGGGGAACCTCGCCTCCCCCATCTCTATTAAGAATAAGTAAATAAGCAGGCAAGGACAGAGGCCAAGGGCATTAAATCCCAATTATTGACTCGTCCTAAATACTTCCTGTGAGGACAATTTGTCATTGACATACTTAATTAGACTCTTGACCAATATTTTCCAGATGTGGGGGCTTGTGCTAAAAAATCCCAAGCCAGATGTTTTCCATAGTTAATGAGACAGCTGAGGCAAAACCCTGGGGGGAAAAAAGGAAGAGAAGAGCTACAGGCTCTGAAATCATAGCTCAGTGGATCAAGAAAGAGAATTGATTGCCCTTGGAGTCTCTCAAATGCATAGATGTCAGTGACAAAGACAACGAGTCACCCAGGGCCTTCTGCTGTGGCTGAAGCCCTGGGTTTGCACCTTTTCCAAACTTTCAGCCTTAAGATGTAGAGGAACTTTGGTTCATTTTCCATGTGTGGGCAACTAAGGGGGAGACTGTGTGAACTACTGGGTTTTGGCGTCAGCATTTGAACCCATGTCCCTAGGTCATTGAATGAAAGAAGAAAATCAGTAACCATGGGCACAATAACTTGTAGGTTCTTAACACTGGCAAACAGAGTCCCATCATTACAGAGTTCTCCTCCATAATTACCCGGGGCTATCACTAGGGGGAAACTAGCAAATATTCCTTGAAATTCAGGAGTTAAGGAGGCGCTCTGTCTCAGGTGCCAAGCGTGCACTTGCTGGGCACTGAGATTGCCTGCCTCCTTAGCTAGTGCACCCTCCTGTCCATGTGCCTCTCCCTAGTCCGAGATTGCCATTGCTGTCACAATCATGGCCTCTTTTGGAACTCTCTTGGATTTATCCAGGAGCCCCTAATTGTCCCACCTGCCCTCTCTTTTTCTAGCTGTCAATCTAACCTCTTTGTGGCCCAGAGAGAGCTTTCCAAAGCTGGAACTCCATCGAGCCACTGTGGCGCAGGAAACCCTTCAAGAGCTCCCCATGGCCCTTGGGACAAGGTCAAGCTTCTCTGGTTGACATTTAGGACCTTCCATTATTTGCCCTGCAGCGCTGGCCATCAGCAATCTGTCATTCCCCCTTCACCCTGCGGTCTTGCTCACACCCTGTCACTAGCCACAGGAATGTCCCTCTGTGTGCTCTCCCTGTGGGGCTGGCCTCTCAATGTCCTGATCTCTTTGTTTCTGAAGTGATGGGTCTCCTTTCTGGTTCTCTCCTCCCACTCCGCCGCTAAGGCTCCTTAACCCGGAGAGGTTACCAAGCACAGCCTCTCTGGCATCCCTGCTCTCTACAGACTGTCTTTACCCCATTGTGCCCACACTGCACCCCACATACAAGCTCTTACAGCACCAATAATGCCAGACTTGATCACAAGGCTGTTGCTGATCTACCGCCCACACCATAAGTGGAGGATTGCTATGTTTCCTTCTTTTTATTTTACCTTATTTTTATTGATGCATTATAATTGTACATATTTATGGGGCACAATTGGGGCTGGGGCTTAGCCCAGTTGGTAGAGTGTTGCTCTGTGCACTCTGAGCCTTGGGTTCAATCCCCAGCACCACAAAAATGGGGGAAGGACCTGGCATCCCACTCTCACAATAACCTTGAAAACAATCAGCCATTGAAAACCCTCTGAGTAGCAGAGAAGCACTGACACAGTGCCAGGGAATATTTTGTTCTGTTGTACATAGAGTCTCTATGACTCGGACCTGACTCAATGGCACCTGACATCAACAACATGGAGCACAAGGTAGTACTTTGACATATGTAACTATTATAGAATAATCCAATCAGGGTTACTCATCACCTCAAATGTTTGTCATTTCCTTGTGGTATGACCATTTGAAATCCCCTCTTCGAGGTATTTTGAACAATACTTTACAAATACATGAAAAAATGCTCAGTGTTGGTCATAGGGGAAAGGAACACCAAAACTACAATGAGATATCATTGCACTCCAATTAGAATGGCCATGATTTATAAAGACAGCAACTGTTGGTGGGAATGTGAAGAAAAAGGACCTCACACAGTACTTGTGGGAAGGTAAAGTGGTGCAGCCACTACGGAGAACAGTATGTTACTTCCTCAAAAAACTAAAAATAGAAATACCATATGATCCACCTATGCCACTTCTGGGTATGTATCTAAAGGACATGATATCAGCATCACAAAGAGATACTGGACTGCCCATGTTTACAGCATTGCTACCCACAATAGGTAAGATACGCAAGCAGCCATGTTCCCCTGCTGTCTCTCCCACATATTGTTCAGACATAGGCAGTGGATGCATGTTTGTTGACTGAATTAATGAGTTAGTTGGGGCAGACACTGCCCCATAGAGATGAGGAAACAGGGGGCCACCTGGGGCTGACAAACTCACATACCCCAGGAGCAGGGGACGCCATAAGTGAATGAGAGGCTGAGGAGCCTGTGGTGCCTGGATGGCTCACTCATTCAGGAGCTGCTGATCCTCAGCTGCGGCCCACGGCTGCCCTGTGCAAATCATTACCTGTTGTGGCTGGGTCAATTGTCTGGATGCTTCAGGAAAAGCAAGACGGGGAGATCTGATTTGCCAGTGAGTTGAAGTGCACACGGGCAAAGCAAACCCACCTAAGGGTCAGTTCCAAAATAGGGTCACCAGTTTGCCACCTCTGCCTGCAGCGCCAAGTGACTGAGTCATCCATGTCAAGGTCAGGCTTCCTTCAGTCTCCCTGTCCAGTGCTGACTGAGTGTCCTTTCTCCCTATGCTCTCTCCCTATGGTCCCATGACAGGCACATAGGTCCTCTCTCCCTATGGTCCCATGGCAGGGACAAGGAGGTAGCGTGTAGGCAAGAGGCAGGAATTGGGATCGCTCCCAGTTTCTCACATCCCTCATCAGTTAGCAGACCTGTTTGCCTCCTTTACACACTAGCTCTCCAGTGTCTGGAGACTGAACTTTACCAAGCACAGAGGGATGGGGCCGTAAAGAGGAGAAAGTCATCATAGGCCACATTTTCTTGTGCCTGCAAAATGACGTGCTTTAACCTTTGGCAATTTCGATCTTTCGCTCTCGCTCTCGCTCGCTCTCTCTCTCTCTCTCTCTCTCTCTCTCTCTCTCTCTCTCTCTCTCTACCTTCTGCTTCTTTGAAATTCTCTAATGGCCAAATCCTAGCTTGGTCATTTGGCTAGAAGGGATAACTTTGTGCTACACAGCAGACTGGTAACAAATCAGTTGTCTTCTTTCCTTGGCAGAATCTCATCAGGGTGTGTGGGTGTGGGTGTAGGTATATAGGACAATCTCTGTTTGATTTATTGGAAAGAACAAAAGGACATTAGACTTGGAATGAGAAGATCTGGGTTCTAATCATGATAACATCACCTCACCTGCTTTGGAACTTGAACAAGTCTCCTCATCTGTAAAATGAGTGATATATATATATACATATATATATATATATATATATATTTATTTATAAGTGATTTTGAGGGTGAGAGGGTGACATTGTCTTACATGGAAAGGCACCTCTCATACAGTTGTCCTTCCTTATCCATGGAGATTGGTTCCAGGACCCCATGGATAATAAAACTCAGGGATGCTCAAGTCTCTCATGTAAAATGACATAATATTTGCATAATACCTATGCACATTCTCCTGTATACTTTAAATCATATCTAGATTACTTGTAATTCTGAATGCAATACAAATTCTATGTAAATAATGGTTGTATTGTATTGTTTAGGGAACAATGATAAAAAATGTGCACATGATCAGTACAGATGCAATTTTTTGAGTCTTTTGGATCCAAGTTTGGTTGAATCTGGATATGGAAAGCCAACTCTAGGCAAGATGGGGCATGCATTTTCACATCTGTGTACTGCACCATTGTAACAGTAGATGAGACCATACCATTTCTCCCAGTAGACGACAATATTCCATTTCTCCTGCCCATGGGCCTTTGAATCGTTTATAGACTTTTGCAGTTATGAACTATTCTTTTATGAACATCTTGGGCACATCTTGCGAATGTTTCTCTTTGATTTATTTCTGTGTAACACAACATACCCCCACACTCACATCAAGAACCACATATCAATGTTTCAATTAATAATGGATCATGCATGTGATGCGTCCATATTAGACTACAAGGGAGCATTCTCACCTAGTGATGTCACGGACATCATGACATCATAGTGCAACATATTACTCATGTGTTTGTGGTGATGCTGGTATAAATGAACCTGCTATGCTGCCAGTTACCTAAAAGTATAGCACATGCAGTGATGGACGGAGAAAAACACATGGCAATGATAATAAATGATTGTGCTACTGCTTTATATGTTCACCATATTATCATTTTATCACTATGTTAACATGTGCCCCTTCTACTTATTAAAATGCTTGCTGTAAAACAGAATGCCATGTTTCTCCAGCAACAGCCTGCTGCATCACCTGTTTAATATGACTCTTGATCACATCATTTTCTTTTGTGCTTGATTTACTCTTATGTTCAACATGGCCCCAGGAGCAATTGCTAGTCCATATACACACCATATAGCCTGAGAGAGTAATAGCTCTACCATCCTGGTTTGTGTAAGAACACTCTAGGATGCTCAGCCAATGACAAAATCACCTATGACACGTCACACAGATCGTATCCTTGACTTGAGTGATGTGTGACTGTACGTGAAAACATTTTCAAAGTGTTAATGACTGATATGGCTGGATTAAGAAGAGAGGTAGGTTTTAGAGGTGGAGCAGGGCTCTGGGGGTCCTCACTGTGCCAGGTATTAACCTTTTGATTGCTAGATCATGCTGGAGGTCAAGGGGACAAGTGTGGGGCGGGGGCTAGTGACTAATGGTTCAGAAATATTTCAACTTTTAATATTGTGTGGCTGTCATGCATTTAGCCATGGAGCTGGTGGGTAATGAAATCCCTGTGTTGTCCACTTGACAAGGCAACAGCAAGTTTTCAGAAGTGGTTGTGTCAATTTACACTCTATCAGGAAGGCAGAAGATGCCCTGTGGATCTGGATCCACTCCAGCCCTTGGAGTTGTCAGCTTTCTTCATGTTTTCCAATCAAATGGGAGCAAAATGCTGCTGAGGTTTTAATTTCAAGTTCCCTGAGTACTAGGCAGGCTGAGCATCTTTAGCTACATGTTTGCCTTCATCTTTTGTGCTGTATTTTTTTCATGAAATTTATACTCTTTTGAAGATCTTTTTCTATTAGGTTGTTTCCTTTCTTATTGATATGCAGCAACATATGTTTATATATCATAATAATACCATATAATCTAATTAACATTATCATCTGTGGACAGTCTCTGACTTAACAATGGTTCGATTTATGATTTGTCAACTTTACAGTGGTGTGAGAGCATATGCATTCAGTAGCAACTGTGCTTGGAATTTTGAATTATTATCTTTTCTGAGGTTCCTTGTAGACCATAGGAAAACTGTCCCAAGATGCTGGGCATTATCTGTGAGCCACTGCTCCAACTCAGCCACATGCTCATGAGGGTGAACAACCAATCCTCTATAAAGTGCTATACTACTAGTGGGTTTTGGATATAGGTATTCAATAAATTTCATCAAATACTCAACACCATATTATAAAATAGGCTTTGTGTTAGATGATTTTGCACAACCATAGGCTAATCTAAGTATTGAGTATATTTAAGGTAGGCTGAGCTAAACCACAGTGCTCAGTAGGTAATGTGTATTAAACCTTCAACTAGTATCATAGGGTCAAAAAAGACCCTAGAAGTTAAATTGTTGTTATTTTTTTAAATTGTCACACAATTTAATTGCCACACAAACATGTTCCATAAAATCTCAGTATATACAAACTCAGGGCAGGTGCCAGAGGTGTGCCACTGTAGCACCTGCCTAAGCCAAGGTAAGTGCCCGATGGCGTCGCATATGACGTCATGACACCAATCACAGTTGCATGTCGTTTTCCATATTTTATGACTGATCTCATGAATGTTATTGATTATCTTATTTAATTTCTTATCTCCCCTCATTAGTAAATGATGATGGGGTGCAGAGCAATACAGCATTGGCTCTTTCCATTATGCATCCTTTACCTTACTTCCGGCAACTTTCATCCACCAACAAGGTTTATGGAGCCTTATGGCTGATATGTAGTAAAACTCAGATGCGTATTTGGGTTATAGCCCCCGATTTTTCCAATGCACTCATGAAGTTGCACTGTTCACATCGAGATTGTCCTCTCCCACTTCATCCCTCCACATTGACCCTCCTCTCTGTTCTACCTTCCGCAATCTTTGCTTCCCTCTGCTAGATCCAGTTTTTAAGATTGCTACATTATAAAACGAGAAGGGAATTTTTGTTATATTAGTTTTAGTTTGACTTTATTGTATCTTTTAAACCAACTAAAATTTTTTAAGTGCCTTAAAAATGTCTTAATTTTTAAAACAACTCTGAGATTTCACCTTACACCAGTAAGAATGGCCAAGATCAATAAGACAAGTAACAACAAATGCTGGCAAGGGTGTGGGGAAAAGGGAACACTCTTACATTGTTGGTGGAGCTGTAAATTGGTCCAACCACTGTGGAAATCAATATGGAGGTATCTTAAGAAACTGAAAATAGATCTACCGTATGATCCAGCTATAACACTATTGGGAATTTACTCAAAGGGAGATGGGTCATCATACCACAGAGACACCTGCATCTCCATGTTCAATGCAGCACTTTTCACAATAGCAAGGATATGGAATCAACCAAAGTGCCCTTCAACAGAAGAATGGATAAAAAAACTATGGTACATATACACAATGGAATACTACTCAGAAATCAAGAAAAATGAAATAAGGTCATTTGCAGCAAAATGGATGGAATTAGAGAAAATTATTTTAAGTGAACAAACACAAGCGCAGAAAGAGAAACACCACATGTTCTCACTCATATGTGGGAGCTGAATCAAAATTATAAGAAGGAAAAATCCTATTCAAAGGTCAGATCAAAATAAAAGGGGGAAAAAAAAGCTAAGAATGGTGTCAATATAAATGGTCTAGAAAATGCATGCAATTGTTCTAACAAGATAAAAACAAAGATCACTACAGGAAAAGTTTCTATCTTAAACAGAACTGTAACCCAAGGACATGTAGAAAAATATTACCAAGTAAAGGATAGAGAGGACTTAGATGGGGAGAGTGGGAGGGAGGGGGAAGCATACAAGAGGGTAAGGGGGAACTTATATGAATAATGTACATCAAAATGCATATATGGAAATGTCACAATGAAAAGCATGTCAGAATGAATAACATTAAGGTGTACATTCAAAATTTCCAATAAAATCTTAATTTTTTGATAATTTTCATTACACAAATAAGTGCTAGCTTACTTTTTGAAAGGTGCTTCAGTTCATATAACAATGTAATTAAACCTTAAAAATAAATAAATAAAAGGCTTTTTGTTTTGTGGGCTGTTGTGAACTCATGAGCTAATATCCATCAACAAAGTTAAAGGCTACATGCATTTTCGAGTTACAATATTTTCAGCTTCTGGTAGGTTTATTGGACAAATCCACATTGAAGTCAAGGATCATCTGTATATGTGCATGCGTACATTCAATATTTCCCCACATGCCTATCAGATTGTCATGCTTATATGTTGCTGTGATGCTAAAAGCTATTCCACTGGAATTTCAGATACCAGCAGGGCCACCCATGGTGGACAAGTTTCAGCTAAGCTTCTGGACTAAGACAGGCTAGGGTGAGGAACCCAGCAGCCTCCTCCCGAAATAATTAGCCATTGAAAATCTTATGAATAGCAGAGAAGCACTGTCAAATATAGTGTTAGAAAAGGAGACCCCCCCAGGATGGAAGGCATTGAAAAGACTCTGGGGAAGAGTTGCCTCCTCAAAATAGAATCAACCTTAATGATAGGAATGGAGTAAAGCCCCTGGTACTGCCAGTTGCTGATGTGGCACAACCCAAAATGAGAAGAAATACAGTGGTTGCAACAATGGGGTCAAATATAAAAAGATCATGTGTATGGCAGTGTTGGGTAGTGTTTTTTTCTGTTGTACATCTACTTGCTATGAGTCAGACCTAACTCAACAGTACCTAACAACAAACAACACACTTAATAGGAATCTTTTGTTACGTTGACCCTGAGTTTGTAACTTGCCTTTCCCTTTCTCAACACTGTCTTTACTTCTATTGAGTTTGAATTTATCATGTTTTCTTTGGTGGTACTCCTTGTATAAATCATTTAAGGAAATTCCTTCTGAGCCAAGGATTTGTGCTCCTCCTGTTTCTTGCTATTTTGTGTCGTTAACCCCACCCTGCCATAATGACCTTCATCCTTGCTTTGACCTCTGTCATGCATGTTCCACACCAGCTATGGGCTTTTGCAGAAGCAGGATTCTACTCTGAATATTCTTCTACCTCAATCACCAGTCTCTCGCCCTTTAGGTCCTGGCTCAAACAGAACTCACTCAAGGAAGGTCCCTGACCTCGCAACCCCGGTCCGGGCTTCTACTATGCACTCCTGGACTTCCATTTCTAAGTATTTTTCACAGTCCCTAATCCTTTTTATATGTCATTATTTGATAAATATATCTTTCCACCTAACCACAAGCTGCATTTTACTGACGATAGAGTTCAGGACATGCTTCCCCCAAATATGGCACCTTGACATTTGAAAAATAGCAGAAGCAGGAAGGCTGTCCTCACCTTGCCCTTGCCCTTCTCTAAAGCAGGCTGTGAAACCCCAGAAGGTCGCTCTCTGACCTTCTCCGTCATTTTTGCCCCGAAGAGCCTCAAGTGATGAACGTCCTGTTTTTTACCTGGAGGAAAAAAATGTCATACAGGGACACCAAGAAGAATTTAAAAAAATAGGTCTTGCTAAGTTCCCCCCAATTTATTACCATTAGAGCATATTTTCGTCTTCTAATTATACTTTTACATGACTCTCCCTAAAAATAGAGTTCCTTGTTTCCTTGGGTCTTCATTTCCATGTCATATAAAACTTGTACTAAATAAATGTATTGGGAGAAGGACCTGGCAACCCCCTCCCAAAAATCAATCTGCCATTGAAAACCCTATGAACAGCAGAGAAGCACTGACAATAGTGTTTCCCCTGTTGTACAGAGGGTCGCTATGAGTCGGATACCGACTCGAGGGCACCTAACAACAACAACAAAATAAATGTATGTGTTTTCCTCTTGTTAACCTGTCTTTTGTTATGTTGTTGTTAGGTGCCGTGGAGTCATATCTGACTCATAGTGACCCTTACAGGGTTTTCAATGGCTGATTGTTTCGGGATTGCCTCGGGAGTGGGTTGCCACATCCTTCTCCCGTTTTTGTGGTGCTGGGAATTGAACTCGGGACCTCAGAGACTGCAGAGTGGTGCTCTACCAACTGAGCTAAATCCCAGCCATCTTTTGTTATAGGGATCTCCTATACATACTCTCCCCTCATCAAATAATTTCATGATTGTAGGCTAGATCCATATTCTGCATTCATATTATCATCATCTACTCATCATTCAATTGAAGTCAAATATTTCCAACACCATGTGGGTGACTTGGATACTCCCAAGGCACCCCAACAAGAGGCACACAATATCCAGTCCGTTATTGGCAGTACCAAACTTGACCACTTGGTTCAGATTTTCATTCCCCATCTCTTTCTGATCAAGACACTTTCTTTCCCTTGCAATTAATTAAATAATATGAAGAGTTTCCTAAAATACTAGACTTCTAGTGCCAAAACCAGGAAAGGCTTGGACAAATAGGGATATCTGGTTGACCTACATATAATCCCAGAATCACCTATTCAGGCCCTAGAATTCTATATGTATCCTATGTATTTTCCCTTCTGAGACTCTATCCAGATGGCGTTCTTTCCTATAGTTGGTCTTGTAATATATTATTTAACCAACAGGATGTTCTGGTGGTCTCTTTGGAAATTATGCAGATGATGTTATGGACATGTGGATTTATTTGCCCATTGAAGTACTAAGAGTTTATCCCAGGGCTTTGCACAAGCTAGGCAAGTGTTCTACCACTGAACTCCATCCTTTCCTTAAAACGTTTTTCTTTTCAGTTGTAGAGACAGGGTCTCACTAAGTTGTGCAGGCTACCTGTGGCCTCAAACATGCAAACTTCCTGCCTCAGCTTCCTCAGTCCCTGGAATTGCAGACTTGTGCCACAGCACTCTGGAAAACATGGATTTTTTTTTTTTTTTAAACTTAGCTAACAACAACAAATCTGCTACCTTCATTATTCAATTTGTTGCTAAAATTATACAAGATTTGCTCAGTGGGAATCCATTTGAGCCAGCTGCTATGTCCTTTTGATATGACTCTACTTACCTTTTAGCATTTCCTTACTATTTAGCTCAGTGAGATGTTCCGGTCCCCACTGATTTCAGCTGTTTCTACAAGGAGATCATCCCTTTCCTTTATTTTCTATTTAACCTGGTTTTTATAACAAGAAGCCATCTATGTAGCCAGGTTAGCAAGTGAGTCAAGCACTTACCTGGAATCCTCAACCACTGCCCTTTGGTGAAATACACCCAAGGATTTTCAGGACACATTCCATCCAAGTATTATAGGAAGAAGCCAAGATGGACCAGGAACTGTCAAGGTGACCACAATAGAGGGAACTTGGCCTTGCTTTCTTCCCCCCTGATCAAAAATATACCACAGGGACCAAAATACCTAGTGAAAAAAGGAACAAGCAGAGAAGTGTGGGCTGTGAAACAAAAGGAGCATCAGTGCCATTAAGTCCAGATCAGCAATTGAGTGCAGACAGAGAGTACATCAGTCCCATTTATCCACAACACATATGGCTGATATTAGTTATCTTTGTATTGCTGTGAACAAAATAACTGAGAACAGCTGGAAGGGAGGAAATTCTATTTTGGCTCAGTTTCAGAAGTGTCAGTCCATCATGGCAGGGAAAGCATGGTAGAGCAGAGAAGTTCACATCATGATGGCCAGGAAGCAGAGAAAGGACCCAGGAAAGGGCCAGGCAAGATATAGTCCCAAGGACATGCCCCCAGTGACCTGCTTCCTCCATGTAGGCCCCATCTCCTTGCTCCTTTCACCACCTCCCACTAATGCCATCATATTCTGGACCCATCAAGGGACTAATCCATTGATTAGGTCAGAGCCCTCGTAATCTAATTTTCTTTGGAAACTCTGTCAGAGACACACTAACACATGTGTCTCACTAGTCTCCTAGGTGATTCTAAATCAATGTGATCAATTGAAACCAACATCAAAACTAACCATCACACAATCCCAAGACCACCAGTGGATGCTAAAGTCACAGATAGTATTGAATCCTATAATTTAATACCTTTTCCATCCTAACTAAGCACTTATCCCATACTGTGGCTTTCATTTTTGTAGTTTGAGGTACAATGGCAAAATTAACATGAATTCTTTTTTCCCTTCACATCTCAATTTCATGAACATCATATTCATTGTTACACTAAATCGTCGTATCCTCAGCATACATTTTTTTCTCTCCTAAGTTGCAAACTTTCACCTTTTCACAGAAAAGAAACCCTCTACAACTTCTCTTTGTCATATCTGAATTTCCAACATCATTGTTTGTGTGTTTTGGGACCATTATTAAGTAAAGTAGGTTACTTAACACAAGTACTGTGATGCCATGACAGTGGATCTGGTAACCAAGATGACTACTAAGTGACTAGTGGGTGAGTAGTGTGCACAACATGGATATGATAGAAAAAGGGATGATTCATATCCTGGGCAGGATGGAGCAGGACAATAAGAGATGTCATCAGACTACTCAGAAAAGTATGCAATTTAAAACTTTGTATGAGTTACTAATTTCTGGGAATTTTCATTTAATATTTCTGGACTAGGGATGATCATACAGGAGAAGGATGTGGCAATCCACTACCAAAATCATCCTCAAACAGCCATTGAAAACCCCAGGAGGGTCGCTGTGAGTCAGACTTGACTGGACAGGACCTAACAACAACAAGAAGGTTAATCATGGGTAACTGAAACTGGAAAACAAAGCAATGGATAAGCCATGCTTGGCTGGTGTCCTTTGCAGGCTCACAGAGCCACCTGGAGTGTGGGGGAAGGTCCTCTTTCTGATGATCACTTGAGCTTCTATCTCCCAAACTCATTCGCAAGCTCCAGGTGAAAATCCTTCATCTTAACTGGACCAGAAACAAATAATTTGGTCAAAACAACCCACTTGGTGAAAAACCAAGCAAATAACTTAAAAAAGGATATTCATCGTGCAATCAGTTGATGGTCTATTTAAGTACTATTCAAGTACCAATTGGACTACCTATTAGAATTCTCAGATTTCCCAGAAGCAAATAGGTAAAGCAGCCAGATAAAATGCCGAACTATCTCAGCCAGTGGAAGTGCTTCTTGCGTGACAACAACTCAGGTGTCCTTCCCTGGCACATGCTTTGTGGTGGTGATTTATATTTTTACAAAACATAAGCTTCCTGTACTCGTAACTCAGAATCATAGAATTCCTCTCATCTCCAGTTCCCTCTCCTATATTTTCTTCCTCTTTTACTACACTTCTACCTCTTCACTTTGGGTACCTGAACATGATACAGAAATGCAATGTACTTTGAAAATAAGAAGAATAAATAGAGAAGCTGAGATGGCTTTTTGAGATTACAAGCATGCAACTCTATTATGGACTGAATATTTGTGTCCCTCTAAGATGTATATGTTGCAACCCTAACCCGCAATGTAATGGTATTTGGAGGTGGCACTTTTGGGGAGGGGATTAGGTTTACATCATGTCATGAAGGTAAGACCTTCATGATGGGATTCCTGGTCTTATAAGAAGAGGAGAGGAGAGAGGAGAGCGAGAGCGTGAGTGAGCACAAGTGCGCAAGAGAGTGAAAGTGAGGATTGATTGGGGTGGGGGGAAGAAGGTGTACTTTTCATCACATGCATGCACTGCAGAAAAGCCGTGTGAGCCCAGAAAAAACAGGTGGCTGTCTGGAAGCTAGAGTGACCCTCATCAGACTCCAAATCAGCTAGCACCTTGATCTTGAACCTCCCCATAAACTTATAGTCCATGATCTAACAATCATCTTTGTAGCTTTAACAAATAGCTCTGTCGAGGTAGAATTTTTAATTTATTTGAGCATAAGTGTATCAGTATCATTTAGCAAACAGAATGGATATCTGTACCTTATACTGTCCCAGAATTAAATGCTGCTTTATTGAGGTACAAAAAGGCAGAGCTGGTGGAAAGTGGGTAGCAACAAGCACAGGCTCTTTGTTTTGAAGGAGAGCATGGCAGGTCAAAGAAGTTGAAGGTCTTGACTCAAGTCACACAGCTAAATGTGACCAGAACTGGAACTGGCATCTGCTCCCCAGTGCCAAGGTCATTGGCTTCATGTACTGACCCTCTCTGTTTGTCTGCCCCTCTGTTGGACTCAGCAGAAAAGCAAAGTAGCATAAGATACCTATCATGTAGGAAGAGACAACGTGCATGTCTCCCGAGGAAAGTAACTGAGGCACACTGCAGTTGGTGGATGCTGTGGTTCTCTACCACAGCTCTCCTTCAAGGCCTCTGCACCCAAGCTGTAGATTCTGGGACTATCTGCTAATGCTTCGTAGTTCAGCCATTGCTGGGAATGGTGTTGACTGTGGAATATTATTCCTTTCTGCGACACTCATGGCCCATGACTGACTGTGTGGGGATACAAAGACCACTCCACCTACTTCAATTTGGGGTATTTTTATGAATTTGGTGTTTGCTTCTATTTTTTTAAATCCATATTTAGCCTATTGTTTTCTTATTTTCTCTACATGTTTATTATTCATTTCTTTGATCTTGTATTGGGTTGCCTTATCTCTCCCATATGTGATGTTTCATTGAGGATCCTCTGCAATTCTGATTTGGTGGCCATGAATCATTTAAACAAGTCAATATCATGGAACATTTTGAACTCACAGCCTATGTGAAAAGATAGCTTCACTGGGTACTATAGTCTTGGTTGGTAGTTATTCTTTTTCAGTGCTTGAATGATATCTGACCAAGCTTTCCTTGACTTTAGGGATGTTGTTGAGAAATTAGCTGTTATTCAGATGGGTTTGCCTTGGTAAGTGAGTTGGAGCTTCTCTCTTGTAGCTTATACAGTAAATTCTTTGATCTCTAGATTAAGCATTCCAATGATAATGTGTCATGAAGAGGATCTGATCTACTTTTTAGAGTTCTGGATGCTTCAGTTTTATATGTTTACTTGTTCCCTTAGTTTGGGGAAGTTTTCATCTAAAACCTGTTTAAATAATTTCCTATTCCTCTCATGTTATTTTCAGCTTCTTCTTGAGCCCTCTGAATTCACAGTTTTGTGCCTCTGCATTTTATCAAAGACCTCTTGAAAATGTTGATCATATTCCTTCATCCTTTGTTCTTTCTTAGCATCTATGCAGAAAAGCTCTTCTTATATTTCTTCAGAATTAGATACCCTGTTTTTGGCTTCATCTAGTCTGGACACTGTAGACTCTACTGTAATATTCAGTTGATTAATTTTGCCTTGTATTTCCAGTATTTCTAATTGATTCTTCTTCAGAATCTGAATTTCATTGCTGAATTTTTCTCCCAAATTGAATACCTTTCCATCCAGAGTTTCAGTTGCTCTCATTTTGGTGTCTTGGAGGTCTTTCACCATATTTATCAGTAGACTTCTTCTATTTCTGGTATCTCTAAGACTTTGATTACTTTGAGATTGTTCATTGAAGGGTTTTGGTCTATTGGGGCTTCCCATCCATCCCATCCTTTTATGTTGTGCATGATTTTCAGTTGAGGCTTGCCCATTATTTGATTTAGGTACAAGGTCTGCCCAATGTAAGGGTGTTAGAAGTGTAGATTCAATTTTGACTTATGGTCAGCTCACTCAGAGATGGATAGAAAGAGAAAGAAAGGAAAAAAAGGGAAAGAAAGGAAAGAAAAGAAGAGAAAAATTTATATACACCATTGGTAAAAGTAAAAGTAAAAAAAATCAATCATACACACAGAGCAGTGCACATTACAAAAGCAAATCCCCAAACCATTCTACTCCCTCAGAGAAGAGGAGAAAAAAAGAAAGAAAAAACATCAATATGTATATATTTATGTATGTATGTAGTATTAACAAAAATGAAAATAATCATATAGAGCGGTGCACATTGCAGAAGCAGAACCCCAAAGCTATTCAAATCTCTTGAAGAAGAAAAGACAAACAAAATAGAACATAACAGAAAAAAAAAACTAAAAGCAAGCAAGCAAACAAAAAACCAAACCAAAACAAAACAAAAACCAGCTTGCCCTGGTTGATTCAGGCTGTATGAGTGTCACTCAGCTCTTTAAGACATCTGTCATATACCCAGATGTTGTCAAACAGCTGTCCCACCCCTTCTGATCGCTCTGATTCCAGAACTATCTGGCTTCCTCCCACCAGTTCCCCAAATGTGTACAGGGCACTTATGACCCAACTCGACCCAAGTGCACTCACCAGCACTTCTTGGCTTTGGGGCTCACTTGCTGAACTCCCTCCAAGGAGTGTGCTGCTAACACCACTTCAGCAGGATGATGGTGTGTCACTAGGGCCAGGCTCAGTGGGGGATCCTGTGTGGAATTCTTGATGTGTCCTGCAGGCAGGGTGATAAGGGATCACTGGTGGCACTTTCTCAGGCACTTTCTCAGGTGTGTCTCTGGCTTGAATTCCCCCTCCAATGTCTTCCTCTGAACTCCCTCCCTGGTCTGTGCAACCCACGTCCAGAGGAACTGGTGATGGTCTTCTGCTGGCCTTCTTGTTGGCTAGTTCTGTTAAGGTGGTAATTTTCTCTTCCTACTGGTACAAAGCTCCACATTTCTGTGGACGATCTCTCTCTGTCCTGCCCCATTGTTTCCTTCTTTTTATTCTTTACCTAGTTCTGTATATTTTACCTTTCTCTCTCATCTTTTTTTTCTATTTCTAACTGCTCAGTATAAAGCTTGAACCACTATTTAAGCTCTCTTTTTTCTCAGGGTCTTAAGGTGAGAGTTATCACACTACTGTCTTGCCTGTTTCCCCAAATTCTGATACTTCAATCAAGGCCATGGTAAATATTTTTGATGTGTGTTTATGTGTATGAGTATACATCTACGATAAATTCCTAAAAAAATGGAATAGCTAGGTTCAGAAGTATGTGGATTTTAATTTTTCTATAGCTTGGAAAATTGCTTATTAAAGAAATGATACTGATTTTTACTCTCATCAAAAAAAAAGTGGTCCCCACAGAAAATAATGGGCCCTTAATATCCATGGGTTTCACATCCACAGATTCAATGAGCAGTGGATCAAAAATACTTGGAAAAATATGCTGGGCATGTACTGAATATGTACAGACCTTTTCCTTGTCTTTATTATCTAAACAGTACAGTATAACAATGACTTATGTAGCATTTACAGTGTGTTAGGTATTGTAAGCCATCTAGAGATGATTAAAATGTACAGAAAGATGTGTATACGTTATATGCAAGTATTATTTTATAAAAAGGACTTAAACATCCATGGATTTGGAATCCAAGGGACATCCTAGGACAAGTTCCCCATAGATACCAAGGGTTGATTGTATGTGCCATATGAATGCCACCCATCTCCATGGAGAGGATACGCAGTCATTCAGCTTATTGTCAAAGGAGACACAGCAAAACTCCAGCAGCTCACCTCCATGTTCAACAGCATGAAAGGCACTGGAGAAATCATGCAAACAGGACCAGCACTCTTCCCTGATTTGAAAAGCCTACATCTCCTTGGGTGCTATTACTCATCCTGTCAAAACAAAACCCTCACTGTCCTTGGGAGAGCAGAGTTTCTGTGCAGAATGAGCAAATGAGTCCCCATGGAAACCCCAGCCCTCCTGACCCCAGAGGAAATGCTATTACCCACAGCACAGAAGGAAGATTAATGTAGAATAACATAATGGAAGGCAATATCAGTGTAATTGTAGGCCCTTGGGGTTTAAATTCACATTTTTTTCTTGCATAATCTCCCATAATTTGCACATTTCCATCTTTCGAATGGTGCCTTCAATGGAGATGCTGATCACTATGACATTAAAGAATCCTGTGGTCCTTACTGGCATCAGACAGGCGTGTACTGCAGAGATGATCACCACCCCCAAAATGAAAAGTTCTGGATGAATATTTATCATATTCTCATGAGAGCCGAGCAGTGCCTTCTCATTTAACACCTGATCGATTATGTGGCAATCAAACAAAATTGTCTTTACAAGAATTGATTCTTAGCCCCAGTCTCATCTGGTCCTATTCAGTGCCAAAATACCTGATGAAAGCCTGAGGCTTACCTAATCAGAAACATTGAGAGACCTCTAAACTGTCAGCTCTTCATAAACATAAGAAAAACCCCATGATTTTAGACATGGATATTTAATCCATAGTGCTTGTTAACATACAGATATTTTATTCATTAACACAGAGATATTTGACATTTTTGATTCTTGATCTTTCTCCAAATATAAAATCTCCTAGGGGTATATGGATTTTTTTAAAAGTTAACTTGCTCTGATTTGGGGTGTGTTACAATAGATATCTTCAACAGCTTATCCTGGGATTTGCTTATGATATGTGCTTATTTTCAAGATTTATATACAGCCATATCTTTTAAGAGACTAGAGAATCTGGCAAAGATGAATGGCAAGATGAGATATATTGTTGTTGTTAGATGCCATCGAGTTGGGTCCGACTCATAGTGACCCTCACAGGGTTTTCAATGGCTGATTGTTTCAGGATTGCCTTGGGAGTGGACTGCCATGTCCTTCTCCCATTTTTGCAGTGCTGGCAATTGGACCTGGGATCTCGGAGACTGCAAAAAAGCACTCTACCACCTGAGCTAAACCCCAGCCCCAAGATGAGATATTTGTTGTTGTTGTTAGGTGCCATCGAGTCGGTATCCGACTCATAAGCGACCCTCTGTACAACAGGGGAAACACTATTGTCAGTGCTTCTCTGCTATTCATAGGGTTTTCAATGGCAGATTGATTTTTGGGAGGGGGTTGCCAGGTCCTTCTCCCAAGCCTACAGCTTCTGGTGTTCCTGGGCAGTCTCCCATCCAGGTATTCACCAGGCCTGACCCTGCTTAGCTTCCGAAATCTGACGGGATCGGATGCCACAGGGCTATGGCTGCAGACAAGATGAGATATAGGGGGAGCTTAATGTAAAATGTGTTTCAAAGAACATGGGCATAGGACTTGGGGGCTGGGATTTAATTCTTAAACTTTATGACCTTATATGAGCTATCTTAGTTTTTTAAGCGAACTACATTCTCTAAACCAAAAGGATTCTGTAAACAATACACTCCAGAAAGCAAGCACTCTTTTTTAAATATTTAAATTTAATTTTCTAAATATTTTTTTTTAATTTTTAAAATTTTAAAGTTTTAAATTTTTTAAAATACATTTTTAAATATTTTTATTTTTAAATATTTTTATTTTTAAATTTTTAAATATTTTAAAATATAAGAGCATTAATTCTAGGCATTTAAAACATTCTAGCATTAATTTTATTCTAGGATTCCACCATCCTGACCTGATTGCCTCCCAAACTCCCCTCCTCCTAAAACACTGGATTGGGGGTAGGATTTCAATATATGAAATTTGGGGCTAGGGGACACCAATATTTTGTCCATGGTAGGACTCACTAAGCTTGTAGCTGTAGCCCTGTGGCATCGGATCCTGTCAGATCTCAGAAGCTAAGCAGGGTTGGGCCTGGTTAGTACTTGGATGGGAGACCACCTGGGAACAGCAGGTGCTGTAGGCTTGGGAGACAGACCGGGCAACCCACTCCCAAAACTCAATTTGCCATTGAAAACCCTATGAACAGCAGAGAGGCACTGACAATAGTGTTTCGCCTATTGTACATAAGGTCACTATGAGTTGGATACCGACTCCATGGCACCTAACAACAACAACAACAACAACAGGACTCACTAAACAGAGATTGTAAATCTAGTGCCTTAGACCAACTTTATTTTCTTGGTTGACTGAAATATAGACCAAAAGAAATGCTAGACTAAGAAAGTTGAAAATGGTAGACTTTCCTTTTTGTACTGGAGTAGTTATACAAATGCTTAAGAAGATTGGAGCAGTAGACTGAATCAATCTTTCTTTCTCCTTTTCTTCCTTTTCTTTCTTTCTTTCTTTCTTTCTTTCTTTCTTTCTTTCTTTTTTTTTTTTTTTGGTACTGGGGGCTGAACCCAGGGGCTAGCATGGGCTTTGTAAGCATTCTGCCACTGAGCTAAACCTCCAGCTGTTTTTTAATTTTTTAATTGAGACAGGGTCTCACTAAGTTACATATGCAACTTCTGGCCTCAAACTTGCAATCCTCCTGCCTTCACCTCCCACATGGCTGGGATTAGAGGTATGTGCCTCTATGCCCAGGTAAAATGAATTTTTCATGTTAGATTTGCATATATTCCCTAGGAGGGTCCAGAGGGTATGTTTCTTACCATAGAAGTGAGAAATAAAATGATGAATGGAACCTAGTAAACTTGAAGCTCTCCATGATGGCTCAGAAGTTACTATTGGAACTTTTATAATGAAACTGAAACCTCTAAGGCAGTGAGGATAATAGCATCCAAGGGATGGGAGCAAGAAGTGTCACTTCATCTCTGAAGACAAGGTGATCATGGTTAGGGTAGTGGACAGAAGTGCCAAAGACATCATCAGAGCAGTCTGAGCTGCAGAGGTTTTTGTCACCATCTAGTTGATCATTACAAAATAGATGGGCAGTGTGCTGATGTCTCCCTTGATCTATGTAAGCAGAAAAGCTGTTGATTTCATGATCAGAACTCCAATTAGAAGACTAGAAAGATAATTGTAACCCTTTAACCAATATCACATTTGAGCTAATTTATCGACCCAGAGCTCCTTGAATGAAGGGGAGCCTGGATTCCCTTGAAGAAGGGCCTTGCTATACCCCTGAACAATTATACTGTTGATCTCCCTCCCCAAGCCTCCCCAAAAGAATCTGTGTCTATGTGACAGGGTGACTCTACATTGGGAAAGGAGAGATAATATGACTTCTCAGGGATTACTGGATAATGGCACTGAACTGATACTTGCCACATCCAAGTCCACTCATGACGGGTAGACAGATCCCCACATGAGGAAGAGTATCTTTAATAAAGGGATCGGAGGGAAAGTCTACCTAAAGGGTAAGAGTACCTCCAAAAAAAGGTCTCTTCATGGAAAGGGACTTGGAGTCTCATCTTTTCTTTTTCTTAAATTTGAATCGGTCACTGTTTTCCTCATATTGTAGATTTCTGGGAGATATTAATGAAAAACAAGTAATAGATGTAAATATATAATCTTCTGGCTCTGTGAGCAGTGCTGATTCAGATTGGGAGTTGACAAACCTCCCTAGCAGGCTTTCATAGGGAAATTCTTGAATGAATCCCAACAACTAACTCCTTGAGTCAACACAAACAAAAGCCTTTGTACCAACAACCCTATAGTAAACAAATCATTCTGATAAGATAAAGCACCCATTTGTCATAACAAATGGACTCAGTGGGATGACACACATGCAACAGTTAACCGCCCCTAATTCCTGCATAAAGTTAGGATAGTTAATTGATTTAGACACAGGGTGTGTAGGTGCTCAGGTCATCTTGGTTTATCTCTTTGAAGTAAGCACAATTTGTCTCTAAGTTTATCTCCTACTTTGATCACCACCTAACACTCATGTGATAATTTAATCAAGTGATTGTTGACAAAACCTTGATGTAATCCATCAATGCTACCAATTTCCTTGTCTTTTTTCTGACCTTTCATAAGATTTAGTGAATTGTAGTTCTGTATAAAAGGCTGAGCTATCTGAAAAATAAACGGAACAAGGTCACACTGCTTCCAAGCTGCTGTGTCTGTTACCCATCGCCAACTCCTCATCTGCCTTTGGGAAGCCCTGGATCTTAGGCTGCAGCTAGTCTGCAGCAGATACTGATTCCTAAAGACCTGAAACATTACTGTTATCCACCAGTTCAGCCAGTCAATGGAGTTTTTGGCTCAGTTATATCCTCTAGTGTGCACAGAGGGTCTCAGAACTCACCCTCTGCTTCTTTCTCAGTCCTTCGCATAGTTGCAATATGCACACTCAGTAACTGGTAGAATCCTTATATGGGTTCCCTGAGCTATGGAATGAAAGCTACTATCATAGGAAAAGATCAAGTTGAAAACACTAGAATTGTGTCTGTTGATGAAAATAGCAAAATGCATTAATTGCAGAGATTAGTGCCATCATCAAGGACCTGAAAGATGCAAGGGTGATCATTTCTGCCATCTCCCCATTTAACAATTATTTGACTTGTATAGGAGATAGATCTTAGATAATGACAGAATTTTATTGCAGAGTTAATCAAGTAGTGATTCCAGTGGCAGCTGCTATGATTTTGTTGCTGAAGCAAATCATCACATTATCTGGTATCTGGTAGACAGCTATTGAATGTCATTTTTCTCCTTCTGTATCTATTGCCTAAGACCACCAGAGGCAATTTACTTTCAGCCAGCCAAGCCAGAAACACACATTCATTGCTCTACCTCAATGGTATATCCATTCATATGTTACAGGTTTGATACTCTGGGGGTCCTATTAAGAAGTGTTGAAACCCTTTGGAGAACCCTTGTGAGAGATCCTTGGGTTATTGGGGGTTTGGCCCTGGAGAGGATTTCAGAAGCCCAGCCCATTCAGTCTTCTTCTTTCGCTTCTTAGAAGATGATGTAAGTGGTCTTGCTGCAACTTGTATCCCTTGTCATTGCTGTCTGGAATTTCCACCAGAGGCCCAAAGCAATAGGATCAATTGGTCATGGACTTGAACTTCCGCAACTGTGACCTAAGAAAAGTTTTTCTTTTATAAGTTAATTAAACCAGAGGCCCAAAGCAATAGGATCAATTGGTCATGGACTTGAACTTCCGCAACTGTGACCTAAGAAAAGTTTTTCTTTTATAAGTTAATTATCTTAGGTATTTTGTCATCATAACAGACAGCTGACTAATATGCATGGCTTATGTGATATGCAGGAGCTATCTAAAAGCAGACAGGTACAGTGCACCGCTGTGCCCAGCAAAAAAGAAATGTTTTCTAATTTTAATTCTGCAGCAGGTACAAATGAACCTTAACACAAAGCACTCTTTCATCAATTAGAGGAGATTAGAAAAGTTTTTTTTTTTAGTATTGAGGGCTTAAATACTGGTCCACATGCATGCTATGCAAGGGCTCTACTACTGAGCTGCACACCTAGCTGCTTTTTATATTTTGAGACATGGTCTCACTAAATTGCACAGGATGCCTCTGGCTTTGAACTTGTGATCCTCCTGCCTCAGCTTCCCAAATAGCTGGGATTACCGACATCTACCACTGTGCCAGCTCAGAAAGGACTTTCTAAACTGAAAGAGCACCTGATACTAAGGAACAGAATCTCAAAATAGGGTACTGATTTTAGGAAACAACAAGTGAGTAATTCTGAGAGAATGAAGTTTAAACTTGACCTTCCATAAGATTTCAGTCTGAGAAGATTCATGCTAATGTCATCTGATGGTACAACAGGGTCCTATTGGCCCTTCCTGTCAATTCCACTCAATGTTTCTCTTGGGTTAAATTGCAATGACTACCCTTTGCAGAGGAAAAGTCTTAAGAAACTTTGACTCTTTATGCTCATTTAAATTCCAATTCTCTTGATGCTTGCCTGAGTTTATTTTTAAGATCAATTTCCTTTTCCTCTTATTTCTCAGTTCAAGGCCCCTGGGAGGTCTTCATATGCTAAAACAGAAGTTAATGAGCTCCTCAGTTTCTCTCTAACCATGCGTTGTTTAGGAAGTAGCAGAGAACCCTGCTTTTTTCAGAATCATCCTTCTTCAGAGACACAGGGTAAGAATGACTGGGAGGATGGCTGGAAGGCCTTTTAGGAAAATCTCCCTTCATTATTTTTTAATGTGGTGTGATAGATATCTTTCTTTATTCTGCATATGACCCAGTTTGAAAACTTGAGGTTTTTTTTTGTTTGTTTGTTTTGTTTTTTGTTTTTTGTTTTTTTTTTAGGCTGAAACCTTTCCCCAACTTTTATTTTGTCTGTCTGTTGAAACCAGAGTGAAGTGGATTCTGTGTGCATCTCCTAGTGCAGGCCCTTTGCATGTGTTAGTTTTCAGCTATTAGATCTATCAACAGGCCACCAGTTCACACAAGACTCCTGTGTTTTTACCCTGCATATGCCTGAGTTGCATCAGCATAACACCTTCTGTTAAACTCCTCAAGCTTGACATCTCAGAATCATGTTTTATTTATTTTTCTTCCTTGTACCTCAACTTGTGGTGTTTCCAAATTCTAGTGGTTCTACCAGGGAAATTCCAACAAACATCTGCTGAATGCCTCTTAGGGACAAAATCTTTACCCTTCCCCTTCCCCTGCCCCTTCCCCTTCCCTGTCCCCTTCCCTCCCCTCCTTCCTTCCTTCCTTCCTTCCTTCCTTCCCTCCTTCCCTCCCCTCTCCTTCCCTTTCCCCTTCCCTCCTTCCTTCCTTCCCTTTCCCTCCCTCCTTCCCTCCTTTCTTTCTCTTTCTTTCTTTCTTTTTCTTTCTCTTTCCCTCCCGCCCTCCCTCCCTCTCTCTTTCCCTCCCTCCCTCCTTCTCTCTCCTTCCTCCCTCCCTCTCTCCTTCCTTCCTTCCTTCCCTCCTTCCCTCCTTCCCTCCTTCCCTCCTTCCCTCCTTCCCTCCTTCCCTCCTTCCTTCCTTCCTTCCTTCCTTCCTTCCTTCCTTCCTTCCTTTCTTTCTTTCTTTCTTTCTTTCTTTCTTTCTTTCTTATGAATTTTGTATTTTGAGATATGGTGTCATTACGTAGCCCTGCCTGGCCTGGAACGCACTGTGTAGCCCAGACTGGCCTTGAACTTGCAGTGATCCTCTTGCCTCAGCCTCCCATATTCTGGGACTTCAGCTGTGCACCATGATGCCTGGCTTGTTTGTGTTTTCTAACCCAGGCATCCACAACCTCTGGGCTGTGGACCAGTTTGACTGTTAGGAACTGGGCTATACAGCAGGAGATGAGTGGTTGGTACGTGAGCAGACTTCATGTGTATTTACAGCCACTCCCCATCGCTTGCATTACTGCCTGAATATTACCTCCAGTCCATGGAAAAATTGGCTTTCATGATACCAGTCCCTGGTGCCAGAAAGGCTGAAGACTGCTGTTCTACCCCACCTCCAGCCAGGGACCCAAGCTCAAATGCATACAAGGGCTAATTATAGTGACATAAATAATGAAATGGGCCATGAGTGGTGATGGGCTTCAGCTGATTTGCCAGGCAGGCATCAGGCTTTTATGGCTAGGTCATTCACTTTTCTAAGAGAACTCAGGTCATACCACCCACTATATCATAATATCATATGTTTTTATGTGCTGAGGGCTGGGATTTAGCTCAGTTGGTAGAGTGCTGCTCTGCAGTCTCTGAGGTCCCAAGTTCAATTCCCAGCACCCAAAAATGGGAGAAGGATCTGGCAACCCACTCCCAAGGCAATCCTGAAACAGTCAGCCATTGAAAACCCTATGAGGGTCACTATGAGTCGGATACCGACTGGACGGCACCTAACACACCTAACTTACGTGCTGAGCTTTCCCATAAGCCTGGGATCTGCTCCCAGACAGGGAGCTTGTCTTACTCTCTAAGTATCCTGCAGAACTGACATGGTGCTTGGACTATAGTATGATCTAAAATAAATTAACTTCTCGATTGTACAGTCCTTCCAGTACACTGGTCCCTTCGTTTCTTAACTGATCTTTACCTATGGTCTTGTCCCCTGTGGCACCTCCGGTGTCCACCCTCTTGGTGAAGTCCTGTTGTCATTACCAATAATTACACCCCTGCATAAGTTTACTTCTGCCATCCTCCACTCTGACTGCTACCTTCTGTCTCTCTAGATGTAGTACCTTGAATTTAGTCCACTTGGACTCCACCAGGACCTTCACTCCCACGACCCTACTGCCTACTGTTTGTTGTCAGTCACCCTTTGAATGTCCCTCACTTCTCTCCCTGCCCAGTCTCTATTTCGTGGTCCAACATTCCAATCACTGTTTTCCATGTAACTTCACTCCCTTGTTTAAATGTGGTTGTTTGACAGGATTTCAGAGCTTGTTATATCTGACACTTCACCGCCTCAAGTATGCACTCAAGCAGCAATGGTGGCTGGAGATGAAATCACTCACCATGCTGACCCTTTGTCTTCACAGTGTTGACCACAAGCCACAAGCTTCCATGTGGGTTGCCAGATGAATGTTGCATGTTTGCCAGGCCTATTCACTTATTTTCATACCTTCTGTCTTCCTCCAGCCTCTACTACTGCTTCTCTTCCAAAGGAGGCCTTGATTCTTATTTTAATGAGAAAATTGAAGCAATATGAAGGGAACTTCTACTGGCATCTGCCATATCTACTTAACTATCTGATTCTTTACCTATCTCATCTATCCATCCATCCATTCATCCACCCACTCATCCATCTGTTATTCATTCATTCACCCATCCATCCATTTACTCATCCATCCATCCATTATACATCCACCCATTCATCTATCTATTCACCCACTCATCCATCCATTATTTATTCATCTACCCAACCATCCATCCATGTATCCATCTATCCATCCATTCATCCTTCTATCCACCCACTCATCCATCTGTTATTTATGAATCCACTCCTCATTCTCTGTTATTCATCCATCCATCCATCTACCTTCCTATCCATCCATCCATCCATTCATCTATGTATCCATGCATCCACCCATCTGTCATCTTTCCTCCTGATGTAATAGGTAACTTACGCTTCTCTCTTATTCGTGGCATACCCTCTACATCCACTACATCCTCTACATCTTCTCCCTTCTACTCAAGGTCAGCCCTTTAGCAGCTGCCTCCTCTCCTCATTGCCCACTGCATCATCAAGATTCTCCTTTACCTGGATCAAGCTATCAACACATGATCATGTGTCTATTTCTACCATTCTAAATATAATCTCTCTTGACCCACAACAGTTTTTGTTCATTTCTCTGTTCCCCCTCAGAGTGAAACTTTTCAGATGAGTTGTCTCTATTCACAATCTCCATTGCTGCTTTTCCCATTCTTTCTTAAACCGACTCCAATCAGATTTTCTTCTCAGGCATTCCATTTAACCTGAAGCTCACATACTGGCCTTTTAATGAGTTAAGTCTTTATCCTCCTTGACGTATCAGTGCAGTGATCATGTAATTAATCTTTGAATCCAGTACTGTTGAAAGTAAAAGAGGGTGCAAGTAAATAGTTCTCTGCAATAACATGTACAAACTGGGAATATCGGGGAAAGTCATGTTATATATTTATTAGCTTTTTGCTAATGTGCTCATATTGTTAATATTAGTTTATATGTTTCTATCCCCCCACCTAGGGAGTAAGTCACTTAGGGCCTGAAATTGTTGTCTGCCTTTTTCCTTTGTATTTCCAGAGCCCAGAACAGTGCCTGGAATATATTAATTGTTTTGTATTAGATGCCTGGCTGTTAGGGGAACACATAGTAGGTGCTCAATTGAATGATCAGTAATTGAATATGTGACGATCTAATTCTGTGGTGGTCTGAAGTACTACAGATCCAAATGGACATGACTTACTGTACATTTGTGACTCACTGACCCAAGTTGCCTTCTCCAGAAGGAGAGAAGCTCAGACATAACACACTGTGCCTTCTATTCCAACTCGCTGGCCCTTTAGCCAATTCGTTGAGCAAACTTCAGAGCACCCCTAGATTGACTGTGATTTTTGGTCTCCTTTACTGGGAGTTAGAAGCATAATTTCAGAGTACCCAAGAGCAGAACATTTCCCCATCAGGCCCTCCAGTTTTTTGATGACTCAGAACATTCACTTTGCCCCTGGGATTATCCTCATTGAGTTCAGAGAGAAGGTAAGTGTAAGAGCTTAGGAGCGATTTACCTTTCTCCAGAGAAAGGATAACAGGCATGTTAGGTGCTGGGGCTTGCTTAGTGCTTTTTAAAGCTTATTTTTTCACTTTGAGTAGAACCTACTTATCCCTTTCTGTGTGAGATGAAGTCATAATTACTTGGAGCTATCCAGAGGCTTTTTTTTTCCACTTCAGTAAAACTCCACCTTCATCATCATCATCATTGATATGTGTGTGGACACACACACACACACACACACACACATTTTACAATTTTCTCACCATATGCCAAAAGTACCCACTGTCATTCCTTGGAATTAAGTGCTAATTGTTGCAACTTTACTGATCTAGTGATTCCAAAGAAACATAGATTGGACAGATACTATTATTATTTATGTATTTTTTTGCAATTTCATGATAAATGGAGAAAAGATTGAGGTTATCCAAGATTTTGCTTTACTTGGTTCTATAATCAACATCCATGGAAGCAGTGGTCAAGAAATCAAAAAATGTATTGCATTGGGAAAAGCTGTTGCAAAAAATCTCTCTGAAGTTTTAAAAAGTAAAAATGTCCTCTTGAAGACAAAGGTGCACTTGACTCATGTCATGGTATTTTCAGTCATATCGTGGTTGTGAAAGTTGTACATTGAATAAGGGAGACAGGAGAAGAATTGATGCTTTTACGTTGTTATACTGGAGATGAATATTGAATATACCATGGATTGTCAAAAGAACCAACAGATCTATCCTAGAAGAAGTGTAACCAGAGTATTCCTTGGAAGCAAGGATGGCGTAGAACTTGCCACCAACAATCACTATTTGGTTTGTACTTGTTTTCTGACAAGTATCTGTGAGCCACATGGACTATAAATTCCTAAAGGGCAGAGATCTCTTTCTTCAGTGACCCTAGGGCCTGTCATAGTGCCTGGCACATATAGAAACTTAATGCATGCAGAGAGAGGTAAAGGCCAGAGTGGTTGAGTAATTTACCAAAGGCCACACAGCTGCTAAGTCAGGAGGGACCAATCCCTGGAGAAGGACATCATGTTTGGGAGAATGGCAGGTCAACCAAAAACAGGAAGACCTTCAACTAGATGGACTGACATAGTGTCTGCAAGAATTGACTTAAACATAAAAAAGATCATGTGCTTGGCACCGTGTCAGGGAGTGTTTCATTCTGTTATACATAGGGTTGCTATGAATCAGACCCAACTGGATGGCACCTAACAACAACAACAAGGTGCCAGGCATCAGCCAGGTCCTGGGGATATCAGCATGGACATCCATAGAAGGGGTCCTTCTGCTCCACCAAGCATGGTGTCATTTCCCGCTGTGCAGTGGTCTCAGCACGCGTTTAGTCCATCTTCCTCTCACTTTCAGGTCATGAAGAGGCCTTTGGGAGATTTTGCCACTTGTTCCCAGTCACACAGCTGGAATTATCTTCATGGTCATCTCTGTCACCACCATTGCTGTTATTGCCGTCACAGTCAATACTCTGCCATGCGCTGCATGTCTGACCTCCTCTTATGGATGGGAAATGAGGCTCAGAGAGCAAAACTGACCTGCCCATGTTCATTCTCTGCATAACCGCTGGCAAATTGCAGACCCAAGACTCAACCTCGGCTCTTCTCAGTCCAAGCCACATACTTTTGCCTTGACATCACACAGAGGATCATAGACACAGTGGTGATGGCAGTTTGCTGAGGAGCCTTTGGTGAGAAACCTTGCTCGCAGGTTTAGGAGAGCTACACTGCTTAATCCTCACAACAAACCTACCAGATGTATGTTTTTATAATCCCCCTTTTCTCTTCTAATGACTGAAATTCTCACCCCTCAGGCTGCTTTAGGACTAGATCCTTCTCATTCTTTAGGTCTTCACTTAATAGACAACTCCTGGAAGAGAGCTTTCCAGAACATTCTATCTGAAATATGAACTAGGCTCTATCCATCCTCATTTATTTCTTCTGTAGAACTTGCCACCAACAATCATTATTTGGTTTGTACTTGTTTTCTGACAAGTATCTGTGAGCCATATCGACTATAAATTCCTAAAGGGCAGAGATCTCTTTCTTCAGCGTCCTTAGGGCCTGTCATAGTGCCTGACACATATAGAAACTTAATGCATGCAGACAGAGGTAAAGTCCAGAGTGGCTGAGTAACTTACCAAAGGCCACACAGCTGCTAAGAAGCAGATCTGGAATCAAACGTAGGGCCATGGATGCCAGGTCCCAGGTGTTTATACTCTGTAATAAATGGTTTAGCACAGCTGGAGTGCACAATAAGTACATAATCTTCACTGAGCTCATTTATTTTATTTCTTAGAGCCCATCTCTCCTACTCCTACCCTGGCTAGGATCAAAAAGGCAGGGATTAGGTTTACAACTCTCTCTCTTAGAAAACTCACTTTGATTTAGGGAATGATGAGTCATTATGCCACTGAGTTTTGCTAAATTAACTGCTGTAAGCCCTGTCTCCAATGGTGCTCTGTTGAAAGGCTAGGGCTTTTATCCCAGAACACTTAGGTAGATAAAGGATAATGTAGGTTAAAAGGCTTAACTACTCACCAGGAGAGTAGAAGGCTGATTATTCCGGCCACAGAAGATACACTGTACCAGGAGAAAAAAAAATTCAAACCATCTCAGCATTAATATGTACAAGTTCAACAGTTTTAAAACTTATATTATGAAAGCGTACACACATTAAAGGCAACGCTGATTAAAAAAGTCTCGAGCTGGGGGATGTAGCTCAGTGGTAGAGTGTGTGCTCAGCATGTGGGGGGCCTGGTTTTGATTCCTAGCACTAAAAAACAAACAAACAAAAAGCTATAAGACGTCTTGCGCAGTGCTGACACTTCTTCCTATTTCTCTGCTGAGAATCATTTCTGAATTCCCTGATCGAGTTGGCACATGGGTGTGATTGTAATGAACGCTCCATGTTGGATTCTATTTTTGTTTTGTATTCTATCACAGATATGCTTCCTTTTTGCTTAGTATTGCTAATCTCCACTTGTATTGATGACACAGTATTGTACTGTGCATTGATTAGGTTGGGTGTTTAAACTGCTTTCAGGTATACCATTTCAGATTATGCCCTATAAGCATCCTTGGATTATTAGCATTTTATTTAGGGAATTTTTTCCCTCTTTGGTTAAACCCCCCACATTTTTGTTACCAAGTGAAAGGATAGAAACATCTTGTGCTCTGGATATGTGTCTAAATTGTCTGACAAAAGTCTCACTATGTCATCTCTTGTTGTTGTTAGGTTCCGTCGAGTCGTGTCCAACTCATAGCGACCCTCATAGGGTTTTCAATGGCAGATTGTTTCGGGATTGCCTTGGGAGTGGGTTGCCACGTCCTTCTCCCATATGTCATCACTTACTAAAAGCTAATTTGCTTCTAAGTAGCTTGGCAGAGCTGGGCTGCGACTTAGCTCAGTTGGTAGAGCACCACTCTGCAGTCTCTGAGTTCCCAGGTTCGATTCCCAGCACAGCAAAAATGGGAGAAGGACATGACAATCCTCTCCTGAAGCAATCAGCCATTGAAAACCCCATAAGGGTCACTATGAGTCGGACACGACTCAAGGGCACCTAAAACAAAAAAGCTTGGCAGATGAGGCTGAGCAAACCCTGCTGTCTTCTAGAGTCCACTGAGTTGGACCACCTGGGGTGGGAATGAAGCTTTCTGACTGTGAGAACTGAGATTCTCCCTGTGCAGGGAAGGCTGCCATGTGCAGCCTGCCATGTCCTGTGCTTCCTGTGCTGAGTGGAGTGCTGAGGATTCACATGCATGGATAGCCCGGGCTCCATGGCTTTGAACAAGTGCCCCATCTGTACTCATTCCTCTTGCACCTGCACCTACATTGCACCTGCTCCCGCACCTGTATCTGCACCTGCACCTGCTCCCCTTCTCACACCTGGATCTGCACCCACTCCCAGACCCTCTCCTCCACATCTGACCATTCCTGCACCTGCATCTACATTGCACCTGCTCCCACACCCACACCAGCAGCTATATCTGCACCTGCTCCCCCTCTCACACCTGGATCTGCATCCACTCCAGGGCCCTCTGCTCCACGTCCAGCCATTCCTGCCCATGCTCCCACACCTGCATCCACACCTGTACTTGCTCCTCCACCTATTCCCATGTCAGTTCCCACACCTCTTCTCAGCCTTGAACTTCCTGCGATTTCCTCCTTTCCTCCCATCAGCAGCACCTGGCTGAACTGATTACTGGGAACTAAGACAACCAGCTGCTGGGTTTTCCTGAGCTTTCAGAGGTGCGTCCTGATGCGGCCTGATCTGGGAGCAGAATCCAGGTGTGAATCTAAGGGAGACCATGCAGGAGGGGGTGATGAAGCTGGGTGGGATGGAAGCACAAGTAGAGAAGAGGAGCGAGGCCCAAGGCTGAAGCTTTTGTAAGGGGGCAGAGGGCCTGCTCCCCCCAAAAAACAGAGGAAACCAGAAGCACCTGGGGCTGTGGCACATACATGATTTGGCTTCAGTGAGATTCTCCCACATCAGAGAGTCAGGACCTGCATGGTGGCTAAAGACAGGTGTCCTCGAGTGGGTAGAACTGGCTCCAGATCCAGGCTCTTCCCCTTGCTGGCTGTGTGACTCATATGTGAAAGCATCTGACGGCATGGCCAGTGCTCAGGACACACTAGCTACAAAGTATAAATGTTGGCATGATTCTTGCTATTTATTTATGATCTAATGATATAGCTAGGAGAAGGACCTGGCAACCCACTCCCAAAAATCAATCCACCATTGAAAACCCTGTGAATAGCAGAGAAGCACCGACAATAGTGTTTCACCTATTGTACGTAGGGTTGTTATGAGTTGGATACTGACTCCATGGCACCTAACAACAACAACAACAATAACAGCAGCAACAACAACAACAACATAGCCAGGCCTATTCTAGACTCTGTAATGGTATTTCAGGAAGCACATATATGTTCTCCAAATGCAGGCTTTGACATGCAACTGGTGTGAAATAACCATCTTTGGAATTCAGGGGAGGCAGCAGACAGCTGGAAAGGCAAAGTCTGTAGAACTTGATCCGGACCTTTGTAGGCCTTTCCTAAATAGTAGGGCCTGGAGGAAGGGGGTATGGGAAATTCAAATGAGGGGTTCAGGAAAGGCAAGGGGTATAGGAAGAATCAAAATGCTGCACAGATGCTAACTGGACCCCAGTGTGCAATAATGTATTTGTGTGTAACATGTCTTATTGTTTGCATGTGTGTGTGTTTGTGGGGATAGGTGAGTGTGTATGGGCAGAGGGACAGGCACCAAATGGCTAGCAGACGTTTTAGGGTAGACAATGAGTGATAATTATGAGAGACTTTGATGTTTTATTCCCTACAAAGTTTATTTCTGTGTTGTTAGAATATTTTATGAGGAGAAAGCATTCATCCATTTTTAGTGGGAAAAAAGCATTTTTAAGAAGGAATTGGGGATAAGGAAAGGACCTGAATGGGTAATGGGGGTGCATATGAGCAAGGTACAGTGATATGCATGTATGGAAATGTCGTGATGAAATTCATTAATCTGTATTCTAACTAAAAAGTTGCTGCTAAAAAGAAAAGGAATTTGGATTTGTGCCGTGCAATGCCTTATGTTCGGGGCCAAAGATTCTGCAAGCAGTGGAGGGCAAGGGATGGATTGGGCTACAAAGGGATGGAGAAGTGAAAACTAAGCCAGAGAGGAGCAACTGATTCTTGCTGGGATGTATCAGAGGAAGCCAGGATGAGAAGCAATGGCACTGACACCTTGCAGAGTAGGGGTGGCCACACCAACTCTATAGATGGGGAAACTGAAAACCGGGGGACTTAAAGCCCCTCCTCCAGACATGTGGCCTGTAAGAGAAGGAGCCTACATACAAGCCTAGGCTGCCCTGAGTCCTTGCCTTTCCCTTTCTGTCCAAGGGAAGAGCCTGGGGGCAGTTGGGAAGGCCCCTGCTGTGGTCCGTTTCCACAGAGGGCATCGGGCAGACCTCACTCGTGCCCACCTGCTTCTTTCTGATCCTCCTCAGGGCCTTTGCAGTTGTTCTTCCTGGGCCTGGAATTCTCTCCCTGCTGCCCTTCCAACAACTCTTTCATCTTCATCATTTGTGTTGCAGTCCTGATTCAGTGGTCACCCCTTATTTGTGGTTTCACTTTCTGCGATTTCAGTTACCCAAAGTCAGCTACCATCCAGAATATTAAATGAAAAATCCCAGGAGTCAACAATTCGTAAGTTCTAAGTTGTACATTGTTCTAGGTAGCATGATGAAATCTTGTGCTATCCTACTCTGTCTCTCTTGGACTTGAATCATTCCTTTGTGCAGTATATCCACACTGTATGCACTACTCACCCATTAGACAATTAGTAGCAACTAATTGTTAGATCAACCATCATGGTGATAGTGCTCAAGCAATCCTTATTTTACTTAATTATGACCCATAAGTCCAAGGATGGTGGTGCTGGCAATTTTATTACAGTATATTACTATAATTGTTGTATTTTATTATCGTTCATCTTCTACTGTATCTAATTTATAAATTAAACTGTACTGTATATCTACATAGGAAAGAAACATAGTATATGTAAGTTTTGGTGCTATGGTTTCACGTGTCTTCTGGGGTCTTTGTGTACATCTCCCAAGAATAAGGGGGGATGACTGTATCTCATTCTCAGATCTCCTTCCCATCTTCCTCAGTTACTCCCACTATGACATTGTTTTATTGCTTTTGTTGCCCAAAGTTGCAACCTGAAATAACTTGCTTCACTTATCAATTTTTTTGTGTGTATCTATTTAATTTCCTACTGTTACCTCAAGCACATATTTCTAGGTTCTCAAATATTTTTTGAAGTTCACAGACTTAGGAGAATTTCCAAGAGAAAATATTTCTCTAGATTTCTGGTTCATTGAACTTCACTAGACTTCAAGCAGCAGAAATTGAAAGGAAAAGTAGATGTAGTGTTATGATTTGAATTGAAAATGTCCCTCAAAGATGTTGTGTTTGAATTTTTGTTCTCTAGCAGGTGGTGCTGTGTGTTAAGGCTAGAGGATTTTGGGAAGGAGGATCTAGCTTAGAGGAAGTGAGCCACTGGGGGCAGGCCTTTGGAGGTTTTCACCCAGACCCATGGTTCCAGTCTCTGTCTTCTCTCTGCTTTCTGATCACCATGAACTAAGGTTCTCTGTAACAAACCCTGCTATCTGCCACTACCACTCCTTCCCTGATACCATTGATCCTCTAACTATGAGCCCCCACTGAATACTTCTTCCCACTAAGATTTCTTCAGTCAGTTTCTCTGTCACAGTCATGAACGAGCTGACTGGTACATGTAAGTACTTGAAAGCAAAGACTTTTTTCTTCCATAATTGCTGTCCTCATAAGATTTCCCATGTACCAGAATTCCATGTCTGTAGGTCATTGCAATGTTTGTCAAAATTGTCAAAGTTTGTCCCTAACTAAATAAGAAGGAGGAGGCTCAGATAGGTGAGGTGCCTCCCTCACCATGCACATCTCCCGCTGGAGCCCACACAGCTCCTATGACTGTGCTTCTTCCTAACTAGAGATGTGCTTTTGTTAATGAAACCGGACTGGGTGCTCACGGTCTGATTGAGGCAGGCTCTGGCTTTCACAGAAAGGAAGTGGTGATGTCTTCGCCCAGGAAATGCTCATTGCCCTGGAATGTCATGTTTTGGCTCTGATTTTAAAATCAGAGTTCACTCTTGACCTTGTCAACTCTTTGCACTCCTCTGAGCCAGTAATGGCTCTGACTGATTGCTCTCTGACTTTGTGGAGTCTTTCAGAGCTAAGTGAGGACTCTGTTGGCCTGTCTGTATAAAGCAACAAGCCAGTAGCTGTCTACTGTTTGTTATACTGAGAAAAACAAATTAGATCCACAGCTGACATTACCATGTACTGGGGTGACTAGATTTTAATGACTTTGCTTCTCTGATCAAGACCTTGGGAATGGTAGAAAAGTTAAATTAGCCAGACTGGAATGACAATAACAACGCATATTTACTGAATGTGGTAGGCAGATTGTGGTTTCCCAATAATGTCCCCCTTTTAATCCTCAGAATCTGTGAATATCTTTGGCAATGTGGTCAAAGAGAATTAAGGTTGCAGATGGCATTAAGGTTGCTCCCCATCTGACCTTAAAGTCAGGAGATTACTTTAGATTATCCAGATGAGTCCAGTGGAATTAGAAAGATCTTCAAAAGTGGAAGATGGAGTCAGAAGAGATCAGAGTCGTAAGTTTGGACCAGCAGCATTAGTACCACCTGGGAGCTTGTGACAATCTGAGGCCCCACTGCAAACTCCCTTGAAGAACAATCCCCGGAGGCTTGGGAGGTACGGGGGCAGAGCACACATTCCACCAACAGAGATGGCTGCTCTAAGCTCTGGCCTGTGATCATTAGGCAGGAATGTGAATCATTGTTACCAGATTTAATTTTTGAGGAGAATCTAGTAAAGCAGTATTCTTATGTGAAATAACTGAAGTTTTAATTATTTTGTAGGATGAACATAGAGTTCGACTGATAGGCCACCACTTTGCAACCTCTGCCTCTAGTTATACCTGTACCACTGTGGCATTTGATCCTGTCAGATCTCAGAAGGTAAGCAGGACCTGGTTAGTACTCGGATGGGAGACTGCCTGGAAACACCAGGTGCTGTAGGCTTGGGGGAAGGATCCAGTAACCCACTCCCAAAAAACAATCAGCCATTGAAAGCACTATGAATAGCAGAGAAGCACTGACAATAGCATTTCATCTGTTGTACATAGTGTTGCTATGAGTTGGACACTGACTTGACGGCACCTAACAACAACAACATCTATACTTATATTTCACTCCAGTCCCTCTGGGGACTTGAGGTTCTGGTTCTGTGAAGACATGGATGAGATGCACAATATCGAGCAAATCACTTCTCCATTGTGGCCATCTCCCCCATCTGCAAAACAAGGGTGGACAATGATACCAATTTTTATATCCTACATGAATGTTGGGGCAGCAGGTTTAACGGATTTCCCTCATACTCAAGCACAATTTGAACCCCTTTTAGAGGAAAAAATTAAATCTAGGATGTCCATTTAAATAATTTTCATTATTTAAATGTGAAACAAACATTAACATCACACACTCATGCCTACATTATTGTTTGTTGTTGTTAGGTGCCATCAAGTCAGTATCCAACTCATAGCGACCCTACGTACAACAGGCGAAACACTATGGTTACTGCTTCACTGCTATTCATGGAGTTTTCAATGTCGGATTGATTTTTGGGAGTGGGTTGCTGGGTCCTTCTCCCAAGTCTACAGCACCTGGTGTTCCTAATGGTCTCCCATCCAAGTACTAACCAGGCCCAACACTGCTTAGCTTCTGAGATCTGATGTCACAGTGGTATAGCTGCAGGCTTGCCTCTATTGTTGTTGTTGTTGTTGTTGTTGTTGTTAGGTGCTGTCGAGTCGGTATCCAACTCATAGCCACCTTCATAGGGTTTCCCATGGCTAACTGTTTCGGGATTGCCTTGGGAGTGGATTGCCACATCCTTCTCCCATTTTTGCGGTGCTGGGAATTGAACTCAGGACCGCAGAGACTGCATCGCAGCACTCTACCAACTGAGCTAAATCCCAGCCCCTTGCCTATATTAGGAATTTCAAAAACAAAAAATTGCAGTGAAATATAGTCATGCATCATATAATGACATTTCAGTCAATAATAGTAGTCTACATATACTACAGGAATCCTATGCGATTAGAATGATGTTAAAAGATTCCTTCCAACTAGTGACATCACAGCTGTCATAATGTCACAGCAAAGTGCATTACTCATGTGTTTGCAGGGATGCTGGTTTAAACAAACCTGCTTAGATTTGTTTAGATGCACAAATACTTATCACAGTGTATCAGTTTCCTACAGTGTTCAGTATAGTAACAAGCTGTGCAGGTTTGAGCCTAGGAGCAGTGGCTGTGCTGTATGCCCAGGTGTGTAGTACACTTTGCCACCTAGGTTTGTGAAAGTACATTCTGTGGAATTGCCTGAGGGGGCACTTCTCCAACTGTGTTCCCATTATTAAGCAATGTACGACTACAAATAAAGCCACAAATAGATCCCAATGCAATTTAAATTAAATAGTGTACTTTTTATTTTTTGGCAGTGCTGGAGAATGAGCCCAGGACCTTGCACATGCTAGGCAACCACCCTACGGCTGCGCTATATCCCCCACCCCTGTAATTAACTTCTTGTTGTTAGGTGCTGTCGAGTCAGTTTCTGATTCATAGCGACCATGCATACAACAGGAGAAACACTATTGTCAGTGCTTCTCTGCTGTTCATAGAATTTTCAATGGTGGATTGATTTTTGGGAGTGGGTTGCCAGGTCCTTCTCCCAAGCCTACAGCACCTGGTGTTCCCAGGCAGTCTCCCATCCAAGTGGTAACCAGGTGCGACTCTGCTTAGCTTCCGAGATCTGACGGGATTGGGTGCCACAGGGCTACAGCTGCAGGATCTGGAGTTAACTAGTGTAATTTAATGTGACGCATGATGCCGTTTTACTGCAATGGTATCAATGCTCCCTATGTGCACAAGGCTCTGAGCGCAGTGCCACGTGGTCTTTTGGGCCCAGCACCCTTAGGCTATGGGAGCCATGTGGATTATCTCAATTGTCCTGCCACTCTCTGTGTTCATATTGCTGCTATTCTCTTCATCGGGAAGCTGTGATACCCTTTGGTCCCCGTGTGGCAAAAACACATTGTGATGCCTTTGTGTCATAGAACTGCAAGGAATTCTCCAAGAAGTCAGTACTTCACACCCTCCACAACAGGCCCAAGCACTGCAACCCCACATCTGTGTCCTCGATGCTGGTCCCCCCAGTACCCCTGAACAAGCTCCTATGCATATATTAATTTAAAAATGGTAAGCAAAATGAAAACATATAATTTTACAACCCTATACATAACATGAGGGCTGGGATTTATTTAGCTCAGTTGGTAGAGTACCGCTCTGCACTCTCTGAGGTCCTGGGTTCCATTCCCAGCACAACAAAAATGGGAGGACCTGGCAATCCACTCCCAAGGCAATCCTGAACCAATCAGCCATTGAAAACCCTATGAGGGTCACTATGAGTTGGACATGACTCAATGACACCTAACAACAACCATACATAACATGAGCCCCTCAAAAGATGCTTGTAGATCCACTGGGATTCAGAGCCCCAGTTTAAGATGTAATGAGTGGGGAGAGAAGTGGGATGCCGTGGTGGCTGGGCTGGGGCCTGTACATCTGCTCTGCCTGGCACCCACTGGTCATCTCAGGCAAGGGTCCCATCCCTGAACCTGGGTCTCTACATTTGTAAAATGAGGATAACAAGAATGCCTCCTGGGCATAGGTATTGTTAAGACCAGGCACAGTGTTATAAAAAGTGCCTGGACTCAAACCATAGTAGCTGCTGTTTCTGTGGTGAAGATCAAATGCAACTTTAGTGTAAAAAGGTTTTCTTTCTTTTTCTCTCAGTTTTATTATGTGGTATAATTGATAGATAAAGACTGTATTTATTTAAGGTGCACAAGCTGATCTGTTCACGCAGTATGTATACATTGTGAAATGATGACCACAATCAAGCTAATTTACATATCCACCATCTTGCATAATTCTCATTATTGTGTGTGTACTTGTGTGTGTGTGGGTGAGACTAGTTAAGATCTATTCCCTTAGCCAGTTTCAAGTAGACAGTACACTCCTGTGTTGGTAACTATAGTCATCATGCTGTACATTAGGGCTCCGGAGCTTATCTGTTTTGTATAACTGGAACTTTGTATTCATTGGCCAACTTCTGTCCATTTCCCCTACCCCCAGCCCCTGGCAACCACCATTACACTCTGCTTCTGTGAGTTAGAGTTTTTTAGACTTCACACAAAAGTGAGAAAATGGTAGTTCACTTAGTATCAAGTTCTCTAGTTTCTTCCATGTTGTCACAAATGACAGCATTTCCTTCTTTTTAAAAGGCTGAATAGTACTTGTTTACACATCTATGCCAGTTTCTTTATCCGTTCTTCTGTGGATGGACACTTAGGTTGATTTCAAATCTTCATTGTTGTGGATAATGCTGCAAAGAATATGGGAATGCAAATATCTTTTCAACTACTGTTTTTTCCCCCTTTGGATATATACCCAGGAGTGGGGTTAGTGTCAAAGAGTGTTTTATTCTATTGTACATAGGGTTGCTATGAGTCAGACCCAAGTCAATGGCACCTAATGACAACAACATGGTAGTTCTAGTTTTAATTTTTTGAGGAGGCTCCACATTGTTTTCCATTAGATCTATGCCAGTTTACATTCCCATGGACAGCATGCAACAAATCCCTTTTCTTCATAGCCTCATCTATTGCCTTTTTGACATTAGCCATTCTAACAGGTATGAGGAGATACTTCATTCTAGTTTTGATTTATATTCCTCTGGTGTGTAGCCATGTTGAGCATATTCAGTTTGCTCAGCATTGTTTCTTGAAGAAATTGTATTTTCCACTTGGTGTAATCTTGGCACCTTTGTCAAAGCTCAATTGACCACAACTGTATAGATTGACTTTTGGGTTCTCTGTTTTCTTCCATTTGTCTATATGTCTGTTCTTATGCCTGTGCCACACTGTTTTGATTACTATAACTTTGGGGTAGATTTTGAGATCAAGTAGCGAGATACCCTTAGCTTTGTTATTCTTGCTCAAGATTGCTTTGGCTTTTTAGTTTTTTTCTTTTTATTGGTTCTATATAAATTTAAGAATTGCTTTTCTATGAAAATGCCATTGGAATCTTCATAGGAACTGCATAGAATCTGTAGATCACTTTGGGTAGTATGGGCATTTTTATAATATTGATTCTTCTAGTGCATGAATATGGAATATCTATTTATTTGTATCCTCTTCAAGTTCTTTTATCAGTGTTTTGTAATTTTCAGTGTACAGATTTTTCACTTCCATGGTTGTTTATTCCTATGTATTTTATTTTTTGGCTCATATTGGAAATGGTATTCTTAAGTTTTTGGATGGTTTGTTTTTAGTAAATAGAAATACTACTGATTTTTGGATGTTGATTTTGTATCCTGCAACTTTACTAAATTTACTTATTTGTTCCAAAAGCTTTTCTACTTGCCTGCCTTTCTTTGTTTCTATATTTCTTTTCTTTCCCTCCCTCCCTCCCTTCCTTCCTTCCTTTCTTTCTTTCTTTTCTCTTTTATTTCTCTCTCTCTTTTTTTAAACAAGGTCTCACTATGCTGCTAAGGCTGTTCTTGAAATCCTGGGCACAAGTGATCCTCCTGCCTCAGCATCCTGAATGCTAAGCATGCACCACTGTGGCTGGCTTACTATGGTTTTCTATAATAAGATCATGTCACGTGGAAATAGAGACAATTTTGCTTCTCCCTGTCTTATTTGGATGCATTTTTCTTGTGCAGTTCCTCTGGCTAGGACTTCTAGTGTTGTATCAAGTAGAAGTGGCCAGAGTAGGCATCTTTTTCTTTTGTTCCTAATCTTTGAGGAAAAGCTTTTAATTTTCCCTGTTCAGTGTGAGGTTGAGGGCTTCTCAGATATGACCTTTATTGTGTTGAGCTGCATTCCTCCTGTACTTAATTTGTTGAGAGTTCATATCATGAGAAGTAGAACTTTGTGAAATTCTTTCTTCTGTATCTTTTGAGATGATCAATATATGATGTGAGATAAGGATCCCATTTAATTCTGCATGTGGATGTCCAGATTCCCCAAGATCATTTATAATAATAGCCTTTGTTATTGTAAATACCAAATACAATAACCTGCAGCCACACCACTGTGAAATCTGATCCCATCAGGTATTGGAAGCTTAGCAGGGTTAGGCCTAGTTAGTACTTGGATGGGAGACTGCCTGGGAACACCAGGTACTGTAGGCTTGGGAGAAAGACCTGGCAGCCCACTCCTAAGAAACAATCTGCCATTGAAAACCCTATGAATAGCAATAGTGTTTCACTTGTTAATACATAGGGTCACTATGATTGGGACACCAACCCAACAGCACGTAACAACAATTAAATACAATAATGTAACTAAAAATGTGTTTTGCAAACTGTAGATCATTGACCAGATGTTAGTTAGTGCTCTATTATTTTAATATGCTGGTTAGGAATTAAGCTTAAAGTATTATCTCCTTCTAGACAGTTGCCTTTGGATAGGTAGCAAATATGAAGGTAGAAATGATATAGGTGGATAGGAATATTTTGGTATGGCTGAGTGATGGAGTAGTGATATTTTTAACTGAGATTTTAGGGACTTCTGTTCTATTCAAGCAAGTTGGTCTGAGAGGAGGCATTCCTAGGCTATAATTTGGTTTCTGGGATGGGAAAGCATATCTGATCATTAGCTTCCCCTTTCTGAATGAAGTGTCATTTGCTGGCATGGATTATGAGCTTATTGTTCACTGAGTAGAGGGAAATGTCAGGTTTTATTTTTCCTTTTTCATCTCTTTGGAGTAAACATTTCTTGCATAAAACCAAGGTCCCTAAGCAATTTGCATCTTCTTCTTGATAATATAATCATTTCTATCAGCCTTCTCAGTCCAGCAGTGCCTTTGCGGCAAGATTAAAATCCTTCTGAAATCATAATGGTGGTTTTTAGTTACTTGTTTTTCTACTTATTTAGGGTGAGAGCATGTATTCTGCACCTGTTACCCCATCACAGACACAAACAGATTTCTTTTTCATTTTTGAGAGTTATTTTAGGAATGGAATTCTGGGTTGACAGCTATTTTCTGTTTTTGTTTTTTGTTCATTTTTGCCACTTTAAAAGTATCATTCCCTGTCTCTTGACTTGTGTAATTTTCAATTAAAAGTTTGCTGTGATTCTTATCTCTGACGCTCTGTACACCGTGTTGTCTGGCCCCACTCTGGTTGCCTTCAGGATTTTCTTTTGATCTTTTGTTTTTCTGAAGTTTGAATATAATGTATCTTTGTTGTTGTTGTTAGGTGCCATCGAGTCGGGTCCTACTCATAGTGACCCTATGTGCAACAGAATGAAACACTCCCCAGCAATATGCCATGCCTGGCACTATTGTCAGTGCTTCTCTGCTAGGTGGTGGTTTTCCCAGGTAGGAAGAGAGAGAGGGGAATTTATCCTGATTTTTTTTTTTTTTTTTTTTTTTTTTTTAGATTTTTGGATATGTGACTTGATCTCTTTTAACATTATTGGAAAATCCTTAACCATTATCTTTTCAGATTTCTATTTTACTCATTTACTCTACCTTCTTCTGAGGAACAAATTATACCTAAGTTTATCTAGGCATAGTTGGACTAGGACTACTTTAGAAATGGATCCCAGAGAGGATCCCCTCTCTTAAACTATGTTACTATATTTAGAGCCTGCAGTTGTACTTCTGTGGTATCCGATCCCATCAGGTCTCGGAAGCTAAGGAGGGTCAGGCCTGGTTAGTTCTTGGATGGGAGACCTCCTGGGAACACCAGGTGCTGTAGGCTTGGGAGAAGGGCCTGGCAGCCCACTCCCAAAACACAATCAGCCATTGCAAACCCTGTGAATAGAAGAGAAGCACTGACAATAGTGTTTCACCTGTTGTACATACGGTCACTAGGAGTCAGACACTGACTTGATGGCACCTAACAACAACAACAACTATATTTAGAGAGAAAGAACAAGGGACAGCTAAGAGATTATGTAATATTGAGATTGTCCTTGTCAGGGAAATGACCTTGTTGGCACAGTGATTGGAATTAACCTATTCTCTCATGAAGCAAACCCAGACTTTCTGAGTCAGCGTGCTTACCGAGCTACTGACGGGAGGAAGGTAATGCACGGCCCAGGTTATTGGACAGAGTTTGTGTCTTCTTTGTACCATCATGCCATTATGGAAATTTAACTCTATATCTTAGGGGTCATTCCATGTTAACTCATATAAAATTGTTTTACTAATTGTCAAGGCCATATTGTGTGCTGTTGAGTGGATGTAGCCTAATTTAGTTAATGTTTAAGTATTAATCAGCATTCCAAATACTGATGGACATTAAAAATATTTCTAGCTTATTACTATTATCATAAATGCCTCAGCTAACATTTTGAACCTGTTATTTGTCCTTGAGGACTTTTGTCATTATTATTTTTAATTTTTCTCTTTGTATGTCTCAGTTGTACCTGAGTAAGCAGTCATATTCTTTAATTCACTACACAGCATTATTTTCAATGCTTCTTAATTATTTTTCACATATTCCCTTCCTCATTGCCACTATTCTCACCACGTGCATCCATTTTCTTGTATAGGATGTGAGTACTTCCTGTCAATCTCTTATTGTTTATTTCTGTTATATGTCCATCTCTAAACATATACTGTTGTTTGTAGCATCTTTACATTTTTATTCATTCAGTAATGCTATAAATTAATTTTTTTCAAATCTTATTTCATCTACTTCATATTTTTAAAGTAATTTTTGTTGCTCTGTGTAGCTCCAGCTCATTCTGACCATTAAATAAAATTCAAATATAGGCAAAAATAGAAGTAGGACAATTTCGGGTAGTACCAAGGCTGGATAAAAGACTACATATGTTTGTATTTTGGATGGACTATATCAGATATTTTCAAAATGTTTTTGTAATTTGTAATCAAAATACCTCGTATCCTTTCCAAAAGAAAGAATTATCAAATGTTTTGGTAGATGAAAACAATATTTTGCTGTATTTTCAATGTGCATTTACTTACTCGTCAATATCTATGAGCATTTTTCCTATGTTTGTTATCCATTTGCATTTTTTCCAGTACTCAGGAGTTGAACCCAGGGCAAAGGGTTTGCCACTGAGTTGCACCTCTAGCCTCTTTTTTAAATTTTTTATTTTGAAACAGGGTCTCACTAAGTTGCACAGGTTGCCTGTGGCCCCAAACTTGTGATCCTCCTGCCTCAGCCTTCTAAGCTGCTGAGACTACAGTGTGGGCCATGACACCCAGCTTATATTTCTTTTTCATTATAACATTCTTGTTTTAACATATTGTCTTCCTGTGTTTTCCACTTGGCAGTATTTTTAGCTCTTCAGACTTAAAAATGGATGATGATAGCATTTGAGCTCATCAGTGATTATCAGCGATTTAGGTATTTTAGAAAATCTGCAATGGTACTGAGCAAATTAAACGCTTACGTGCATCATGGTTCTTGGAGCCACTAAAATAATTGGATGTCTGTGTTACAGAATTGAAGGCTACAGGCATGAAATTAAGTTAACCAACGTGTTTGTCCAGAAGTCATTTAGGGACCATTTTAGTTTCATTGTGACACAGGCTGGCAGCATTTCCTGGTTTGAAAACTCTCAGTCATGCCTACTTCCTGTTCACCAGGCACGTGTAATTTCTCTTGGAGCTTTGCAGAGAACTAGATCTGTGACATGTTAGGACATATCTGGCACATTAGGAGGATTTCTTAGCTTCTCCACTCCCCCTCTCCTCCTAGACTTCTCCCTTTTATTGGAGACAGAATCTCTGTCCTTGCAGAACAGGCCTCAGGCCCCTCTCTTTTGTCAGTTGGTTGATTAGCCTGAATGTCCCATTAAAGCTCTGCTAAGGCTCCACCTCTTTCACTAACAACTTGGCATTTGCCTGATGTGACATCTTCAAGAGTCCTGAAGACAGACCAGGGAGGTGAAGGAGAGGGCAGCGCCGGGTGGAGGGCTGAGGAGAGGCGGGCCCATCAGTGTCACAGAGCATCTGTCACAAGGAGATTGAATTAGAGCCTAGTCCTTGATGAAGCTGATGTTCTATCCTTCAGGCCTCTCGGCAGGGCTGTCAAGCCTCGTCCTGCTGGTGGACACGTGTGACCTCTGGAGCTGGCTTGGTGCCGGTCCGACACTGGGTGCCATTACTGGGCTCCCCAGGAGCAAGCTGTGCCCTAGGAGGGCTCCCATTCTGCCAAGCACCTGGGTAGGGAGGTTTGTGCAAGTTTAAGGAGAAGCTGGGAATCCTAGAGGTCGAGGAAAGGTCAGGAGTCTGAGATATGATGGGGAAAGGGAAAGGGAAAGGGAAAAATGCTCTGTCATTGTGGCTGGAAAGGGTAATTTTGGAAGAAAGCGTATAATAGACATTTGAGGTCGGCAGTTGTATGCCAGGAAAGGCAAATCCCCTGTCCAGTTTCTCTGCTAAACCCTGGGTCAAGTGCCAGCACACAAATGGTTGTAAACGTGCGCATGCATGCAGGGGTAGGGGAGTGGCACTGCGAGAAGAAATAACGATTCTAATCTGATTTATTGGGGTGCACCTGGTATATACCAGGAGCTGTGCATTGCATAGATAATGTCACTTGAACTACGTAATATTTCCATTAGGTCATTTTTACCCCCAATTCACTCCATTTATGCATTTTTAGAGAGTCCGTTCTGAGAAGTATGCCATTAATGAGGCTGTTTCATCCTTGTGCAAACATAACAGAGTGTTGTTCTTACACAAGTTAAGATGGCTACAGGATCACTAGGTGATAGAGTCCCATAGGACTCCATCATAAACATAGACTGTTGTTGATCAAAACTGTTGTGCAGTCCGTGACTGTATTAGGCTATTATTCTTGCAACACCCCCAATAAATGATGATTTCCTCTGCTTTTAGCTAGTTGTTGTTAGGTGCCATAGAGTCAGATCTGACTCATAGCAACCCTGTGTAGAACAGAACAAAACACTCTCCGACACTGTGTCATGCCCAGTACTATGTCAGTGCCTCTGTGTTATTCCTAGGTTTTCCAGGGCTGGTTGGTTTTCAGGATTGTTTCAGGATCTGGCTGCCAGGTCCTTCTGCCATTTTTGTGGTGTTGGGGATCAAACCCAGGGCCTCAGAGAACATAGAGCAGTACTCTACCAATTGAGCTAAACCCCAGCCCGTGTGCATACTATGGTAAGAGTCAAATCAACATGTTTATTTAAATAAATTAACTTAAATAAAGTTAAATTGAAAAATAAAACATCATGTTAGTACTGAAAATAAAGGATTGGAAATGAATTTTTCCCATTATCATTAAAATAAACACATAACTACTTAACTATCAAAAGACGTAACTATCAAAACAATTTGCTCACATAGCCCCTGTGGTCATTTTTACAACTGTCGGACATGGGCACAGCCCCTGGTTAGGTTACAGTGATGTATGATAATTTTAGCTGAAGTGAATTTTATGCACTTCAAATTGACCTTTCTAGAATGTATGGCCACTAGACTGTACTCAGCCCGATCTGATTCTCCCTCTTTGATATCTGATGAGCTCTCCAGAGACTTTTCCACTGCCTGAACATTTCCAGTTCCTTCAGTGTATCCTGTTTTCTTGAAGCAACATGGCAATGAAAAATACATATCCCAGTAAGATGCACAGACGGCTCAAAATACAAAGGAATTCCTTTGCCTCCTTCCTGGGTTTGCTCTTTGGGGTGGTTCAGAGCCCAGGAGCAAGGTGGCAGGTGGGCTTTTCTTGTGGTGGCAGTGTGTTCTTCTCAAGACCACACATGTTCCTATATCAGTCACGGCTATGACTTTATTTCCTGTGGCCATAAGTCCCAAGAGAACTTGGGGACATGGCTCCTAATTCACACCAACATCAGTACAAGGATCTGATTCCAAATGGGTCTTACTAGGTGGGGTTGCTCAGAAGAGTCCTTCACACCTTTATGGATCTGCAGCACTCTCTCTCTCTCTCTCTCTCTTTCTCTCTTTCTCTCTCCCTCTCCATCACTCTCTCTTTCCTTTCTCTCTTGATCAGTCTCTGTCTTTGTCCATCTCATTCCTAGTCATAACAAAGGATCCATCTTTCCTTTGCTCACCTCCTGAGTATCCAGAGTCAATCCTAAACTCAGAACACACTTACCTAGCTTTCTTGTCAATAAAGGGGTCCATGTCTCTGTTCTTTTAATGCTGCAGAAATAGAAATGCCTCAATTGGAATGTTCTAGAAAGACAACCCTTGGCCACTAAGCAGTCACTCCCTAAGGAATGAGGATATTTTCTAAGTAGGCAAGTGTTTGTCTAGGTTCATTTTCCATTGCTATACCAAAATACCTGAGCTCAGGGTGTTTATAAAGAATAGAGGTTTATTTGGCTCACAGCTCTGGAAGCCAAGAAATCCAAGAGCATAATGCCGACTCCTGGTGAGGGCCTTCCTCCTGCACTGTGATGTAGCACAGGGTATCACGTGGTGAAATAGAGCTAGTGTTGGCTCAGGTCTTTCTTCCTCTTTTGATAAAGCCACTCATGCAATCATGGGAACGCTACCCTCATGACCTCATCTAATCCTAATTACCACCAGAGGCCCCACCTCCAAATACCATCAACATACAAATTTGAGGATTAAGTTTCTAACACATGAACTTCTATGGGGCAGGTTCAAACCATTCTGGGCGTTGAATGGTTACCACATTGCCTCTATTTGTGATTCTCAAGGGAATTGAATCCTATTTCTAAACCCCAGCACAGGGTTAGAAACCTGGCTAGGAAAGGTGTCAAGGAAAAAAACACGACAAAACTTTTCATTCTTAGGGTCTTGTGATTATGGCTCTGAGGGTGTTGATGCCAAAATATGAATGTTCAAAATATGAACGTTCTCATTCTTTAAGGGACCCTGCCTATGACTATTCCCCCAGGAACCCAAATTCTCACTGAAGCCCAGCTAGTTCCAGACAGGCAGGGGGTGAATCCTGACCCCATGCCTTGTGATTTTGTGGTTTGAAGCAAGCGGCTTCTCCTTCCTGGGGCCTTACAACAACCAGATTAGGTTGATTTGAGGCGCCGTGTACTTTTGGGTGTGGAAATGCAGCAGTTCTCAACATATATTTAGCTTTAGAATCCTCTATACTAGGTATGGGCTGGGATTTAGCTCAGTTGGTAGAGCGCTGTGCTGCAGTCTCTGGGGTCCTGAGTTCAATTCCCAGCACCGCAAAAATGGGAGAAGGACCTGGCAATCCACTCCCAAGGCAATCCCGAAACAGCCTGCCATTGAAAACCCTATGAGGGTCGCTATGAGTTGGATACCGATTCGACGGCGCCTAACAACAACAACAACATAGTAGGTATAAATGCAGATTCCTGGGCTCCTCCCAGTTTTGATGGGGGTGAGACTTTAGAATGTGCATGTTGAAGAGTACCTTAGTTGGGGCAGAGAGAGTGGCTTCCGAATCAGATTGGGAGAAATTGTCATTTAATGTCCAGCTTATCTAAGGCAGTTGGAAACTTCCACCCATTACTAGACTGGAATAAAGACAGGAGTGGAGGAGAAAGGCAAGCTCTCTGTTCGCAGAGAAGCCTGGCTAGTTGCTTTCCGCATCTCAAAAAGCAGCACCTTAGGTGAATGCCATGGGTGGGTCTGTGGGGCACTGGTGCCCTCTGCTGGTCACAGGAGAAACCACTGGCACATCCCACTGGGACCCTCCAGTCTTGGTTCATTTGAAATACCATTAATGGGCTCTAGGGCCTCTTTCCATTGGTGGGAAATGAATTTGTTCTGTGCCACTTCTTGATGCAGGTAGCTGACTGAAGTAGAGATCTCAGCAACCCTGGAGCCACAGAGACCTGAGTTCTGTTTTTTTTTTTTTTTTTTTTTTTTTTTTTTTTTTTGCCTGATATGAGCCATTGAATTTTTCTGAGTCTCCTTTCTCCTGTCTGCAAAACAAGCATAAGGGAGGGGTAGCTTTTCCACCCCTGGGAGATCTTGAATACATTCTGCATTCTCCCTGCTGGGCTGCCCCCCCCCCCCCAAATTTAGAGCTCACTCTGTCCTGAAGGGCTTAGAGAATGGCCCTCCCCACACATAGCTGAGAAGACTGGCGTCCTTGGTAAAAGGTGTTCCCTCAAACAAAGACTGGTCCCTATGTTACCCTGCCCTGGCCTCTGCAAGGCTCCCTGGCCTTCAGGAAGGGGGTCCCCATCCCAACAGCTTTGTCAGCTACCATCTTCCCAGGCATCTCCTTTCCCCCAGCATCCACAGTGACTTATGCACTGGGCACTGGGGACTTTGATTTCAGGGGTGCCTTGTCACTGTTTTGCTTCATGCTGATCACGGGCTTTGAACTAAGAGACATACGTGGACCTTGGTTCTCTGTTTCCACAGTGACCTCCACAAGTGAAGGCAAAGGGTGACTCACTCAGAGCTGTCAGCCTGACAGCAGGCGGCACAGCCCTGGGGGCACAAGCGAGGCCTTTCCCTGAGAGCAGAGAAATGTAACAGCACATCGGTCATACTTTGAAATATCATTGCCCACATGCTGATAAGAACGCTGCCTCCCAGAGCGGTTCTGAGGGGAAGTAAGACATTGGGAGGCAAAGGGCTTGTGCAAAATGAGCATTGCACTCTTTCTCCATAAAATAGCGCATTGGACACACATATATTTTAAAATCCACACGGAAGCTTTTGGTTGTTGCTATTTCTCTTTCAGTAAGCACATGGAGGAATGGAGTCGCACTGGGGGCCTGGCTTATTGTAAACGTGGTCTGTTCTGCAGTGGACCAGGCATTCCCCTAGGAGTTGGAGAAAAATAGGTGCCTGCCCTATGGAGCTGCCAGTGTAGACCTGGGAGACGGGAAGCAAGCACATCCTGCAGCAAACAGGTGAACCATCCAGGGGCAAAAAGTTCTGTGAAGGGAAGTCAAAGGGCGAAGGGGGAAGAGAGGGACCCCGTCTCTGATCAGGCATCCTATGACCCGAGGCCTGCATGAGGTCAGAGGTTGAGCATCTGGGAGCCTTCCAGAACATTCTAGGTCTATGTCTATACCGTCTTCACCATCCCCAACATTTTAATGTGGCCTCTAGCGACTGGGATGTCCGTAGCTCACTTAGGTAGGATGTTGTTGTTGTTGTTGTTAGGTGCCATCGAGTCGGTATCCAACTCCTAGCAACCCTGTGTACAATAGGCAAAACACTATTGTCAGTGCTTCTCTGCTGTTCATAGGGTTTTCAATGGTGGATTGATTTTTGGGATTGGGTTACCAGGTCCGTCTCCTAAGCCTACAGCATCTGGTGTTCCCAGGCGGTCTCCCATCCAAGTACTAACCAGGCCCAGCCCTGCTTAGCTTCTGAGATCTGATGGGATCGGATGCCACAGGGCTATGGCTGCAGGCAGGTACAATAGCCCTTTCCAAATATCTAGCAGGAAATCCAGACCCTGAGCAGGATCCTCTGCAAGCTCTCTGCATGGAGTGTGACTACAGCCATTAACACTATGGCTTGTGAAGTTGACCTTGCCTTCTGCCCCTTGATAAGGCAAAGGATGTCAGAAATGCTTGAGAGGCCAGCCTGAAGTCCATGCAGCAGTATTGCTGTAGCTGTTCAGGGCCTTGAGGTGCAGTGGGCTGCCTGGGGGAGTCTCACAGAGGATGGTTCTGAGCACCTGCTGCTCTTTCCTGCACGAGGAAGTTGGCACTCACTGTTGTTCCCTCTGGAATTCTCTGCCCCTGAGTTCACCATAGCTGACTCCTTAGCATCCTTCAGCTCAGAATATCTAGTGGGAATCACAGGCGTGTACTCTGTATACACGTACAGTCATCTCTCAGTATCTATGGGGAAGTGGCTCCCTCCTCTACATCTGCAGGTTCCACACCTTTGGATCTGATGAATCTAGGATTGAAAGAATTTGGAAAGCCCAAATATCACCTCCCCAGGGATAATATAGCCTGGTCCACCTGGGAAGGAGGATCGTTCCCGGAAGATGTCTCAGAAAAGGGGTGCTTGAGCAGGGTCTTGCAGAATGAACAGAGGGGCACCACGTAAATGGCAGATGGTCACCTAGCTCAGTGCACCAAAGAGAGTCTGGGAGCTACACCATGTTCTTATCGTGGGATCACAGTCCATGGGTGAGTTGTCCTTGGGAAGTGAAATTGGAGAAGCAGGCAGGGCCCAGATCATGAGAACTGTCAGGGTTGTGGGACATAAACCATTGCTTTAAAAGCACGACGAATTTCTGGAGGAATTAAATTAGAGTGACCATTTTTATAATGCTGTGGAGGTAGAGAGAAGGAGATGTTTGCAGTAAGCAGATGACATGCAAGGAAGGACTGGACAAAGACAGTTATAAGGGAAAGTGGCCGAGGCTGAAGTTATTATGAACTAGAACTAGAAGGACCTCATGGCTTACCAGAATCCTTAAAGCAGGAGGGCCCAGGTTGACTCCAAGAATCAGGCCCAGGGATAATGGTATGCATCAAGATGAGCACTGACAGAAAGACCTGGTTGTCAGAAAAGACCATGGTATCTAGGAGACACTCAATGGGGAGCCTGAGTCGGGGCTGGAACTCAGAAGAAGGCTTAGGCTGCAGACAGGCAGACTTGAGACTTATTAGCTCAGAGACGGTTGAGAGCCGTGGACATCTACAGGGCAAAGTCTATAGATGAGGGAACCTTGGAGAATGTGAGCACCTGAGGTGAAGCAAAGCCCTGGTTCAGCATATCTGTCAATTTCCGGGATGTAAATATTGCCACTAGGACTCCCTGCAAGTTACCAGTGTGAAGTCACTGAGCGTGGAGTTGGAAAGCAATGCACACAGTTGTTCCTGTGAACTAGTCCACGCCAGTTGTACACACAGCAATGGACATACCCCCGAATGCGATGAGAATGTTTCCTCCAACAGCAGACTTTTAGACTTTTCTCCAGTGACTCTCACATGAGTTTTGCATGTCTCACGATTATTCAGTATGCACTTGTTGTTAGGTGCCGTCGAGTTGGTATCCAACTCACAGCGACCCTCATAGGGTTTTCAATGGCTGACTGTTTCATGATTGCCTTGGGAGTGGATTGCCGCATCCTTCTCCCATTTTGCGGTGCTGGGAATCGAACTCTGGACCCCAGAGACTGCAGAGCAGCACTCTACCAACTGAGCTAAATCCCAGCCCCCCAGTATGCGGTAGTACCATGAAATATTACCAGGCAGCAATATTAACAGCAGAGGCCTCATTTTACCTGGACAAATATGAAGCTTATAGATCCTCCCCCTCGCTTCTTATTCAGTGCCCCCCAGGGACGCCTTGCTGGACCTGAAGTAAGAATCCTCAGCTATAAGTCCCAGAGGATGTCTCTGGGAGAGCCTCAAGTGCTAGTTGAAGCTTCAGGAGTTTTCCAAGTGGTGCTGACCCAATTTCAAGTTCTTCCACATCTTCCCTAGAACAAGGACAAGTACTTTCTGTTTTCATGTTGCTTAAGAAAAGGTTGGAGCTATTAGCATAATTTTAAAGTCATAGCGACACAGTGTTTCTACCCTTTGATCTCTTTTGAGCAAATAGTGTCAACTTTAGAAGTTCTTTTTCTGGGCGTTTCGTTGTCACTTTGTCAACCTTCCCTGTCGTCTTTGCTATTCTCTTCTCTTGAGAATTATAATGCCTCCCACACCCCCTCAGACTTCATCTGCCATCTTCGAGAAGGAAAGCATCCGGGGATCTCAGCAAAGGGAGACTGATGGGGACCGGAAGGGCGGACGCTGGGGTGGTGGGATGCATGGTGGTGAGGAATGACTCAGGACAGAGGCTACTCAGGGGAGAGCAGTGGGGTCATCCAGGAAAAGGCTGGAGGATGTGATAACATCAGTTCTTCAACTGGCCATGGGCTCCAAGTGAGGGGAAGGAATATGGATTACAAAGATCAGGCATCAGTTACTTCTTTCTTCTGTAGCCTTGAGCAAGTTGCTTCATTTCTCTGAGGCTCGGTGCCGCCATTTGTAAAGTTGAATAAATATAGTCACATACTATGGGATGACATTTCGGCCCATGATGGACCTGGCAGTGGTCTCATGAAACTGTAACAAAGCTGAAAACTTCCTCTTGCTTAGTGACGCTGTGGCTGTCGTGGTGTTGTGGTGCGGCACATGACTCCCTTGTCTGTGATGGTGCTGATATGAACAAACCCACTCCTCTGCCCATTGTAGAAAAGTAGAGCACTTGCAGTTAGGGCCAGCACATCATACTTGACTGTGATAATAAATAACTATGGTACAGCTTTGCTGTTAGGTAGCATTGAGTCGAGTCCGACTCATAGTGACCCTCATAGGGTTTTCAATGGCTGACTATTTTTATTGCTATTTTAGAGTGAGCTCCTATTTATAGAACAAGTTTACTGCCAAATAGTGTGCTGTGTTATAACAGCAGCAACCACCCATCTTGCATTTAGTGGGTCTCGTGATTGCCTCATTTTCTCTTGTACTTGATTTAATCTCATGTGGTTTTGTTCACCGTGTCCCTATGAGTGTCATCATATAGCCTAAGTGTGCAGTAGGCTTTACCATCTCTTCTTTATTTCTGGATACTCTTTGATGTCTGCATGACAGAATTGCCTATTGATGGATTTCTCCAAAGACATCCCCACGGTTAACCGATGCATGACTGTATTTCACTGGGGTGTTCTGAGAAAGAGAAGGCAGGCTCTGTCCAACTTTAAGCTACTGCCTGGTCCATGATGTCTCTCACCAAGCTAAACTGAGTGCTTATAAGAGGAGTCACACAAGCAGACAATATTCTGTCCTATCACTCTATGAGTTTACTCCTATTTTTTGGTTCTTTTCTTTTCCCCACATTTTAAAACAACCCTTTGAGGAGCATCTGTGTATCTGAGAATTTTTCCATAGCAGCAGTTATTTCCTTGAGCTGTACACTCACCCCTCCACATCTGCAGGTTCCACATCTTTGGATCTGATGAATCTAGGATTGAAAATATTTGGAAAGAATTGTGTCTGTGCTGAACATGTACAGACACTTTTCTTGCCATTATTACCTAAACAACACAATGTAATAACTATTTTATATAAGGCTTACATAGTGTCATGTATCATAAGTAATCTAAGGCTATGTAAAGCATATGGGGGGATGTGAGTAGGTTCTATGCCAACACTGTGCCATTGTATATAAGGAACTTGAGCATCCTCAGATTTTGGTGCTGGCGAGGGTCCTAGAGCCACTTCCCCATGGACACTGAAAGATGACTGTACGTGTATACAGAATACGTATCTGTGATTCCCCCAAGATCCTTGGCTTTTGAAGACAGAAGTTATAGTGAAATGCATAGCTCAAGTTATGCTTTATACAATTTTTAATAACCACTGTTCTTTCGGCACCAGCAACAGATTATTTTAAAATGTACCACCAATCAATTTCTATTGTTCAGATGGGCAAATCAGGTTTCAGAGAGGTTAGGCAACCTGCTAAGGTAACACAGCTGGAAGATGGAAAGGTCCAGATGGGAAACCTCTGTCTGCTGATTACAAATTCCTCCTACTTGGTGCCATCTCTTAATCTTACTTATCACCAGGTCCCCAGGGTCTGTTCTATAGTCAAGGTTGTTATATAAAGGTTGTCATATGTATCTGATGAATGAATCAAAGAATAGATAAATGTATGAGTGAGCACAGCCAGGAGCCACCAGAGGCAGAAAGTATGTCATGTGCAATGTGGATCAGAAAAAAAAACAACATGTTTATAACTTGTGGGAGGGCAAGTAATATTAGTTTATACATTATTTCCCCTTTGCATTCTAATAGATTTATTTTAGAAAGGCATCTGGACCAGAAAATAGTGAACCTCTTACGTTTCATTGTTGATTAAAATGACTTAAAGTGAACTATAAATGACTTCAAAGAAGCAAGCCAAGCCAGTGGAAGCAATAGTAGAAAATGGAACATAGAAACGGAGGTAAGATAAATAGGATCTGAAATATCTGGGTCTTTTGCATGAGAAATCAAAGAACAAGTCTGCTTGCTTTGGCCTTGGTTAGCCAGCATGTTAAAAAGGCAAAGAAAATTCATGTGTGGATTCTTAGCAGAGTATACATGGTATTTTAAGCAGTCCCTTCATCTGAAGATTTATAAGTATTTAGCAGAATTTCTAGTTATTTTTTTTTCCCTAATCGGAAAAGAGAAAAATTCTCTCACTTCTTGCCAAACTGATGCCACATAAAGGAAAATGTCAAAGCAGCCTTGTGCCACCAAATTAGCCTTAGAGGTGAGGGTGGGGGCTGTGGGGCCACAGAAATCAGGAATAGGGCTGAGGTTGACATTTAGACAGGCAAGAGAATGCAGGATGCTTTAAAAATAACATGCAAGCCATTCCTTCATGTGCTACACTCGTTTATCCAACCTAACTGATGCATAGGAAGGGCCTGGCCCTGGGCACTGGGAAGCTGGGGGCGCGGGGACCATCTCTGGCACTCTGTACCTGTGCAACCCCAGGTACAGCCTGACTTTTCTGCTTTGCACCAGTTCCTCATCTGTAAATGGGATCTGTAAATGGGCAGTACCATGATATTGGATGTCATTAGTCTTCATTTTGTAGATGACTAGAATGAGTCTCAGAGAAGGTAAATGACCTGCCCGAGGTGACAGGGACCAGGAGTGACAGGCAAGAAGGCAACCTTGGAGCTGCCTGATTCCGAATGCTACAGGACCTCTAGCCCCGCCCTCCTGTCTTCTTGCCTCATTCTTCTCTTTATTCTCATCATCGAGCACTGTGAGTTTACTACATGGCACACACAAGAAGGTGTAGAATATCGCAGAGACGGGAAGGGAAGGTCACCCAGAGTCACACAAGGCAGTTTGCCACCTATAAAACAAACATGTTACATTTGAATGTTTAAGAAACTGATGAATGTGCTCATGTAATCAACTATTTTGGTTCCAAGGTGACATGCTCTGTATTGGTATGAATAGACACTCTGTTCATAAGCCCTTAAAGGCAACACCCAAATTATTGCCCTATGTTAATTATTAGTAATA